>JAVSCE010000111.1:0-274827 GCA_032199065.1 Smutsia gigantea
TGTGTGTGTGTGTGTGGCTTTGTACATTATATGGAGATGGTGGGACTCATTGAATTTCTGCTGAGTTCTTCCAAGTTATTTTCTCAACTAATAAGTCATCTTCTCTTAGATCATCTCCTCCTCAATTTGCAGCCAGTTTCTGCCTTAAATTGCCCTGCCTGCCTTGCCTGCCTCTTGGATTTTGCTGAGGAGAGCACTGTTTTCCCACCCAGAACAAAATGCGCACCCTGCTCTCGGGGATGCTGTGGGCCAGGGGAGGCAGACAAGTCCCAAGAATACAGTGGCTGCTGTGGGCTGGTGCGGGGAGACGGCACCTCGCCCAGCACGGCATCTGAGTCACGGGAGGTGCCCAGCCATGGCCCTTGAACTAGGTCTTGAAGAACAGTTTCAATTCGGCCTCTCAAACGGGGAAGAATGCATAACTTTGGCAAAAATAGGGACTCGGGGCTTCAGGCTGATTGTGTGGCGTGAAGGCTGGTGTGGGAGGGGACGAGTCTGGAATGCGGGGAGAAAGTGGCCATCACTCTGCCCTGAACCTCTCTGAGAGCCTCGGAGCAGAGGCAGGATGGAGGCCCAGGGACAGGGAAGGGGCTGGTGTGGTGAGAGATGGGCAGGAGGGGCTGGATTGGAGAGTTTGTCAGGAGGGAAAACTGTTCCCAATTCACCGGGCATCACCTTGTCCCCCACAGGTGCACTTCTCATGTGGAGCCTGGGGGAAAAGGTGCCTGCCGTGAGGTCAAGGGTGAGGGTGAAAGGGGGCAGAAAGGGCCATAGTCTCACACCCCGCTCCCAGGTTAGACACTGACGGTAGGCGGACCCCAAAGCAGCATCTGGGACAGAAGGCCTCTCTGAAATGGGTCCGCAGGGAACTACCACAGAGGCGCACCTGTCTACCTCTCTCTGTCAGCCCCCCCCCACCCCCCCCCGCACCTGCCTTCTCAAGCCAGAAATCTGGCTGGGCTGCCCAGGGAGGAAGGGGAGCTCTGGTTCCTGGAGCTCCATGGACTGTGGCAAGAGGGCCCTGGGCCCCCTCTACCTTGTGGTGGGCACAGCCCTTACCTGCCTTTCCTGGCACCTGCCCTACTTAAAGGCTGGACTCCAACTCCTCTAGGGAGAGGCACTGAGTCTCTGTGCCCCGTCACTTCTGGCATCCTCTCGGCACCTCTCTTCCTGACCGTGCAGGTGTGTGTTTCCACATTGGCTTCCTCCTACCCTCCTACCCTGGGTGCTTCTTGAGAGCACATGCTTTATTGTGAGCCAGCCTACAGCAAGGGCTTGCTGCAAATACAGGAGTCTCTGCCTTTGGGATACTCATCATAGCCACTTGATGCTGGTTCCTGCTCTGAAAGCCAAGCAGTCTTTAGAAGCTTATTAATGGTGCACGACACCACCGCACACCCACCAGTGGAGAGTGATCAGAGGGCATGTGGAGCAATGGGAACTCTCCTACGTGGTTGGAAAGTGTGCCGGTTGACACGAACACTTCGGAACTGCATGTGACAGTACCTGCTAAAGCTGAACATATGCCTGCCCTACGATCCAGGCAGAAGGAGAGCACGCGTTTCCTCAAAGGCACTTAGAGAATGTTCACAGCAGCTTTGTGCTCATAGCCCAAATGTGGAGACAACCCAAATGCCCGCTAGTAGGAGAATGGATAAATAAGCCGTGGTACATTTGTATAATGGAATACTACTCAGCAGTAAAAAAGGACACTATTGGTACACATACAACATAGATTAATATCATGGGCAATGTATTAGTGCAAGAAGTCAGACACAGAGGAGCTCATGCTGTACAATTCCATTTATATGAAGTTCAGAAACAGGCAGAACTATTCAATGGTAATAGAAGCCAGTCGTACCTCTGCTGGGGGTGTGGTATTGACTAGGCAGGGACGTGAAGGAACTATCTTTGAAAGTTCTCTGGAATGTTCCCTGGCTTGATGTAGGTGGTGATTACAAGGGCGTATGTATGTGTAAATAAATCATCAAGTTATACACTTAAGGTGAGTGGGTTCTGTGTATGTTCTTCTGCAAGAAGAAAGTTAAAGAGGTTATAAAAGGGCTTCTGAGATTGTAATTAGTTCCTTCAAACTACACTGTAGCTTTTTCAGCCAAAATGAGGGAGGCCCACATGGCCTCCATTTTCTTCAGGATCCCAGAGGATTCTAATTTATGGGCAAGGAGGCCCAAGGCAAGAGCCTCCATGACTGTGCTGAACAGAGCTGGCTGCTTCTGGAGCCTGATGGGCTATGGAGCAGGCTCCCTCCTCACACAGCCAGGAGGAGGGCACTGCCCGGGGCAGCCTGGTGACCCCTCCTTCCTCAGCCGCAGCCAGACCCTGCTCTGCCTCTGGCTCCTGGCACCTGCCCGAACCAGCGGTGTTTCCAGCACTTAAGGTTGGGAGCTAAGCTGCTCCTCCACTCCAGGAAAATATTTGTTCAGGGACTTGGCACTCGCAGAAGAGGAAATAAAAGCCACTTTGGAGTCGAGCAGGCGGCGCGGCTGCAGGTTGCTTTGCCGTCCCCTCCAGATTGCCTCAGCAGGCCCTCAGGCCCACTGTCTGGGGCCAGGCCCAGGAATCCCTCCCTCCTGCCTTAGCGAGAAGCCTGGGGTGCCAGCTCTTTGCTCATTCGGTTTGGGCAGTCTCTTGTCAGCTCAGTCAGCAACGATTTATGGAGCCTACTATGTGCCAGGCACGGTGCTAGGCCCTGGACGCCCTTGGTGAGCCAGGCCCTGTCTTTACCTTAAAGGCTGTTGTGAGGTAGCAAGGGAGGTTGACCAGGGGAAAGGCCCTTACTGCATAGTAGGAGCATGAGTGGCAGAAGTGAGGCCAGGGCGCTGAAGCACCAGCTAGGAGGGCAAGACTGCCAGTGTGGGGAGGATGGGCAGGCACCTGGCGTCTGGCTGGAGGACGGAGGAGGCAAAGTTAAAGGGTGATCAGAGAGGGCAGAGTATTCCAGGTAGATGGAACAGCATTGCCAAAGGCCCAGATGTATGAGAGAGCAAGGGGCTTGAGTGTGGAAAGTGGATGGGGTTGGTGTGGCGGGGACCCAAGGGAAGCAGGTGCTGGAGTCAAAGGACCTCCCAGCGGGAGCTCAGGAGCCAGACTTTATCCCCAGGGCAGCCAAAGCTGGTGTTTGTTTTGCAACATTTAAACACATTGGTTTTGATTCTTTTTGATATAGCAAAGTATAAAGTAGAAAACAAAATTGGCCTCAACTCCCACCACCCAGATATTTGTTGATGACATTTAAAAATTAAAATGAACATGATTAGAAACCCAAGCAGAACAGAAAAGGACATGATGAAAAGCGAGAGCCTCCTTCTCCTCACCTGTCTCTCTCACCAAAGGCAATTTCAGTTAGCAGGTTTCGGCATTCAGAAATTGTTTCTATGCATATACTTGTGAGGATATGTCTATGCTTTTGAAGAGTTACACCAAAGGAATGGTTTTCTATGCAGACGTGCAGGTCCCTTTGTGCACCCAGTTTCACTTTAGCACATATAGTCGATCCTATCCGTTCTCAGTATCTACAGAGCATTTAGTTATATGGATGGAGGCTTAAACAGTTGCAACTCTCCCCTCTTGCTGGGCATCTTATTTCCAGGCTTTTGCTATTATTAACATTGCTGGAAGAAACCTCCCCACACAGCCATCACACAATATCGTGTGGTGTAGACAAGAGTGAAGGCTTACGAGTATACACCATGGGCACCGTGCTTGTTAGCAGTGGGTTCTGAGACCGAAGGGCATGTTCTTTATCATCCTCCTCCGAAAGTTTCACCAGTTTGCCACACCCAGACTGCGTGGGAGAGACCTAGAGCCCACCCCCTCCCATGCACCACATGAGGCAGCATTTTCTTTTTGCCGCTGGGTTGGGAGATGGAGATGGTTATCACACGGTGTTTGGATTTCTGTTTACTTAATTTTAAATAAACTTAGGAATCATTTCATATCTTATTGCCATTTGTATTTCTTTTTTTCAGAGGGGAACTGCTTTTTCACATTTTTTGACCCATTTTTCTACTGGGCCTTTGTGTCTTCCTTATGGATTGGCATGGGTTGCTTGTGGGCCAATGATTTTGAGGGAGCTGCCCTGTCAGGCTTTGGTCTCCAAAATATCCCTCTGGCCATGGAGTGAGGGGACACAGCTGGGAGGCCTGCACAGTGGACCCTGTGAGAGGGACATGGCCTGGGGCGGGTGGTGGCCTTGGGAAAAGGAGTGGTGGAGACATTCAGGAAGGGAGAGCGTCAGGATGAGCCAGTGGATGGATTTTTTTTTGCACAATAGTCCAGGACACTTTTGGATCAGTGAAAGTAACTTATTGCCAACTGCCGTCCCCAAATGTGACACGGGATTTGTATGGATAAGCCACAGAGTTGGGCCCGAGCCCCCTTGGGCCACCTGCCTGGTAGTTTGTGTCTCCTTCCCAGACTGTGTGGGGCGTGAGACGGGTGGGATGAGAAGGAGCAGCGGGTGTCAAGGACGGTTCCCAGGTTCCACTTCAAATATTATGGTCCCATAAACTATGGAAACGTCTCAGAAATTCCAGTACTTCGGCACATAGTTACTGATTGACCCACATGAGTCCGCATTATTCTGAAGTGATCCAGAGCCCCGAGAAGGGGACTAGGGGCACACTGGGCCTGAGCGGCCATGTTGGGAGGTGTCGGGGGGAAGCCCGGGCTGACGACACAGCTGAAGGGGGACAGGGGTCCCTGAGTGAGCCCAGGCTTCCGGGTCTCACTCTCTTCTCTGCACAGAGCAGAGGGCCTGGCACCCAGGAGGTGCTTTGGAAATAGCCACTCCATGAAATTCATTCATGTTCAAATTTATGTTCAGGTCAAAATTGAGTGGAAAAATGGGCAGGAAAGGAAATGTAATTTCTTCCCCCTTTTTTTTTTAAACTAAGATCTTTTTTGACATAGAGTAAAACTCATTGTTGTTATCATACAATTCTTTAACCATGGCCACAGTTATAATGGAGAGCAACTCCAGCGCCCCAAAGCTCCCTCAGCTCCTTGGGAAGCCCCTCGGCCATCAGTGCTGTGCTTTCTGTCGTGGCACTGCCTCCTGTGCAGATGTCCTGTACTTGGAGTCACATAGCACGAAGCCTTCTGAGTATGGCTTCTCTCACTTAGAAGACTGCATCTGAGCTCCACCCAAGCTGTTGGGGTTATCGGGAGCTTGCTTCTCGTTGTTGTTGGGGTAGTATTCCATCGTACGGATATGGTGACTTTATTTGTAGTCTCCCCAAACCAGAAAAACCCAACTGTGCTTCAACTATATGGATTTCCTTGTTTCTAGATTCATAAATCAAGAAAGTTCAAGTACAAATCCTCATTTTGGACCCAGAAAGCATGGTCCCTACTGCATGAGGGTGAGAAGTTACCTGGGAGAACCTGCAAGGGCTAATAGGTCACTTGTGAGGAGGGGAACCAGGGCCAGGGCCATGGACACCTGCTCCGGGACTCTTGGACTGACTGTTCCATCTCCTTGGGACAGGCCCACACCTGGTCTACATGGAATCTCTGATTCCCGTTGGGGGCCCAGCCCAGTTAGCAGATGGTGCCATTATCAAAGAAAGGTACCTTATCGTGCAGGCCTACAATGAGCCTCATGCCTGGACAACAGGATTTCAGTCTCCGCTTGCTCCTTGGCCCAGGCAAAGCCCACACAACCACACGGGGCAGCCCAGATTGGGGTTTCCCACCCTTAAAAGCTGCAAAGAGCTGAATCCAGCAGACCGGAAGGGAAGGAAGCCTGAGGTCCTGAGTGGGCCTCAGAGCTGGGTTGTGTGGTGCGCCCAGGCTGCCACAGAGTCCTATGGGCAGCCTGGGCTCCAGACACCTTGCTGTAGAGCCCTTCCTAGGACACCAGCCCTGACTGGCCAGGACTCACCTTGGCCTCTGACAGGCACTTCTACTCAGGCAGCCCAAGTTCAAGGGCTCTTAGCCCCCATGTTAACCTACAAAGTGAAGGTGGTTTGGGGGAAAACAGGAGATGTGGTTACCCCTTCAGAGCTAATGGAGAAGTTAGAATAACATAGTGGTTAAGAGAGAGACCAGAGCCAGATGCCTGAGCTCAGAATCCTCGTTGTCTGTCTACCAGTCATGTGATCTCCCTCACAGGGTGTCCTGAGGGCTAAGTAAGGTCTTATGGGGACTGCACTGGGTTTACTGTTGCTTTGCAGGAAATGATGGATGTGGTTAAAGCAGTGACAGCACCAGGAGCTGGCTAGGTGTCAGGAGCCCCAAGGTGGCCTAACTAGCATTCTCTCCCTCTGGACCTCAGGTTCCTTCTCTAGGAAGTGGCCGTAGGTGAGAGGGCCCTCTGCACCTTTCAGGATTCTGCCAGGGCAGGAGACCACGGTCCTGAGAACCAGGCCTGGGTGCGCTGGTGATGTAAACCTCAACACCCACCCTCCTGGAAGGTGGTCTTTGCAGCCTGAGGCTCAGAGCAAGAGGATTTGCACCTGGTCCCAGGAGGCCCCAGTGCAGAAGCAGCCTCAGCCTTCCTGGTAGGCCCAGCCTGGCTACTCCTGAACCATGACAGGACCTGTGGCACATGGTCATCGTCCACAGGAGGAGGAAGAATTTTATCAACTGCTTTTCTTCGTGCCACAAGGTTCTCAGACTGTAAGAAATATTTATATATTTTTCTCTATTAAAATGAAGGTGTTTTGCTGTATCAGATGTGCGACCATGAGATTCTATTAGAGAAATCTTGTTTCCTGGTGTAACAAATGAGTGGCTTTTGGGCCTAAGAATACACGAGACACAGTGCAGGGCTTCTTTCGCAGGGACTTCAGCACACTGTGTGTGACAAAGTGCCCAGAACCAGTGTCTCGAGGTGGGCATATCTGTCCTGAGCTGCACCATTCAGCTACAGTTCAGCACAAGGCTGGCAACCCAAGGCTCACGGGATGCCCTCCCCAGACAGGGCTCCACCCGCGGGTGCAAGGGGCTGTCGCAGTCAGAGCCCTGGGCTGTGGAGATTACTATCATTCCCCCTTTCCGCATGAGGAAACCAGTCTGGAGAGAGAGACTTGTGCAAGGTCACAGGCCTCAAGCACCCAACCCCTCTTCTGACTCAGTTATGTGGCCCAGGGTGGTGACAGAAGAGGGGACTGGTTGAGGGCAGGTAGCTGATGGTCAGTCATTCTTCTCGGTCCTGTCTTTCCAACTCCCTTCCCCACCTGCACCCACAGACAGAGCAGGGTTTCTCCTAGGAGCCAGGGGCAGGCCGTCACCCTGCAGGCGGCAAGCCGGAAGCCCGGACCTAGGGCAAAACCAGGCTCTGCTGCAACTAGCTGAGGCACCGCAGAGAACTCGCACCTCCTCAGGCCTCAGCTTCCTTGTTTGAAAACCTTGAACACCAGTGCCTACCTTGAGGTTCAGATAAGACTTGAAAGAGACTTAAAAATTCCATCTCCTGATACATGCTGGATAGCAGAGTTTTGGATAATTACTAATAATAGCTACCATCTACTACATGCCTGCAGTGTTCCAGGCCCTACATACACCTACCCTCTAGTTTTAGGGACACAGAGTAGCAGAGGGGTAGAAGCAGGAGCTTTGGAGTTAGAACCCACTTTACTTGCTATGTGACTAAAACGCCTCAGAACCTCAGTTTTCTCACCTGTGCAGTGGGGCCACAGCTCTTATCTCCAAAGGCTTCGGGGAGCTGGCATAAGAAGAAGTGAGTGAAACTGTATCACAAAAACTGCCTTTTGCTGTGAGCACTTTGCAAGCACTCCGTAAATAGTGGCTGTTATTCTTCTGTTTACCAAAACCCTGAAAGGCAGGTATTACTACTTACCTTCTAAGGTATTACCACCTTACAGATGAGGAAACTGAGGCCCTAAGCCGTTACTCTGCACAGCTACTGAGTGGCTAAGCTGACGTGCAAATCCATGTCTTTTTCACTCGGAAGCCTATAGCACTCCCCTGTCCCCTGCTGCTTCCTGTCTCACCTGTTCTGGTCACAAAGGACCACCTGGGTAGGACGTGGGAGGCTATTCTAGACCAGGGCTGTCCCAGCAAGCCTGAGGCTATTCCCAGGCATGGGAAAGGGTGGCCTCTGCGAAATGCCTGGTGCTGGCGCCAAAGTCAATAATGATAACCTGCCCTGCAGGAAACCATGGTCACAGGATACAAACAACTGGGACGGGGTGGCAGCTCATTTCTGTACCAGCCTCAGCCAGCTCTGTGCCCCTGTATGCCAGACGGCTGTCTAGGGTGGCACCTGGTGTATCTCAGATCCAGGAGGTGAGAGTATGCCCCCTTCGCCAACAGAGCATGAGTACGGGCCATGTCTCTGTCCCTGTCCTGAAACTCTTCTTGGAAACTGGCCAAGAAGGTGGCCCTGGGCTCTGCTTGGAAAGGTCCAAGAGAGCCCCTCGGGGCCCTGGGCTAGCTGTTCTCCCAGAGCGCTGGCTCCGAGCACGCCACTCCATATACCTCTCCCACTCAGTACAATCACTGAGGCTTCCTCTGCTTCGGGGCCAGGACCAGAGACCCTGGAACACAGCCCTGGCTTCTGCAGAGACCACGGTTTCATAGCAAGGCCAGACATGCATTATTCAATAATACAGATGTCCCAGGGCAGTATTCCAGGGGCACAGAGGAAGGGCACCAATCCAGTCTGAGGAGCTAAAGAAGACAGCCTGGAGGAGGAACCATCTGGACAGGGTTTGACCAAAGGACTGACCAGGCTGAACAGGAGAGGGGTGTTTCGGGCAAGTACTACGTGCACTCAGGGACACACAGGTGCCATCTGGTGTGCAGCGTCTGTGTCGGGGGTGGGAAAGCAGTGAGAGATGAGGCTGGGGGGAACATGTGGGGCTGGTAAAGGAGGGCTTTGTGTAGATCAAGGGTGAGGGGGTGTGGGTGGTGGTGCCCAGGTGCCAGCTCCCCCTGCCTTGAGAGAGCTCTTTGTACACTTGAGTTCAGTGACCGCACATTGCTAGTTTGAAATTGGCCACGGTGGGAATCTATACACTGTGGGAAGTAGCAGGGGCTACAAATCAGAGCCAGTTGTTCAAACAAACAAACAAACAAACAAACAAGCAAACAAACAGAAAGACAGAAAGGGCAGCCTTTGGTGGATTTTAAAGTAAGGGCATGGGATAATTAGCTTTGGTCCGCAGAAGGACGCTCTGGCCGTTGCAGTATGAAGGATGGGCAGAAAGGAATGGGCTTGGAGCCAGGAGCTGGGTCTTGGGTGACCTCTTGGCGAGGGTAGGAGGTTGCCAAGAAGAGCTGGGTAGTGGGAGGGGCCAGGCCCCGCTCCGTCACCTGACCCCACTGTGTGCACAGCCTAGGGGTGGGGTGGAGAAGTAGGTAGCTCCTTCAGACTTCTTCAGCCTGAGCCTGAGAATCTGCAATAAAACCCATAATGAGAAACATCTGGGCTCTGTCCCAGCCGGGCTGGGAGGGGCTTGGGGATTGGAAGTGAGTGGGAGGGCCTGCACTCCATGTGTTCAAGTGGTACTGGGCGGCCCGGGCCTAGGCTGCAAGAGTGAGGTGCTGGAGACGCAGTGATGGGCACCGCGCAGGAGCCCCACTGGTCCCCCGAGGGCCGATCTGATCTGTGAGTGCTTATTTTGCAGAAGCTTTTTGTCTAGGTCACAGGTGTCGGCCTAACCGTGCTAAGTCCTGGGTCCCCCATATCCTCCCCGTCTGGGTCCTGGGGGCAGGGAGGGGTGTTGATCGGTGAGCACAGGGAGGATGCACCCCCCTTTCCCCTCCTTCACCCCACCCCATTCAAGGGGGAGGCTGTGTCCGAGACCCCGAAGGGGAGACTTGACTGATCCCAAAGCCCACTGGGGTGTGGCCTGGCCCAGCCTGCCCTTCAGATCAGAACTGACCCATAGGTCTAATGCCTGGAGATCTGGGGTGGCCGTGGGAGGGGCTGCACTCAGGCCCTCTACTCACCCTTCTCTGAGGACGCTTTGTCAGGGCAGGAGGGTACTTGGGTGGGAGGCTTTTCCAACCAGGCAGCACTTTTCTTTGGTTTCTCAGGGTGGCTCAGGGAAGATCTAGAAGCAACCGTGGGGTTCCCGGGCTGGGTGCTGACCGGCAGAGCGCTTAGGCTCCTGGCTAGAAGTGCCAGCAGTCAACAACCAGGTGGGTGGGAAGCTGGGAAAAAGATGTTCTGGCACTGGGGATGCCACTTTGAGAACTGAGTCTCCACCTGCTGGCTACCTTCTGAGCCATCCCACCCACCCAAACTCTGCCCAGGTGACCCTCAGGCTCAGCTTCAGGGTGTCCAGGGCACACAGAACATCTCTGCGCACATCAGAACCGCACTCCCTGCAGGCAGATCCCGCCCTGTGGGCACATGGCACGGTGGGAGGACACGGCCTCGACTGCAGTTAGAAAGCAGGACAGTTCCCTCAAGCAGACGCAGCTCTTGTGCAGCGGCCACTGTGCACAGATGTACCCGGAGGCCCCAGACATGCCCTCCAGTGGCCAGAGGAGAGGATTTCATCTGCACACATGCCAACTATGCCCTCTCTGCCCTTCCCCCGTTCCAAGGGCCACCCTAGCTTTGGTTAATAAACACCCTGGAAAGGATGGGAGGGACTTGGACGGTGGGGAGGGGTGCCAAGAATCCTCAAACAGTTTGAGGGCTGTGGGAGGTATAGCCCTCCTTGACACCCCCCTAACCACGCACTCCCTGCTGACAGTTCTGCCGCAAGCTGCTTCCAGGAGGGTGAGCCCACACTCCTGCTGGGCACCATGTGGAAAGGGAGGCCCAGGCATCTGGCAATGAAAGGCACAGGACCCCGGCGGCCCCAGCCACCACCCAGGAGAAAACCCAGCCCTCCCTGTAGGGCTTCCCTCTGGTGCCATGTGGTCCCCTCCAGCCCCCACCCACCTCCAGACACACAGAGTCACCAGCATAGTCCCAGAGGCTCCTGGGTAGAGAAGCTTGCCTCACCATTTGGGCTATGAGAGGGGGCTGACTTCATCTCAGCCCTTGGAAGTCAACCATGCTTGCCAGCACTCTGGCCCTCTTCAGACCACTGACCCTTTGAGTGAGTCCCCTGGGGAAGGAGCACAGAGCTGCAAGCCAGCAGGCTCAGGGACACGCCCTAGGTCTTGGGCATATTCCTTCCATCCTGGGCCTCGGGTCTCCTCCTCTGTAAAACAAAGTCGAAAAGTTTCATAATGTACAGGTCAGAGCAGAGCTGGGCCCTGAACCCAGAGCTGCCCAGCAGCACGGCTTCCTTGCAGCCAGAGGGGTCACGTGGTTCTACTGGAACATGCCCCCATGGGATCCTTTAGGACATGGTCAGCCTCGCAGCCCTTCTCCACGTACATGGATTTCTGTAAGTCACAAAACTGTGTGCATTCTTAGGATTCACGAGGCCACATTCTTGAAACTGAGGTTCAGAGAAGGGGAGTGGTTTGCTAGTCAGAGGGGGAACCCACATAGCTCCCCTACTCCCTCCCTTTGGCTGCTCAGGGTGGCTCTCTAGAAACTACGCGTCCAGTTAGACCGCACATACATTTAGTCCATACTGGGACGGGGCCTCCCTCCCATGGGAAGAGAATGTCCCCCTGGAGAAGCAGAAGCAGCGGTGCCTCCCTCCATGACTACAGCTATCACATGAGGCTACCCTCTCCCTTTGTCCCCAGTGACTGACTCACAGAGCAGCAGTTAGTTCCTTGAATGGAAAGGAGCAGTGGCCACTGACTGACAGGAAGAAGGTGACAGCTCCCTGGGTGGTCAGCTGCTAAGACCAGGCCCCTGGTTTGTACAGAGTGGAAGAGGCTGGGCCAGGGCCTGAGAAGCCAGGGGTGGGGTTGAGCCCACAGGCAGGAATTCTGGTGGCTTTAATAGGCCAGCTCCCTGAGGCCAACGGGCTGGGTGTGGAGAGTGGGCTGGGGAGCAAGGGGCTGCAGCCGAGGAATCAGTGCACCTCTAAGTCCCCGCTGAGCACCTGCAGGATGCCTGCCCCAGGCTCCCCTCTGGAATAGGTACCTTGCCCTTAGGGACCCCATGATCCTGCTGGGAAGACACCCATCAGATCCTGAGGACTTGGCCCTTTGAGCTGGACTCAGCCCTGCAGGAGTGAGGGAAGAGTGAGAAGTCCACTATGGGCCCTTGGTGTCAGGAAGGGACTTTTTAGGCTATCCTGGAAGGGTGGGTAGACTTTTTTCCCTAGGGAAAAGTCTAGAGATAGGAAAAAATAGGAAACTCAGAAACTGAGGTCCAGTGGGGGAATTTAGTTGGCGGTGGGTGGGCCTGGGGGATGAGGGGCTGGACCTTGACCTCTCTGGGCAGTGCAGACAGACGGGGGTGCTGGTTTCTCCGTGAGGGCCACAGCCCTGGCCAGGCCAGGCCACCCGAGAGCACGACGGCTCAGGGGACTGTGATGGCTTGGACTCTGGTGAGTCAGGGGCTGCCCCCTAACCCCTGGTTCCCAGCATTCCCTCCCTGTGAGCGTTAGTCAGCTCTGGGGATGCCGCCTCCCCGTGGGGGGCTCAGGCAGCCAGCGCCTCTCCGGTGGGGCAGCTTCTCCTGGGCCTTCTGGGGCTCTCTTTGTCCTCCCTTGTCACCTGCTGTGTCTCCCCAGTGTCATGTGTGTCATGGACATCTTTCCGGAAAAGGGGTCCTCAGGGGCTGGGCCACCCACCAAGGCAGTGGCCTCCTGGGGAGCATGAGCCCTGGATGGACACTGTGTCTCCTGCTCCCTCCCCCTCCTTCTCATCCCACAGGCTGTTCTGGCCTCTGCTTTTCCCAATGACTTTCTCAGCAGCTGCCTTCTGATTCTCAGACCATCAGCATTCACACAGCAGGCTTCCCGGAGGAGGTGGATCTTTGAGTGCTAGGAGGGCCTGTTTGTGACTCTAGAAACTTCCAGGAGCGGGCTGAGGCTATGCGTGGAAGCAGCTTGGCCCTTGGTTCCCCACCCCCCAACCTGCAGATTCTCTTCAGGCACAAGGGCAGTGGGTGGGGGTTGAGACCCGGAAGAAGACAGGAATAGACTGAGGAGTTGCCAGACTGGGGGACACACCATTCTGTCTGCCTGGTGGGTGTGCAGGTCAGGGGCAGCTGTCAGGGGACACAGCAGGAGGGCTGAGAACCCAGAGGGAGAGTGAGAAGGGGAAGGGCCCAGGGAGGGAGGGGGCTGAGGCCCCCACTACCCCGACACAGAGGCACCCCCGGCTCTCACCCCAGTGTCTTGGGGTCTCTGTTGCCAGAGATGCTCCTCCGCTTTTCCCTGGAGCTCCCACTAATTTTAGGTTCAGTGCTGGCCACTCCCAACGGGGCCCTGTCCCCATGCTGTGCTGCCGTGGGGGAGGCTGCGGGAGTCCAGCCCTGGGTGCCTTAGCCAGGTGCGCTGACCAGAGGGACGGCTGGACGCTGCTGACTTGTGACAGTTACAGTACTGTGCCCCTCCGCCACCCTGCCAGCGAGACTGACGACTTCCTGAAAAGGGGTTCAATAGGGGGTTTGTGACATGGAACATTTGATGTGACCTGAGCACTTCCTGTTCAAATGACCCCTGGGGCTCCTGACCTCTGACAGGGTCCCGTGCACAGCCAGAAGGAGCCCCGGGAGTCCCACTTCGATGAGCAGAGCTGCTTACGGCACTCAGTCGAGGCTCCCGACTCCTGTAGGTTTATCTGAGTTGCTGCTGCAGAGGCTTCTCGGCGCCTTGAGGCTTAGGAAGTGAGCTGGGGAATCCCAACAGGAAATGAATCTTCCCGACAGACTGCGCCTCTGATGCCTGTCCCCTTCCTCAGGGCACTGAGCAGAATAGATGGGAACCCACCGTTGGGAGCCCAGCCCTGAATCCCCAGGGCCCAAGGCTCCCCTGTGTGTGACTGCCCAGGGCTCCTACTCAGGGCTTATTGCGGGCCTCAGAGGGTCCCTGGGAATGGCCGAGCAAGCCCACACCCTGTGAGGACCCCTGTGGCACCCTTCCTTGCCTGAGCGGGACCTTGAGAGATGGGCGGTGGGATCACTTTAGTCTGTACCCTCGCTGCACCCAGGGGCCCTTGGGAGCCTTCATCGCAGTGGCTAATGCTCATCCTCGTCCGGGCTGGGGTGGCCGCCTCCCTCCAGTTCTGTGACACCCTGGCTGTTCTGGTGTGCGATATGGGCCCCTAGCTCTAATCTGAGCCCAGGGGTTGCAGTCTGTGGGGCATACCCCAGTATGAATGGGGAATTTCATGGTAGGAAGATCTGCTTCTTGCATGGAATCTGAGCTGAAAATGGATTGGCAGAAACATAGACATCGAACCACTTGTCTACCATTACATTCCATCCTCTATGCTGACCCCACAGCTGGAACCCTAGAATTACAGGTTAATCACTGCATGCCCAGTGAGGTGTAGGTTCGATAGCTGGTCGCCTAATGGGTCTTCTGGAAGTCTGAGTCCTCGGCAGTCTCCTGCGTGTCAGAGAAGAAAGATCCAGTAGCAGTGCTCGGCCGGTGCACACACCCCAACCCCTGCACCAGTGCAGACTCCGGCAGGTGCACTTGCTGGGTGTGCTGAGCAGAGGTCCCGGGCCTCATGGCAGAGCCGGGAAAGCTCTCTGGGAAAAGAGGCCTGAGTTTTTTAAGGTTTCAGTGTCACCCGGTGAGTCAGAGCAAGGGTCTGTTCCCCAGGCCCTGTCTCATCCTCCCCTGGCTGAAGTCTACCCAGCTGTTCCTGTTAGCTGCATGACCATCTGACTTGACCAGCCAGTTGGTCAGACCTGGGTTGCCCAACACATTACGTGTCTGCTGCCTGCACTGCCTGTGAAGCAATGTGGCTGAATCAGGCCGTGGCTAGACATTAATGAATATCAGACCCATGGACTGGGGCTAGAGGTGGTGGGGGTGAGGGGCTTGAAGGCAGGCCAGCCTTTCAGGAGAGGGAGATGTGGTAATTCATTGTAGGCAAATGGAGAGAAGCATTGCGCAAGCTACCACCCGCCCCCTCGAAGGCAGTGGATATAAGATAAGACTCTAATTGCCTGGGGTTCCGTGGGCAAGAAAGAGCAGGGAAGCCTGAAAGCCTGTCCCAGGAGAGGGTGAAGCATGACTGTGGTCAGAATGTTGAAGAGGCAAAAACAGAGTGTGTTTGATTTCCTGGGAGAAGACAAACTGAACAGTGACTCAGTTGAGAAATATTCAATCAAGTGTTTGCTTTAGGAAGGATGATGGAATCAGGAGGCAGTCCAGTTATGAAAGAGACGAAGCCCTGGACAGGCCTCCCCTGTTCCCCCAAGCCCTGGCCCCACACTGGAGGACAGCTGGGATCTGATCTCCTGTCTTCCACAGTCACAAGATATGGGAGGTTAAAAGGAAGATTTAACCCAAATATCCCCCAAATAGAGGTGCCTCCCTCCTGTTCAGCCTCCCTGGCTGCTGGGCAAAATCATTCCTTATCAATGTCATTGGCTGGATGCTCTGCCTTTACTTAACCCATGGCCTCTCTGGGAATGGAGTCCCCTGGACCAGTCCCGGGGACTCAGTGTGTCCCCCACACTCCTCCCATCTAATCCATGCATCTGCGAGCCTTCTCTCTGCATCTAAAGGGAAAGAGAAGGCCAGCAACTGTTTATGCACTGACCACTCTCTGAGGTGCCCAGGCCATTGCCAGCATGGTAGTTCACCTGGGAGAACTGGGTAGGTCATGGCTAAAGGTCAGGTAGAAAATAAGGGCTGCAGAGAGGCTGGGGTGCACCTGTGCACTTAGCCACCTGGATGTCCTGCAAGCTTCGCCCTTATAGAGAAGGATGGAGGGTGGATCTGGAGGGCAAATGGAAGCTGACACAGGTGCCGACCCTTTCTCTACATGGCCACCAGGGGGTGCTTCCAAAACCCATACCTGAGTAGGTACCTGCCTAAAACCTTGAGACTAATCAAAGCAATTGTATGAATTAATAAGGGCCACTCCGTGACCCCAGCTGGCCTCTTTCACAGGGCTTGCAAGGTCAATACCAGTGTTCCATTTTATAACTGAAGCAACTGAAGCTCAGAGAAGCAAACTGCTGGATCTCACAGCCAGGACTTGACCCTGACGCCCAAGCCTGGGGCTGACCCTGCTGGGGCTGCACATCATGTCAGGCCTGTGAGACCCCGTGGGAATGGCCCAGCCCCTTCCAGCCCTGGCCCAGCCCCCTCCTTACTCCTGGGCTCCAGCCAATCCATGTAACTAGTTTTCCGAAGCCTCCATATGCTCTCACCTCTCTGAGCTCTTAGTGTAAAGATCAGCAAACTGTGACCAGGGACAAATCACACCCCACATGCCTGTTTTTGTATAGCCTGCGAGCTAAAAACGCTTTTACGTGTCACATGATTGAAACATTTAACAAAAACATTTTGTGTGTGTGGCATGTTGAAAATCATGTGACAGTTCAGTGTCCATCAGCAAAGGTTCATTGGCACACAGCCACACCTGTTTGTTCACATACTGTCTGGGCTGCTTTGAGTAGTAGAGCTGAATAGCTGTGTCAGAAAAAGTATGGCCTGCAAAGCCTCAAATATTTACCATCTGGCTCTTTACAGGAAATGTTTGCCAACTCCTGCTTCAGGGTGTTGCTTTTTGCCATGTCACTCAATCTTTATGGTGTTAGTGGGTGCCTTTGAACTTCACCAGTGATACTTGAACGCGTGCTCATTGTGGGGGACTCACAACAGGCAGGGGTCAGGACAGGAACCGCTGTTTCCATCTCCTCCCGGGGTGCTCACTGCCCAGGTCTCCCAGCCTTGCCGATATGTTTCCTGGGTCTGGGGTGCTCCAAGTGCTTCTCTGAGAAACTCCCACTCCCACCACAGGCCCAGCTCTCTGCCATCGCCTCCTGTCCAGGAAGCTGCCCCTGGGCCTCCCCTTCTCTTCCGTGGTGCTTCAGAGGCCGCACAGCGTGGGGGCTGAGAGCACAGACGCCTGTGTCCGAATCTGCTCCTGCTACTTACATCGTTGGGCAAGTCACTCAGTTTCTCTCTCTCTTGGTTTTCCCCTCATCAGCTACAATGGGGGTCATGAAATGATCCACTTCATATCTTTCTGTGAAGCCCATGAATAAAAATAATAATGCACATGGTCTCCTTGGAACAGGGCCTGGTACACAGGAAGTGCTGTGTGTGAGAGGGGCGCATGGTCCCAGCTGCTGGGCTGGGCCTCCATCGTGGAACTGCTCACCTGTTCTCGGCTCTTTGTTCACGGCCCATCCCCACAAGGTCGCCTGCTCCTGAGGGCAAGGAGTGTACACTGTGCTCTTCAAACTCAGTGACAAACCGGTTTTCCATAAGAAGGCAGGAGGGAGGTGTCCGGCGGGGGTCTCACGCCCTGAGAGGATGAGGAGGAGACCAGGTCTTCTCAGTCCGGGTTGTAGGAGGCGGGTGGGGTGGGGTGGGGGTCCTAGGTGGGGGAAAGCAGGATGTGATGCCCCAAGTACTTGGCCCAGAAAGTGCGGTCCCTGAGGCTGGGCAGGTGAATCTGGAACAAAAGCAGGACGTGCCCTGTCAGTCAGGAGGAGCTCACCCCGTGTTTATTGCTGAAAAGTCTTTGAAAAGCCTCGGGGTCACCACGTCCCTATGTTGTGAGGAGGGGCTGGGCAGCCCAGTCAGGCCCAGGCCTCCCTCAGGCCCAGACACCTGGCGACAGTAGGAAGGTGGAGGGTGGTTCCTGAGGGGGCCTGCTGCAAGGCTGACTGGCCCCTCAGATCAGCCAAGACCCCTCTCAGGCCAGCCCGGACCAGCCTTTTTGGAATATTGAGGCTGGTTGCGTCAGGGGTGGAATGCATCTTCATGTCCAGCCAGGCTGTCCCCTGTCCTTCCCAGGGCCATTTCCCCAGCTTCTGGGAGCCTGTCCAGCCCTGCCCCGCTGTGTCGCCCTTGAGCTGGGCAGGCAGGCGTGGCAGCTGTTGTGCAAGGGATGAGCTCACCCGCCTTGCCCGCCCTGGCCTGCACCGGCCTGCCCGCTGCAGTTAATCATTGTTCAAACGGCCTGGCAGGCGAGTGGGCTGCAGAGGTAGGCGTGACAGGCCGGGCCGCTTCTCCAGGTCTCAGCAAGCTTCCCAGGCCTGGGGCTGGAGCCCTTCCCCAGGACCCCACAGCAAGCATCCGAGGTGGCGCCGAGACCACCTTTCCTGACTCTTTAGTAGGAACTTGGCAAATATTTTTGATTGAATTAAAGAATGTCCCTTTGTCAGTTTCCTCTCTTAGATGGCGTGAACTCAGAGCAGTTCAGTGGTGGAGATAGCAGGGCCCAAATGCCTCCGTTCAAACCACAGCTCTACCACCTACCAGCTGTGTGACCTCGGCCAGACATCATAATCCCTCTGTGCCTGTTTCCTGGAACATAAAAGGTGGTGTTGGTGATAATGATGCATTCCTCAGAGGACTGTCGTGAGGATTAGGAAATATACAAAATGCTTGCTATGTCAGTAACAGAAAGCCCAATGCCTGAAACCAAGACTAAACCACTCATTGCTGGGTTCAGCTAATCCCCAAGAGGAAGCCTAGTGGCCACCAGGTGCTGGGCTGGGCTGTCTGGGCACATTGTGTAATCACTCCTCACATGCTGCCTTGTGAGTTAGGTACAAGTGTCCCCATTTCCCAGAAGAGGATACCCAGGCCTGGGGAGAGAAGCAACTGCCCAAGGTCACAATGGTTTAAGTGACAAAGCATAGATTCAAGTCCAGGTCTGTTTGCCCCTGAATCCAGTTCTCTCTACTACCCAGCACTGCCAGGTTTGCAGATCAAAGATGCGAATCTGAACTTGTCAGGCAGTTAAATTCTGCCCACACTCACTGACATCCTCTGAGCGCGGGGGCATGGCTGGGGATGGGGCAAGGAGGTTCTGCTCTGAGTTTTGCTGTGAGAAACACAGAGATCAACAACACCCAGCCCAGTCCCTGCTCAGAGAACCCCAGATAGGTGAGGAGACAGGAGGTGCCATGCACGCTACTGTGGGCTGGGGTCTGGGGGGCCAGGATGCCAGGCAGGGCCTGGGTGGAAGCTGATGGGAAAAGCGCCTTGAAACAGCATACCCATTTTTTACAGTATAGTTTATCGGGGAAGGATAGTTGTAGAGTTTGTGGGAGGCCTAGAACCCGTTCTCCCTCCCATCCCAAGCCTCCCCATGGAGCAGCTACTGGCTGTGATGGAGGCAAAGACAACTGCAATGGGATTGTGCCAGAAATGCCACTAAATAACCCTAGTGGGGGAGCACGCACCTCCAGGGAGGGTCTTGGCCCTCTGCAGGGGCTCTTCTGTCTATTTCAGAGGTGCGCCTTGAGGGAGAGTCCGGGGAGTCAGGCAGCATGCTCCTGGGCCACTGGGAGCATCCTTGGAGCCCCATGGGAGCCGGCACAGCACGGGATTAGCAACTGGGAAGAACCCACGTCAGACATGTAATCCGAGGCCTTGGGAAAGAAAGGACCACAGGGCCAAGTAATGTAGCCCAGGGACCTTGGCAGGTGGTGGGGGGAACGTACGTGTGCTCGTGCACGTGTGCACATGTGTCGAGGACTAGGTAGGGCATCAAGGCTCCTCAGAATGGTGAAATTGGCAGAGTTCATCTCATGAAAGCTCTAGAAAGCTCTCTTTGGATCCTCCACCTCCCTCGGTGTGGGGCATCCTCCCTCTGGGATGCCCATTCCTTCCTTCACTGCAAGCTGCGTACTCCTGCCCTCTCTGCCTCTCTCCAGCCAAATAAGCTCCAGGATGTGTTCTGATAAACTCATTACCCCTGAGCTCTTGATGACAGAAAATGAGGCTTCCTGGGTGGCCCTTCCCAGCTACCTTGCTGTCCACTGACTGTCCCCCTGCGCCTAAATACATGGCCACTGCCTGTGATGAGGGAGCATAGCTCCGGGCAGGAAAGGTGGCCCTGAGCACTGGGCCCCCAGCTTTCTAGGACACCGAGGCAGCTTGTTCCTGCCTGGCTGCAGCTGGAGGCATGGGAAAGGAAGCTGAAACCCAGCCTTGGCCAGGACGAATTCCAGCCCCAGGAATTCAGGCCGAGGAGCTCTCCTGCAAGTTCACTGTCACGTCTTGGAGGCCTTGAGCGCAGAGACCATTCCTTTCTGCCCCAGACATAGATGTTGAGAGACCTGGGTGAAACCCTGGCCAGGTGAGAAGAGGTGTGATTCATGGTGTTGGTGCCAGGGAGGGACATGGAAGATATTAGAAAGATCCTGAATGAAGTGAAAAGGTCTAATCTCTCTCATCTGTCCTCCACACACACCACCAGAATTATCCTCCTGATCTCAGCCAACCTGGCCCTTCAGTGACTATCAGGTTCCTAGGTACATATCAGTGGCCCTAAGAATTAAGTAGGGGCCATGAGTCTTCAGGTGACGCTTTTCCTACAGAGACATATGTTACAATGAAAGCAGATTTCAGACCAGATTCGCCACAATGACACATCTTTACTAGCAAGTAGGCACCAAAACACTCATGAGACCCCCTTCACAGAGCTCCAGGACATCCCTTTTCTTTGTCCCAAGGTGTACCCCCAAAGCACTTACATGAAAGGCTCAGTGCCTAGGGATAAGCCTATGTTCTGTCTTCAGGATGAGCCCACCTTCTGATTGGACCAGGAGATGGGGCTTCTATCAGAGCTGGGGGATGATTGGGACCCGGAATCAAATGGGAATAGACCCCAAGCACTAGCCCACAGGTGTTAGGCATCCAGCTTTTCTGGATCCTTCTATCTTGTTCAAGCAAAGATACAGGTGCATGCTCCATCTTTCCAGCCAGACACATTTCTTGCACACCACTTCACCAATGACAAATGATCTAGAACACTTTTTATGCTACCTAATGAATTTTGGGGAGCAGATTTAGGTAACTATATTTAAAGTGTTGGCTAGCCACTCCTAGAGTGTGAATCCCTTTAAGTGTTAACTAATCACCTCCAGAGCATGACCTACAGTGAACTCACACATAGACACACCATCCCTCCTGTTTGTACTGTGATGCCTCAAAGTAAATTGTAGACAATTCCACTAGCCTAGGTTTCTCAGCCCCAGCACCACTGACACTTGGGGTTGGATGATGCTGAGTTCTGGGGGCTGCGCTGGGAGCCGTAGCGTTTAGCAGTGTCCCTGGTCTGTACCCATGAGATGACAGTAGCACGCATCCCATCTCTGCTTGTGACGACCCAAAATGTCTCCTGACACTGCCAGCTGTCCCCTGGGGACAAACTGCCTCCTGGTGACTGAACTAGAGTGACTATATTTATTATCCAATCTGGGACACTTCCTTTTTACACTTTTTATAACAGAAAATTTCAAACAAATATAAGAATAGAGAGACTAGTATAATGAATTTCCACCAAATATCACTCAGCCAATCTTATTCCATCTCCGCTCCCACCCTCACCCCACCCTTGGATTATTTGGAAGCAAATCTCAGACAACAATCATCTATAAATATTGAAGCATGTATCTCTAAAGGATACGAATTCTTTTTTTTAACATAACTACAATGCTATTGTCATATCTTAAAAAATTAAAAAATAATTCCTTAATATCATAAAATATCCAGTAAGTAAAACCAGGATACTTCTGAGAGTGTAATGGAGAGTTAACAGGGACAGGAGACATAAACTGGGAGTGTCCAGGAAAACGGGGCCTAAGGCAGACGCACTAGGACATTGGGCTAAATAGAGCCCTTCTAATGCATGTGTCTAAAAAGTCCTTTCACTGCTCAAAAACCTCCACGGGCTCCCCAGTGCCGAAACACAAAGTCCTGGCTTGGGCAGGGAGCCAGCTGGGGGCAGCAAGGGATTCTGGGTGCCTTTGAGATGCTGCTGGCCCCGGGAGGGCGCGAGCACTGTATGTGTGTTTGCTGGCATGTTTGATGCACCTTGGCGTCCGAGGACGTGCCAGGCCGAGCTTGCCGTGTGCTGTTTGCTCTGGGCTTTTCCTTTTATTCATTTTTAAATTGATCTCATTAAAATAGTTCTATAAAGAGCAAAAGAAGGAACCTAGCAGAAGAGAAATGCTCTACAGTTTATAGGGACAGGGGAGGTGGGGGCCCACTGGCGGTGGGCCGGTGCCTCTGAGAGCTGCTCACCCACCTCACACTTCCAGGCTCCAGTACTTGACACATTCAGATTTCTTAGAATCTTTATAGAATCTGCATATACTTCTTGTGGATGAACATAAAATCCTTATGAGATCTTAATGCAACCCATGCAAAAGCTTCACCGAATCCTTTTTGAAGCCACATGGGGCTGTCTGGCAGCAGTGCCTCAGTGCCCCCACCCCCTTCAGTGTTGGAGGAAGCTTCTGTCTCGCTCTTCTTAGCAGCCCGTTGGACTGAGACTCCTGGGCCTTCCCTGGGCCCCAAAGAAGAACCCCTGGGACACAAACACACTGAAGGCAGGTATGGATATACACAGGGGACCTCCCACTGTTCCAACCTGCCCAGGGGCTCAGGGCCACCCAGGCCACACCCAGTCTGAGGTGGAGGCCACTCCTTCTCCCTCGGGGGCTGCCATGCCACCCCACACCCCCTGCCTGTCTTCCTTGGCTCTTTGACAGCCCCTCAGCCCAGGCCCAGGCTGACTCTCCTTCTGCTCCCAGACTTCTCCAGGCCACCGTTGGGTCTGAGGACAAACTGCCCCATCTCTGACACCAGGAATAAAGTCACATTTCAGAGGATGTTCGTGCCAGCCTTTAGGGACATTGCCTACCCTCAGAAGAAGGCCAGCAGCAATCCAGCACCTCAGCCTGGTGGTGCTGGGGCAGTAACCCCAGGGAAGCCTGCAAAACATCCTTTCAGAGACATAGTCCTGGAGGAACTTCATAGTGACCGTATTCCGAATGGAACATTTTCATGTCCCCAGATCGGGTGTTTCCTCCACCAGGAATGACCTGACTTCTGTGTGTGTGTGTGTGTGTGTCTCAGCCTTTCTGGTCCTTCAAGGCCAAGTTCAATGTGAATTTCCCAACTGAGTGTGAGGTTTTACTTGCTTGCTCTTTCCCTGTGCAAAGCCCCCTTTTAAAACTTCTGTCAATGTCCCCAGTGAGATGAAACTTCCCGGCTGCCCCTGTCTGTGGCCACAAACGAGGTCCCAGGAGCAGGACTCCCCACTTCCAGCAGTCCTTGGTCCTCGCGGCTGCAGGACTTCAGTGCGCTCAGAGCCACCTGTGTCTCAGGTGTGTTCAGGAATGAGCCCTGCCACTCGCTGCTGTAGCTTTCTCCTCTGGGGGCTCCTGACCCACCGGCTGGCACCTTTGTCACCCGCACCTTGCACTTCTGTTCTTGTACTCCAAGGTGTCAGGACGCTTCAGGCGGGAAGCAGGGCTGCCTTCCCATCAGGTCCTACTGTCTGGGGCACACATGCAGGGAGGTCCTCTCCTTCCAGTCTGTACACGTTTTGTCACCCAGGCCTTAAGGAAGTGAGCTGCTGATGTCCAGGCTCTCATATGCTCTTATATCAAGAAAATAAAATGAAACAAAATTCTTCCCAGTTTTTGTCTACAGCCCCCTCTCCATACAGCCTCAAAAGCTAGCCCAGGGGAGGGCAGGGGACTGGAGTGGTCACATTCTCCACGGTCCTGTGATCCGCCCACCCTCAGCAACGTGTCTCTTGCACCCAAGGCTGTCCTTTTTCAGCACTGCCTCCTCCCCAGCATAAACTAAAGGGGAGAAGAAAGCCCGTGGGCCAACCTGCTCACCTGCAAGGACACCACAGGCCTGCCGCGGGAGCTCCTGGTTGGTCCCACCTGGCCAGGCTGCTCAGATGGCCCTGACCTGCCCCATCCTGCGCACGTGGGATCCCACTGCACTCAGACCCTAAGGACAGACCAGGGCACATGGCCAGAGCAGGACTTGAAGGCCATGTGGCCAGTGCCAGGGCTGCACTCCAGTTTGCCACATATAAAGCCTCTATGTCTCCTACTATGCACGTGATTCTTTCTTTTGGTATCATTAATCTACAGTTACATGTGCAACATCATGGTTACTAACTCCCCACTGTAGAGAAGGAGGTATAGCCTGGAGCCAGGAGATGGGGCTCAGAGTTCTCACCTGCTTCTGAATTACTATG
The DNA here is from genome assembly GCA_032199065.1 of Smutsia gigantea. NCBI lineage: Eukaryota > Metazoa > Chordata > Mammalia > Pholidota > Manidae > Smutsia > Smutsia gigantea. Next base: position 24,025 of record JAVSCE010000111.1, read on the forward strand.
TGAGCTGGGCAGTCACTTTATTCTAGGCCCCTCTCTAAAATAGGACACTAACTCTTGTCTTGTGTGGCAAGTTAAACACATGTTCACAGTCATGTTCACATATTCCTTGACATGCTTCCCATCAAAATGCAGGGTTGAATTGTCCCCTTCAATATGGGCCAACTTTGGTAAGATGCTTCTAATTCACTGAGGCAGGAAGGATGCTGCATGGCCCCACTTCTAGGTTAAAGGGGGGATACAGCATCTGCCCGGCTTTGTTACGCCCGCACATGTCCCCCAGCAGCCCTGAGCCCACACGAGAGAAGTCTGGCTGCCCAGAAGCTGGAGGGACAGGAGGCATGACTGCAAGGAGACAGAGGTGTGCGAGGAGCCCCAGCTGCGGGGTGCCCCAGGCCAGGCACCAGGCATGAAATGACTGGCTTCAGATGACTGCTGCCCACAGCCTCTGGCTGCCCCCGCTGCTGCCAAGTGAGGCGGAGACAAGCTGGCCCCTGCTGAGCCCTGCTTACTTTGCATATTCACTAGCAAAATAAATGTTGCTGTTGTTTTAAGCCACTTAGCTTTAGGGTGATTAGTTAAGCAGCATTAGCTGATAACCCAGCACGTGCTTACCTTCGAGGGAAGCTGTAAGCATCACCCGGCATGATCCCTTCCACATGGTAGGCACTCAATAAAACTGAATACATGTGACCTGAAAACTGGGCCAGTGTGGGTAATTGCTGGTCACATGACAGGACAACCTGGTTACCACCTGGTGAGAGATCTGTTTGGCTAAGCTAAGTCACTCTGGGTTTTCTGGAGGTGCAGGTTAGTCACCCCAGCCCAGCCAGCGGGCTGGTTCCTGGGATGGGGGTGTGTTCCCTGTGGGAGGAGCAAAGAGAGGGAGGGTGTTGTTTTTCCTGTTGGCTGTTGGCCAGCCAGGCTCCCAGGAAAGGGTGGGGAGGGTGAGGAGGGCTGGGAGCAGAGGCCTGAGGCTGGGCTGGGTGATGATGGATGGTGGTTCCTGCAGGATTGCACCCTGTCTTTCCACATTTTGGGGTCTGTGCTCTCACCTTGAGGCTGAAGGCCTCCCCTGTGTACATCTAAGACCAGCTCTGCACAGGTTAATACACAGGCTGGTGTCCAGTAAATGTGTGTTGAAGGTCTCCGAGCATCTCATCGAGTAGCTGGGCAACAAGACCGGCGGTGACCATGAGGTAGAGTGGCCGCACCAGAGCTCGATGGGCAGGTGGCAGGAGGCCAAGTGGGGGCCCCTCCCCACCCATGCTGTTGGGAGAGCAGACCTTGTTTGGAGGTCCCTGTCCTGTTCTGTGCGCTATATCCCGGGCCCAACCCCCCTGCAGTACCTGCCCAGCCCTGCCAGGCCTGTAGGATAGGCTCCCATGGCCGGGCTCCCTGCCACTCTCCACTCACTATCAGGACCTTTGCTGTCTGCTCAGCCAGCCTTCTAGAACCCCAGCCCCGTCACAGCGGGCGGATGAGCTTCCTCTTCTTCCTGCCTGTCTGATCCCACAAGCCACGGCGTAGTGTCAGCTCTGACTACTGTTTTCCCGGAGGTGGTTCACCCAGACCCAGAATTCAGAATCCACATGAAGAGGCTACTGAAGAAAAGGCTGAGTTGTCGGAGGCTCAGACCTTAAAGGAAGCAACCCAGGCTGCTCCCCCTGCCCCCAGCCAACACTGCCGCCTACATTTCCTTCTAGACACAGAGCTTTACAGCAGGAAGGCCTGCCCGCCAGAGCCTCAGGCCTGGTCAGCCACTCCATCTGCCTGCCTGCCCTGGGCCTGGATGTCTGCCCGAGCAGATGCTATTTAACTTGCTGCAGGAGAAATGTCTGTAAATGTTAACTATTGACATAAAAGCAGCATGTCAGAAGCACCCAGCTGCTGGGTCAGTCCCCACTGTGGAGGCCACGACCCTAATGCCTGCACAACTTGCTTTCTCCAGGGGGGTTTCCTGCCAGTCCCCATCACAAGATGTTTCTGCCCTGGGATCACGGAGCTACGCTGATGGAGAAGCAGGTGAGCCTTGTACTGTGGGTCATGGCCTGGCTGCAGTGCCCACTCCATGCTGGAAGAGCCCTGAAGCTGCGTGCTCCTGAGACAGGGACCCAACCTTTGTGGGGACTGGCTTGGTCGGCAGCTGGTATGTATGGCAGGAGTGCAAGCTCATTGCCTGAAATCAGGGTTGGCTCTGTGGCCTTTAAGTCACAAAGGAAACAAGGAGTATGATGTTCCACTGGCCATGTGGCTGACGGCCCTCCCAGGGCCCTGTTCACTTTGGTATACCCAGAGATGGTGCATGCCAGGGCCCTGACTCTCCCTGGGGCATGGACTCGACATGGGAATGAGGGAACCTCAGGGGAGGAGCTCCCAAGGGGGCTCTCCTGCTTCCTCTTGGTCCTCACTCCTGGCCATCTGCTGCCTGGAATTGCCAGAGTTGTCAGGGATGAGGAGAGGGGTTTATGCGCTGTGGAGGGGTTTACCTCTCAGTCCGATGCTGGTCAGAAGCCGCAGTGTCCCTGCTTCCCTCCATCCTCTGCAGGGCTGAGGACAGGCACTCTCAGAGCATGCCCACCTTAGCTGGAAAGGTAGCTCATGTTCAGATCCGGCAACATGAGCTGGTCAAGCTGGTGGTGCCCATGTGTCCCCAGGTAATGGGGTGAATTTTTTTCTTTCCACACTGCCCATATCCCACTTTCTGCGACCTGGCAAATACCTGTATCCCTGCACACAGCACTGCCAGGGTAATAAATGGGGCATTGACCTCAAGGAGAAGACAGAGAGCCTCTGAGCTTAATTCCACACTGGCTATGCATTGACAGGTGGCCATTGTGGCAATGTGAGTGGGCTGTTTATCTCGGAGACCCCTATCTATGAAATCTAAAGTCAGACTCCCTTTCTCTGGGCAATTTAGAGCGAGAACAGTTGGACTGGCATAGCTGACAACACTAACCGGTGGCTGGGGGACAAAGGGTCAGTGTCCTGCCAGAAGAGAAAAGAGCAAAGGGCTGCTTGGCCAAGTTGGAGGGACAGAAGACAGGTTGGAGTGGGAGTCCTATGAGGCCCCCTTAAAAGAAGGGGGTGAGTGGAATGGGGCTGAGGGGCCCAGCAGACACCCTTCCCACAAAGGCCTCTGCAGGGACTGGGAGACATTACCTAGAAATGAAGGACCGCTTGGTTCACGTCAGCACTCTCTGTATGTGCCGGCGGGCAGACAGTAAGGTGTGAGCAGTAAGACTACTAACAGGAGACGTGGGGCTAGGCACGGGGGATGTGCACACACGTGTGCGCACACACACACACACACACACACACACACACACACACCCTGTTGGGATGGGCTATGCTGGAGACAGAAGATCTGAGCAGGGCAGTTATTATGCACTTCATGTATCTCCATGGAACCACAGAGGAAGAAGAGGATCTCTCGGCCACAGAGGGGCTTCACTCTGTGTGGGAAGGACACACCCCTCGGACACCCCCACACACCAGACATGAGGATTAAGCAGCAAGTGAGTAAAAACTAGACAGTGGCTGTGTCACCCTGCTCTGTGGTGTGAGTTATGGGACTGGGCAATGCCATGGGACAAACAGAAGGCACGCTGGGCTTATAAATCTTTCTTCTTGGCCTGGTGTGAATCACAGCGGCCATTTTCCAGACGTGAGCATCCACAGGCTTTTGAGGCCTTTCTCCCGAAAGACTGTGATAGTCTCCTGCTGTCTGGAGTGAATGTCATCTAAATCCAGCTTTCCCACAATGTAACTGGCAGGCAGCGTTACCCCCGGAGATCTGTAGATTTAGGAGGGGTCTGATTCGAGCACAGAGGTGCTCTGGGAGATGGAGTGAAGTGTCTGGACCTGTGCGGTCACCACAGCATCTCCCTGCCTGCTTCTGGGTGTACTTCTGGTAAAAACCAACATGCTGGCCTATAACCCGGGAGATGTGGATGACAGCTTGAAAACCTGGATTTGAAGGCCCCCACCCCAACCCATTGTACCTACAGAGTGACACCTCTGCGGTCCCCTGTGCTTCGGGAGCACATGGGCCACGCTCGCCCCTTGTATGGACAGAAGAGGTTCCTTGACCTGGCTCAATAGAGACAGGGAGAGGGGAGGGAAAGAGGGAGGGACAGGTCCAGCCCAACACTCATAAAACCTCTTCATCTGCGTGTTTATGGGCCCAGGTCCCTGCGGTGAGCCTTTAAAGTCACACAGCAACTACTAGAACTAATATCTGAATTCAGCAAAGTTGCAGGATACAAAATTAACACACAGAAATCTGTTGCTTTCCTATACACTAATGATGAACTAACAGAAAGAGAAATCAGAAAAACAATTCCATTCACAATTGCATCAAAAAGAATAAAATACCTAGGAATAAACCTAACGAAGGAAGTGAAAGACCTGTACTCTGAAAACTACAAGACACTCCTAAGAGAAATTAAAGAGGACACTAACAAATGGAAATGCATCCCATGCTCTTGGCTAGGAAGAATAAATATTGTCAAAATGGCTATACTACCTAAAGCAATCTACAGATTCAATGCAATCCCTATCAAACTACCAACAGCTTTCTTCAATGAACTGGAACAAATAATTCTAAAATTCATATGGAACCACAAAAGACCCCGAATAGCCAAAGCAATCCTGAGAAGGAGGAATAAAACAGGGGGAATTACACTCCCTGACTTCAAGCTCTACTACAAAGCCACAGTAATCAAGACAATTTGGTATTGGCACAAAAACAGACCCACAGACCAGTGGAACAGAATAGAAAATCCAAACATTAACCCAAACATATACAGTCAATTAATAATTGATAAAAGTGCCTTGGATATACAATGGGGAGATGACAGCCTCTTCAGCAGCTGGTGTTGGAAAAACTGGACAGCTACATGTAAGAGAATGAAACTGGACTACTGGCTAGCCCCATACACAAAGGTAAACTCAAGGTGGATCAAAGACTTGAATGTAAGTCATGAAACCATAAAACTCTTAGAAAAAAACATAGGCAAAAATCTCTTGGACATAAACATGAGCAACTTCTTCATGAACATATCTCCCCGGGCAAGGGAAACAAAAGCAAAAATGAACAAGTGGGACTATATCAAGCTGAAAAGCTTCTGTACAGCAAAGGACACCATCAGTAGAACAAAAAGACATCCTACAGTATGGGAGAATATATTCATAAAAAACGTATCTGATAAAGGGTTGACATCCAAAATATATAAAGAACTCATGCACCTTAACAAACAGAAAGCAAATAATCCAATTAAGAAATGGGCAGAGGACATGAATAGACACTTCTCCAAAGAAGAAATTCAGATGGCCAACAGGCACATGAAAAGATGCTCCACATCGCTAATCATCAGAGAAATGCAGATTAAAACCACAATGAGATATCACCTCACACCAGTGAGGATGGCCAACATCCAAAACACAAACAACAACAAATGTTGGCGAGGATGTGGAGAAAAGGGAACCCTCCTACACTGCTGGTGGGACTGCAAATTAGTTCAACCATTGTGGAAAGCAGTATGGAGGTTCCTCAAAAAACTCAAAATAGAAATACTATTTGACCCAGGAATTCCACTCCTAGGAATTTACCCTAAGAATGCAGCAGCCCAATTTGAAAAGTACAGATGCACCCCTATGTTTATTGCAGCACTATTTACAATAGCCAAGAAATGGAAGCAACCTAAGTGTCCATCAGTAGATGAATGGATAAAGAAGATGTGGTACATATACACAATGGAATATTATTCAGCCATAAGAAGAAAACAAATCCTACCATTTGCAACAACATGGATGGAGCTAGAGGGTATTATGCTCAGTGAAATAAGCCAAGCCGAAAAAGACAAGTATCAAATGATTTCACTCATATGTGGAGTATAAGAACAAAGAAAAAATACTGAAGGAACAAAACAGCAGCAGACTCACAGAACCCAAGAACGGACTAATAGTTACCAAAGGGAAAGGGACTGGGGAAAATGGGCGGGAAGGGAGGGATAAGAGGGAAAAAGGGGCATTACGATTAGCAGATATAATGTTGGGGGGGCACGGGAGGGCAGTACAACTCAGAGAAGACAAGTAGTGATTCTATAGCATCTCACTACGCTGATGGACAGTGACTGTAATGGGGTTGGTGGGGGGGACCTGATGAAGGGGTAGTTTAATAATCGTAATATTGCACATGTAATTGTAAATTAATGATAATAAAATAAATTATATTAAAAAAAAAAGTCACACAGCAGACTCCTGTGTGCTCAAGACATCCCGTGGGTCTGTGATGCGCTGCCCCTTGCAACACTTGCCGCCCAGGCCACTCTGGTCCCCTCCCATGTCACGGCCATTGGGCGATGGGGAAGCAAGGGGCTGGAGAGTCCAGGGATAGTCCTAGCATCAAGTGGAGGGTGGAGCTGGGGGTGCAGGGTCCCGAGCCAGGGGTGCTGCTGGGTACAGGTTCCCCAACTTCTCAGGGAGCTTCCACATTCTCTCATTATCTTGTGCCCAACTACCTGGTGGAGGGCAGGCATCCCTGGTGACATCCCAGGGTCCGCAAGCTATGTCCCAGCTCTTCCTCATTCCAGAGAAAGTGTGTGGAATAGGGTTGCCAGATAGATCAGATAGCCCAGTTAAATTTGAATTTGTTGAACAAAAAATAGTTTTTTTAGTACAAGTATTTCCCACATATTGCATAGGATATACTTATACTAAAAAATTATTTGTTTATCTGAAATTCAATTTTAACTGGCTGTCCTGTGATTTTATTTGTTGAATTTGGTCACCTTAACTTGTAAGGAACCACAGTCACTACTGCAGGTCACTGAGAGCCCTCCCTGTGTTCCAGGCACTGGGCTGAGCCTTTGCATGTGTTATTTCATTTAAACCTTATCAATTCACTGCATCACAAACTTGGTTGATTTACTTACCACTTTCAAGATGTTTGCCATATCTTTTGCACACCGCTGGTACTATTTTTTACTTAATTCTTTTCTTTAGGTCAATTTCCTTTTTGTAAAAAAAAGTACTTTTAAATGAAATTTTATATGCACTGTAAGTTGTCATAATAGTTGCACAATGAAACACAATATGATCCTGGTATTGCCTGCTGGATACTCTCGCCTGCTGAAAGATTGGAGGATGTGGTGGTCTGCAGTGTTTTAATCACTGATTGAGATGTCCAGACTCTTGCTGTGGCTGATACTGTTATCTACCATCGTCTCATCTTTCTTGCTGGAAAATTCCTCCTCCTCCTAGAAAGTCTAGAAATGCTATATTGTACTCACTCCCTTCCCAGCCTCCCTTCAGCTGACAGGGGGTTATGGCCCAGCTGTCTCATGGACATCTGAATTAAAGCCCCTGGAAGCTTCTGGGAAAGATTTACCTCCCTGTTTTAAAAAACACACAAACCTTGGAAGCAAGCTTAATGCCCATCAGAAAATGAATGGATAAAGAAAATGTGGTATATACATAAAAGAGAATTATTCAGCCTTAAAAAAGAAGGAAATCCTGTCATATGCTACAACATGGATGACAAACCCAAAGAACATTATGCTAAGTGAAATACACCAGTTACAAAAAGACAAATACGGCATGATTCCACCTGTATTTATGTGAAATATGTAAGGCAGTCAAACTCTTAGAAACAGAAAGTAGAATGGTCTCCCCAGGGATGGGGGGCGGGGGGGGAAACAAGGGGTGATTCATTAGGTCTAGTATTTCAGTTTTGCAAGATGAAAAAGTGCTAGAGTTTTTGTATAACAATACGCAGTAGCAATTGTTCTGAACACCTAAAAATGGCTAACATGGCAAATGTTATATACATATTTTTACCACAATAAGAAAGTTTTGTAATTGGACGGTGATGATTATTGTGCAATTTTGTGAACCACTAAATGGTTCACTTTAAAATGGTTATTTTATGTGAATTTCACTTCAATTTTTTTGTGTGGGTATGTCTTACAACAAACAAACAAAATGTAATTTAAGCTACTCTAAATGTCTTTAAGGTTATAGATATATACAAATTCTGGTGCAGGGCAGCCATTTTGTAGTTATGAGGGAATTTGCCTAATGACCAAGCCAGTAACATGAAGATAACAAGGAAAGATGGAAAGAACCTGGTTCTTTGATGACTTCATAGAGCTGCTGAGCTTCCCTGAAACTGCCTTCACCTGGAAGGCTTTGTGAGCTAATGTATTTTCCTCCTTGTTTTAGTCACTTTTATTTTGAGTATTATTGCATCAAAGGCATCCCAACTTGTATGAGAAATTTTCTCCTTATGTGCTTAGAAGAATTTCGAAGAAAAATGAAGAAGGAATACATTTCCTATCATGGGATTCACCATTATTTAAAGGTACATCCACACACTATGAAAAATTATCTGTTATACCACCCCAAATCTCTAGTTTGGGGTGGTATAATAGAAATTTTGTAGAGTTATTATCCCTATTGTTATGTGAGAAAATAGCTATAGTCACAAGGCTGAGAAGATGAAAAGACCTTCTTCATTTACTAATGAAACAGTGAATTTTCATGGCGCCGCTGGAACGAGTATTTCTGGTGAGGAAGGACAGGTGGGATTCTAGTCCTGAGTCTTCCTTCCCTCTGAGGGACTTTCTTTCTGCTTCCCACTGACACCTCTACACGGGCCCCCATGATACTGAGCCTGTATCCCCTTGGACGCTCCTTCCCTGGCCCTCTGACTCAGCCAAGACAGGCTGGAACTCTTACCCACACCATGATGAATCCTGAGTGAGATGAACTCAGAAACACAGAAACCAAGGGTCCCACACATGATGAAGCTCCCCACACCCACTTCAAATCCACAAAAGTGGACCCCCAGCATTCTTGCTTCCAAGGCTCCCAGACCACTCCTCCTCCCCACCCCATACCTCACATGGAGGCTGCTTCCCAGGCCCCTTTTCTGCAGCCCTGCCTCCCCACAGAGCATCATCCTACATGCTGGTACTTGAGGAGGTTGTCTCTTTCTTTCCTGGGCCCCTTTGCTGCTCAAGCTATGAATTTCATTCTAACCCTGCCCACCAGGTTCCTCCACCCTCACCTCTTACCTTTCACCTTGTCCCCAGGGAATGACCACTAGCCTGGTCCCCATTACAAAGCCGGTGGCATAATGCCCTTTTCCAGTCTTACTGATCAGGCATCCACTTACCAGGTGGGACCCTTAGGCCCACATGTAGCAGGCCTGGTCACAGAGCCAGGTAGAAGGGCAGGCCTGTGAGAGACAAGATGCAAAGCACTGGGGAACACGAGGTGGGGTGGGGGAGTTGAGCTGGGGTGCTACAATGGGTGGGGTGCTATAGATCAGTCTTCTTGGGGCCTTACTGAGAGGGGTCCAGGTTAAAGCCATGAGCTGCGTCCCCACTCAGCAGGCAGAAGGGATACCCCTGCAGCTCTGCTGTCCACTCGCCCACCCCCCTTCCAGGGCATACCAGGCAGTGCCTGACACTTGGCACAATGGAGGACTCACATTTGGCCCCAGGCCTCCCTCTCTGAGCTCTAATCTCTTCCTCCATAAAAAAGTTCCTGTTAGTATCCTATGGGAGTATCCCCGAGAAAAGGCTTTTTTCCTATGATAGTGGCCAGTTTGAAAATATATGTGAAAAAAGATCCTCTTGGTAACACAATTAAAGCTCACAAAATATTTAGGGCCAGTTCTAAAAAGAAATGGGAGAGACTTATGTGAAGAAAACCATAAAACTTAATAATGGACATAAAAGAAGAGTCAATTAAAGGGGGGTATGTACTGTATTGGGAAACCTCAATATTATGAAAATATCCACTGTAGAAGGTATCTATAAATTCAGTACAAAACCAACAATAATTGTGATTTCTAATAAAATTGACAGTGTTATTATTATTGTTCACATGATAGAAAAAATGCATAAGAAAAAGCTATTTTGAAAAGGAAGAACAATGGAGGGGAACATATTTTGCCAGATATCAAAACATACTATAAAATTATAGAATTAAAAAAGGTATAGGAATAAATAGACAAATTGACAAGTGGAATAGAATGGTGAATGAGAAACAGACCCTTAAATATATAGGAATTTAGTATATGATAAGGTTATTTCAAAAAAGAGGAAATTACTGCAAAAAATGAAAATCAAGTTTGAGCTCTACTTCACACCATTCATAATAAAAATCTGTAGATTACTTAAAGAACAAAACACTTTTTAAAAGCTACCAAAGAATTAGAAAAAAACATTATTTTTGTGGTTTTGTGATAGAGATAGCTTGTGAAACACATAATATTTTTTGTAAATATAGACAAACCACTCCAAAATGTATACGGAAATATAAAGGAATTAGAATAGCCAAAACAATTGTGTAAAAGAAAAATTAAGTGAGAGTTTATTCTACCCAATTTTCCACACATTATATTATATAGCTATAGTAATTAAGGCTAGGTAATATTGGTAGGGGGAGACACACAGATCAATGGAACAGAACAGAAAACTCAGAAATAGACCCACACAAATATGCCCAACTTATTTTTTATAGAAGTGCGTAAGCAATTGAGGAAGGAGAGCCTTTGAAACAAATGTTGCCAGAGAAACTGGATAATCCATAGGCAAAAAAATGACACCACACCTTATATAAATATTAACTCAAAGTGGATCATAAACTTAAATGTGAGACATAAAACTATAAAACTGTTAGAAGAAAACAAACATAGAAGGAGAATCTTTGGGATCTTGGGCTAAGCAGAGTTCTTGACCTTGACATCAAAAATGCTATTATTAAAGGAAAATTTGATAAATTGGACTTAATCAAAATGAAAAACTTTTGCTTTGTGAAAGACCCAGTAAAGAGGATGCAAAGGCCAGCTAAAGACTGGAGAAAATATTTGTAAAACACTTATCTCACAAAGAAGAGTGAAAAAACCAAACACGTAAATTCATAAATGGGCAAAATCCCAGAAGAGCTATGTCACTGAAGAGACTATTCTTGTAGTAAATAAGGCGCATGAAAAGATGTTCAGCAGCCTCAGCCGTTAGGGAAATGCCAGTCAAAACCACATGAGGTATCACGACCCACCTGTCAAAATGGCTACAATGAAAAATAGTGACAACATCAGTGGCTGACCAGGATGTTAAGAAATTGTATCTCTTACACTTTTTGCAGGTGAGGATATAAAATGGGAGAGCTGTTGGAAAACAGTTTGGCAGCTACTTAAAAAAAAATGAACAGGTAACTATCATTGGACCTACCGATTGTGCTTTTGAAAATCTGTGGACAAATGTTCCTAACACCGTTTTTGTAATAGCAACAAAATGGGAACACCCCAAACGTTCTTCCCCAGATGAATGGTGAGCAACATGCAGGCATCCACACCATGGAATACTTCCAAGCTATAAAAGGGGACAATTTTGATACACAAAATAACTCCAATGAATCTCCAAGGACTTATGCCCAGTGAAGAAGCCAATTCCCAAAAGTTAACATATTGCATGATTCCATTTATAGAACATTCTTGAAGTGACAAAAGTATAGAAATTTGGAGCACATGAGTGGTGGCCATAGTTGAGGATGGGGTGGCAGTGGGCTGGGGAAGGGAAAGGGAAGTGGATGTGGCTAGAAAGGGGGGACACAGGGGCTCTGGGTGGTGAGGGAGTTGTTCTGTGTGAACTACCCTACTGTCAATGTCCTGGCTGTGGTATTGTACTACAGATTTGCAAGATATTACCATTCACGGAAGTGTGTCAGCAATATAGGAGATCTTTCCGTATCATTTCTTTCAACTGCATGTGAATCTACAATTACCTCAAGATTAAAAGCTTAATTAAAACAACTAGAAAAGAATAAAAAGAAAATAAAAGGTATCATTTGTATGGATTTGTGACAGGGAAAGCTTATGAAATAAGACACTCAAAACAAAAGCCAATAAATTCAACCACATCAAAAGAGACCATAAACAAAACTAAAAATTAGCAACTCACTAAGGAAAATATTTGCAACAATGACAATATCCACATATTAATATTTAAAAATATAAATACCTCTTATAAATCAATATGAAAAAGTAATGCAGAAGGAAATGGGGCAAAGGATAGGAAAGGGCAGTTCACAAAAGGAGAAATTCAAATGGTCAAAAAAACCTGTTGTAAGATGTACTATCTCCAGTAATAAAGGACATGCAAATTAAAATGATGGGGATCATTTTTTATTCCATCAGACAAGCAAAATAGAAAGTCTGATGGATGCAGGGCTGGTGAAGACACTGGGTATTCTCATCTTCTGTTGGTGGGCGTATAAATCGGTACAACCACAGTGGAGGGAAATTGAAAGAATCTGTAAAATCTCAAAAAGCAGAACCTATGACCCTGGTACATTCCCTAGAGAAACAGTCCTGTGTGTCCCATGTCCTTACTGCAGCTTCCGTTTATCACAGTGACGAACTGGAAATGACCTCACTCTCTGTCATGGGGACAATGCTTACATAAACTCTGGTGTCTCACTTCTGTGGAACCCTGGGTGCATAGCTCCTTGGAAGGAGGAAAAGCAAGTTGCCAGTCACACACTGAATGATAGATACCATTCATGTATACACACACCCTTCTTGGGGGTAATTTTCATTTTAAATTCATGACAGCAAACCTCAAAGGATCATGCAACACAACCTTGGAATCCTAAAATGTTTCTCTCATCTGTTTGTTTTCTCTTTCTAAGGTGATTATTCTGTATCTTTTCTCTCCTCATCTCTCCCACATCTCCCCACTTCACGTCCAGTTGGTGACCTTGCTTAACACTTCAAAAACAAACAAACAAACAAAAAATGGAGTTGCCATATATTTCCAGCAATCCCTCTTCTGGATTTATATACAAAAGAATTGAAAGTAGAGAGACTTCTTGGAAGATGGCAGCGTGAGCAGGTTGGCGGAAATCTTTTCCCAAAACCATATATATTTATGAAAATACAACAAATACAACTATTTCTAAAAGAGAAACCAGAAAATACAGGACAACAACCAGGCTACAGCTACACCTGCGAGAACTCAGTGCCTCACGAAGTGGGTAAGATACAAAGCCATGACCCAGCGGGACCCAAGCACTCCCCCACCCCGGCGCACCAGCAGGAGGAAAAGATTAAGAGCAGGGAGGGAGTGGAAGCACAGGCCCGCCAAATAACCAGCCCTGGTGATCTGCGCCGGGAGCACTGACACACATTGCGCGGTATATCGGAGATTACAGAAACAGAAGTGCAGGATCTGAGATGGCAGGTCCCCTCAGGCGGCTCTCCAGGACAAAAGAAAAATGGGTGCCACTTTTTTTCATGTTGTCTTTTTTTTTTTTTTTTTTTTTGCTTTCCATTGTTTTTTCTTTTGTATGGTTAAAGTCTTAAAGAGACAAGGGCCCAACAGCGGAACAGGATCGTCCCAGTGGACTCGGCCCGGCAGGCTGGGAGTCGTGGAGAATTTTGGACCCCTTGGCCAGTGGCCGGGCAAAGCAGGCATGCTGAGGCTTCCCACAGAGATCAGCAGCCTGCCATTTGTTCCCTCCCCGTCCGGCACCGCAAAGGGTCCGGGAGCCGCTGCTGCTGCGGAACAGCGGAGGAAAGGCCCCGCCCTCAACAACCTCACAGAATCTACCCCCGGGGGGTGCACAGCTAAGCAGAAAGAGTCCCAGAACCAGGTCCAGAAGGCACCAAGGGGACCAGAACGCACCAAGCCTAACTGCAAACCACTGCAGTACTACAGGCTAGGCTGAGGGCGACCCCACACACAGGCAGTTCAGGGGATTATCCCAGAGACTGCGTCCCGGTGTGCAAGAAAACAGTTCAGGCCATGGAGAAGGGCAAGAACAACAAGCAGGAAGGGACTTTGTTCTCTCAGCTGACACATGTGGCACCTACCAGCGACCACTTCTATTGCCCTGAAAAGACAGAGGAATATGGTCCAAACTAAGATCAACCCCAGAGAGGGAGCCTGATGAGATGGACATGCACAATCTTCCTGAAAAAGAATTCAGAATAAAAGTCATAACCATACTGATGGATCTACAGAGAAATATGCAAGAGCAAAGGGAGGAAGTGAGGGAAGTGAAGAAAGACAATGCAGAAATGAGACAAGCGATTGACAGGCATAGCAGCACACTGGACGAGATTCAAGAGACTGTTAATGGAATAGAAATCAGAGAACAGGAATACAGAGAAGCTGAGGGAGAGAGAGAGATAAAAGGATCTCTAGGAATGAAAGAATATTAAGAGAACTGTGCAACCAATCCAAACGGAACAATATTCACATTATAGGAGTACCAGAAGAAGAAGAAGAGAGAAAAAGATATAGAAAGTGTCTTTGAAGAAATAATTGCTGAAAACTACCCCAAGCAGGGGAAGGAAACAGTCTCACAGACCATGGAAGGGCACAGATCTCCCAACACAAGGGACCCAAGGAAGACAACACCGGGACACATAATAATTAAAATGGCAAAGATCAAAGATAAGGACAGAGTATTAAAGGCAGCTAGAGAGAGAAAAAGGATCACCTACAAAGGAAAACCCATCAGACTATCATCAGACTTCTCAACAGAAACCTTACAGGCCAGAAGAGAATGGCATGATATATTTAATGTAATGAAACAGAAGGGCCTCAAACCAAGAATATTGTATCCAGCACGATTATCATTTAAATTTAAGGGAGGGATTAAACAATTCCCAGACAAGCGAAAGCTGAGGGAGTTTGCCTCCCATAAACCACCTCTACAGGATATCTTAAAGGGACTGCTCTAGACAGAAGCACTCCTAAGGCTAAAAACATGTCACCAGAGAAAATAAAATCATAGCAAAGAAAGCAGACCACCCAAATACTAACTAAAGGCAAAGAATAAAACACCTAGTATATAAAGAATGGAGGAGGAAGAATAAGAAGGGAGAGAAAGAAAGAATCATCAGACTGTGTTTACAATAACTTAAGAAGAAAGTTAAGTTAGACTGTTAGATAGTAAAGAAGCTACCCTTGAACCTTTGGTAACCACTAATCTAAAGCCAGCAATGGCAATAAGTACATATCTATTGATAATCACCCTAAATGTAAATGGACTGAATGCACCAATCAAAAGACACAGAGTAATAGAATGGATAAAAAAGCAAGACCCATCTATATGCTGCCTACAAGAGACTCACCTCAAACCCAAAGATGTACACAGACTAAAGGTGAAGGGATGGAAAAAGATATTTCATGCACAACAAGGAGAAGAAAGCAGGTATTGCAGTACTTGTATCAGACAAAATAGACTTCAACACGAAGAAAGTAGCAAGAGATAAAAAAAGGACATTATATAATGATAAAGGGGGCAGCCCAACAAGAGGATATAACCATTTTAAATATATATGCACCCAACACAGGAGCGCCGACATATGTGAGACAAATACTAACAGAATTAAAGGAGGAAATAGAAAGCAGTGCATTCATTTTAGGAGACTTCAACACACCACTCACTCCAAAGGACAGATCAACCAGACAGAAAATAAGTAAAGACACAGAGGCACTGAACAACACACTAAAACACATGGACCTAACAGACATCTACAGAACTCTGCACCCAAAAGCAGCAGGATACACATTCTTCTCAAGTGCACATGGAACATTTTCCAGAATAGACCACATACTAGGCCACAAAAAGAACCTCAGTAAATTCAAGAATATTGAAATTCTACCAACCAACTTCTCAGATCACAAAGGTGTAAAACTAGAAATAAATTGTACAAAGAAAACAAAAAGGCTCACAAACACATGGAGGCTTAATAACATGCTCCTTAATAATCAATGGATAAATGACCAAATTAAAACAGAGATCAAACAATATATGAAGACTAATGACAACAACAACACAAAGCCACAACTTCTGTGGGATGCAGCAAAGGCAGTTCTAAGAGGAAAGTATATTGCAATCCAGGCCTATTTAAAGAAGGAAGAACATTCCCAAATGAATAGTCTAAAGACACAATTACTGAAATTGGAAAAAGAAGAACAAATGAGGCCCAAAGTCACCAGAAGGAGGGAAATAATAAAGATCAGAGAATAAATAAATAAAATTGAGAAGAATAAAACAAAAGAAAAAAATCAATGAAACCAAGAGCTGGTTCTTTGAAAAAATAAACAAAATAGATAAACCCCTAGCCAGACTCATTAAGAGAAAAAGAGAATCTACACACATAAACAGATTCAGAAATGAGAAAGGAAAAATAACGACGGACCCCACAGAAATACAAAGAATTATAAGAGAATACTATGAAAATCTATATGGTAACAAGCTGGAATACCTAGAAGAAATGGACAACTTCTTAGAAAAATACAACCTTCCAAGACTGACCAAGCAAGACACAGAAAAACTAAACAGACCAATCACCAGCAACGAAATTGAATCTGTAATCAAAAAACTACCTAAGAACAAAACCCCCAGGCCAGATGGATTCACCTCTGAATTTTACCAGACATACAGAGTAGAAATAATCCCATTCTCCTTAAAGTTTTCCAAAAAATAGAAGAGGAGGGAATACTTCCAAACTCATTCTATGAAGCCAGCATCACTCTAATACCAAAACAGGGCAAAGACCTCACCAAAAAAGAAAATTACAGACCAATATCCATGATGGACATAGATGCAAAAATACTCAACAAAATATTAGCAAACGGAATTCAAAAATACATCAAGAGGATCATACACCATGATCAAGTGGGATTCATCCCAGGGATGCAAGGATGGTACAACATTCGAAAATCCATCAACATCATCCACCACATCAACAAAAAGAAGAACAAAAACCACATGATCTTCTCCATAGATGCTGAAAAAGCATTTGACAAAATTCAACATCCATTCATGATAAAAACTCTCAACAAAATGGGTATAGAGGGCAAGTACCTCAACATTATAAAGGCTATATATGACTGACCCATAGCTAACATCATACTTAACAGTGAGAAGCTTAAAGCTTTTCATCTAAGATCGGGAACTAGACAGGGATGCCCACTCTCTCCTCTGTTATTTAACATAGTACTTGAGGTCCTAGCCATGGCAATCAGACAAAACAAAGACATACAAGGCATCCAGATTGGTAAAGAAGTCATATTGTCACTATTTGCAGATGACATGATATTGTACATAAAAAACCCTAAAGATTCCACTCCAAAACTACTAGAAGTAATATCTGAATTCAGCAAAGTTGCAGGATACAAAATTAACACACAGAAATTGGTTGCTTTCCTATACACTAACGATGAACTAACAGAAAGAGAAATCAGAAAAACAATTCCATTCACAATTGCGTCAAAAGGAATAAAATACATAGGAATAAACCTAATGAAGGAAGTGAAAGACCTATACTCTGAAAAGTATAAGACACTCCTAATAAAAATTAAACAGGACACTAACAAATGGAAATGCATCCCATGCTCTTGGCTAGGAAGAATAAATATTGTCAAAATGGCTATACTACCTAAAGCAATCTATAGATTCAATGCAATTCCTACCAAAATGCCAACAGCATTCTTCAATGAACTGGAACAAATAGTTCTAAAATTCATGTGGAACCACAAAAGACCTCCAATAGCCAAAGCAATCCTGAGAAGGAAGAATAAAACGAGGAATTACACTCCCTGACTTCAAGCTCTACTACAAAGCTTCAGTAATCAAGATAATTTGGTATTGGCACAAGAACAGACCCACAGACCAGTGGAACAGAACAGAAAATCCAAACATTAACCTAAACATACACGGTCAATTAATATATGATAAAGGAGCGTTGGATATACAATGGGGAGATGACAGCGTCTTCAGCAGCTGGTGTTGGCAAAACTGGACAGCTACATGTAAGAGAATGAAACTGGACTAGTGTCTAACTCCATACAAAAAAGTAAACTCAAAATGGATCAAAGACCTGAATGTAAGTCATGAAAACATAAAACTCTTAGAAAAAAACATAGGCAAAAATGTCTTGGACATAAACATGAGCAACTTCTTCATGAACATATCTCCCCGGGCAAGGGAAACAAAAGCAAAAATGAAGAAGTGGGACTATATCAAGCTGAAAAGCTTCTGTACAGCAAAGGACACCATCAGTAGAACAAAAAGACATCCTACTGTATGGGAGAATATATTCATAAATGATATGTCAGATAAGGGGTTGACATCCAAAATATATAAAGAACTCACGCACCTCAGCAAACAGAAAGCAAATAATCCGATTAAGAAATGGGCAGAGGACATGAATAGACACTTCTCTAAAGAAGAAATTCAGATGGCCAACAGGCACATAAAAAGATGCTCCACATCGCTAATCATCAGAGGAATGCAAATTAAAACCACAATGAGATATCACCTCACACCAGTGAGGATGGCCAACATCCAAAACACAAACAACAACAAATGTTGGCGAGAATGTGGAGAAAGGGGAACCTTCCTACACTGCTGGTGGGAATGCAAATTAGTTCAACCATTGTGGAAAGCAGTATGGAGGTTCCTCAAAAAACTCAAAATAGAAATACCATTTGACCCAGGAATCCCACTCCTAGGAATTTACCCTAAGAATGCAGCAGCCCAGTCTGAAAAAGACAGATGCACCCCTGTGTTTGTTGCAGCACTATTTACAATAGCCAAGAAATGGAAGCAACCTAAGTGTCCATCAGTAGATGAATGGATAAAGAAGAGGTGGTACATATACACACTGGAATATTATTCAGCCATAAGAAGAAAACAAATCCTACCATTTGCAACAACATGGATGGAGCTAGAGGGTATTATGTTCAGTGAAATAAGCCAAGCCGAAAAAGACAAGTATCAAATGATTTCACTCATATGTGGAGTATAAGAACAAAGAAAAAAAAACTGAAAGAAAAAAACAGCAGCAGACTCACAGAACCCAAGAATGGACTAACAGTTACCAAAGGGAAAGGGACAGGGGAGGATGGGTGGGAAGGGAGAGAGAACGGGGAAAAAGGGGCATTACGATTAGCAGACGTAATGTTGGGGGGGCACGGGGAGGGCTGTACAACTCAGAAAAGACAAGTAGTGATTCTATAGCATCTCACTACGCTGATGGACAGTGACTGTAATGGGGTTGGTGGGGGGGACCTGATGAAGTGGGTAGTTTAATAACCATAATGTTGCACATGTAATTATAGATTAATGATACCAAAATAAATTAAAAAAAAATTGAAAGTAGGGTGTTGAAGGGGTATTTGCACACCCATATTCACAGCAGCATTACTCATAGTAGCCAAAAGGTGGAAACAAACTGAATGTCCACCAAAAGATGTATGGAGAAACAAAATGTGGTATATACATATAAAGAAATATTATTCAGCCTTACAAAGATGTGAGATTGATACCTGCTACAACGTGGATGGATATGAAAACATTCTGCTAAGCGAAATGAGCCAGACACAAAATATGGTATGATTCCGCTTACATGAGGTACTTAGAAGAGGCAAATTCATAAAGACAGAAAGTAGGATAGCGGTTATCAGGGGCTGGAGGGACAAGGACTGGGGAGTTGTTTCATGGGCACAGAGTTTCTCTTTGGGATGGTGGAAAGTTCTGGAAGTGCATAGAAGTGATGGTTATATAGTATTGCAAATGTACTTAATGCCACTGCATTGTAAAATTTAAAAGGGTTAAGAGGATAAATGTTACATTTTGTATATATTCTACCCGCTCACACACAGAAGAGTGAGGGGATTTATTATTAGTCTTTCTTCTAGACAGCAGGACTCACTCTGGCAGGTTAAAAAAAAAAACCTACCTTGTTTTCAATGGCACCCCCTCCCTGAGTCAGCACCAAAATAGAGGGGAAAAATAAGACATCTGGTCCTAGGAGCTGGTAGCTATACTGGGTGATTGGGTGTCTGGGTCTTCAGGGAGCATCCGCTGCTGTGTACCCTGTACCCTGGACTTTGCATGCTTTGTGCTCCAGCAAGTCCTGCCAGTGCCAGGAATTCTGCTGTATTTGGAGCCCCCAAGGACCCAGGCCTCCCACGCCTGACAGCACACCCCCAGCCAAGATGGTCCCTGTGTGGGCACAGATGACAAAACTCTTGTCAACAAATAGGAAGTGGTAAGTTAAAAAAAAAAAAACGGAGAAGAAGGCCTGTGGGAAATTTGTCAATTGACAATTGTACCAAACCAATCTCTGGCCTCCACATGTCCAGGTTTTAAGCCTGCTCCATGAAGCTGAGGTCTGCATCAGGCTCTGCCAGGCAGCCCCTGCAAATGCAGCCATGAAAACTAAATGGCCTTTGGCTCCTAAGAAGATTTTATACACGCCTCCAGACTTTCACAGCCCACATCTTCTGCCCGCCAACATATGCTTTAGGAAATACATGCACAGTAAATCAAATTAATCTCATGAAGGTCCCCTCACTTAATGGAGCACATGTACTCCATCAGAAATGGCTACAAGGCAATAGACTTTTAAGTGAACTTCATTTTCCCACTGCTTTTCATTCTAAAATCAGGAATATGTACTTCTGGAGAAAAATAATTGGCCATTTAGACTTGATTTTTTCCCCACTTTATTGAGGTATAATTAACAAATAAAATTGTATATAATTAAGGTATGCAATGTGATGATTTGATATAAATACACATTGTGAAATGATTACCATACCAAATTCAAGTTAATTAACATATCCATCCCCTCACATAGTTACCTTTGTGTGTATGTCTGGTGAGAACACTTCAGATCTACTCTGTCAGCAACTTTCAGCTACACAGTACAATAGTGCTAACTATAGTCACCATGCTGGACAGTAGATCTTCAGAACTTATTCATCTTAAAACTAAAAGTTTGTATCCTTTGACCAATATAGCCCCATTTTCCTCACACCTCTGCTCCTGGCAACTACAACTCTACTCTCTGGTTCTATGAATTTGACTTTTTTTTTAGATTCCACATGCACAGTGATATACAGTTTTTGGTTTTTTCTGACTTAGTTTAGTTAGTCTAATGTCCTCTGGATTCATCCACGTTGTTGTAAATGGCAACATTTCTTCTTTTCAATGGATGAATAATATTCCATTACTAAAAACCCACAGATATATGATATATATGTCATATTATCTTTGCCCACTCATCTGTCAACAGACACTTGGTTGCCCCCATCATCTGGGCTATTGTAAATAATTTTTTAGTGAGCATGGGAGCACAGATATATCTTTGACAGACTGATTTTATTTCTTTTGGATACATACCCAGAAGTAGGATTGATGGATCATATGGTAGTTCTATTTTTAATTTTTGAGGAAACCCCATACTCTTTTCTATAATCTCCATACCAATTTATATTCCCACCAACAGTGTACAGGATTCCTTTTTCTCCACATCCTTGCCACCATTCATTAGTTTTTGTCTTTTCAATAATAGCCATCCTAACAGCTGTGAGGTGATACTGTGGTTTTGATTTGTACTTCCCTGATGATTAGTGACGTTGAGCACCTTTTCACATGCTTATTGTGCATTTGGATGTGTTCTTTGGAAAAATGTCTATTCAGATCTTTTGCCAATTTTTAAATCGGATTACTGACTTTTTCATCTGTTGATTCCTGGCCCATTTTTTTTTTCTCAGTTCCTTTGACTACTTTATTATGAAAATAGTATCTCTGAAAGGCTTGACCTCTCAAAGATTTGCTTGGCCATTTATTCATTCATCATACATTTACTGAACACCTACACCTGTAACTAAGAGTATCATGGTGAGCAGAGCTAGTATAGTCCCCGTCCTCATGGAGCTTATAGCCTTGTGGGAAAGTCAGACATTAGGCAAATAATCACAAATATATGTGTGTGTGTGTTTATGCTCTAACCTAGGTCAGAGATCAGAGCATTTAACAAGGGGGATGTGTCCCAGAGAAAACTGAACTGAGGAAGTAAGATAGGAGCTGAGGTCTGAAATATTATTAATTACTTTATTTATTCCTTCATCTGCTCAGCAGGTATTGATTGAGCGTTGACTGTATTCCAGGCACTATCTGAGGCTGCAAGAATGTCGTGGTGAGCCAGCCAGCCAAAGTTCCTGTCCTCATGGAGCTTTCCTCTGGCATAGTTAATGAGTGGTGTTGGGGTCATGAGCGGGCCAGCCAGAGGGAGGGCAGGAGCCGAGGCCCCGAGGCAGACTGGACTATGGCACTCTCAAGGAACAGCCAGGCCCCCTTTGGCTGGAGCCCAGAGAGGAAGGAGAGGCGGCTGCAGACGAGACTAGACTGGCAGACGGGGCCTATCCTGTGACTGAGGATGCCAGCAGTCATTGGAACCCATCTGTGTGACAGTCCCATTCTCAAGTACAGCCCATTGGTTTTATGCCCACTGATGATTACGGCTTCCTGGCTTGGCAAAGAGCTGTTTGCTTCAGATGTTATCTGACAGATTGGGTTTGTTTTCCCTTGTGCATGTGTAACAGATGTCGGCAGCCTTAGCAAGCTTGCCGCCACAGATGGACTCACAGGGTGGTGGGGACTTGATAATGGGGCGAATCTAGTAACCACCGTGTTGCTCATGTAAGTGTATATTAATGATACCAAAAAAAAAAAGATGGACTCACAGGGCACCCACCTTCTCTAGAATTTATTTTTCTATGTGTCCTTCTTTAACTTGATGGAACAATGCCACATACTAACCCTGTGACCATGAGACACAACCAACAGCCACTCTGAGTCTCAGATTCTTCACTGTCCTGCGGGGGATAATAATACCTTCACGGTGGGGATGTTGTGTGGCTCGTTGAATGAAATGTGAAAATGTATGAGAAATCGACCAGCACAGTACCAGAATTCAGCAGACCTGCAGCACAAATGTAATTTCCTCTCATTTACCCCTTATTCAATTTGGAGTTTTGTTAAGCAAATTGCTGTTAAGCAAGAGTTGTCTGTTCTCAAATTACAGTAACTGCTACTTTCCAGGGTAAGAGGTTATTAAAAAGACTTCCTCTTGCCATGGTTCAGAACCAGCCAGGGGACATGGTGGAAAGGGTCCTTTAGGAACGCTTGGGGTGAGACTTCGTCCTCCAAGAAAGAAGCAATAGGAAGAAACCCAGGCCTTTGTCTTCCGTTTTTCCCAGGGATCAAAGTCATGTGCATTTGCAGATTGGAGAGCACACCTCGTGACCCTCAGAGCTTTAAAGCCCGGTTCCTCTGAAAGCTGGTCTCAAAACAAAATAATTGCATACAGACGTTCCCTTTGATCACTTTCTAATACCGGTTTACAACTCTGCTTCCTTGTAACCCCAAAGAAAGCCCTAATCATGGAGCACGTAACAAAAATCAGAATTTTGGCCCTGTAGGAGTGGGGATCTGTACGCATGTATTTGGACAGGGGCAGTGAGCAGTGGTTTACTAGTGTTGAGCTCTTTCCCCAAATTAAGCTCCCCATGTGGCTAGTGGGATATTTTCATCTGAATGGTTCAGTAGAGCACTGGAGGCAGAAGATAATTTTTTTGTGGTTTGCCAGAGGCCAGGCAGTTTTTCCATTCTGTTCTTTTATTATGATCATGATTACTCCATTACCTACTCCTAATGGGGTTTCTATGGGTCTCAGTCTGTTTCTAATAAGAAGCAGACTAAAAACAAAGTTTTGGTTGTGTTTGAAATCTTCAGCTTTTTTTTCTGAAATAATAGACTAAAGGATTTTATTTGTCTTCGGAGGTTGCGAGGTTGTCTCAGAAATGCTCTGTCCCAAGTCCCCTGGGGAACAGGGAAGTGGCTCTTAGAATGCCACCACCGAATGCGGATTCCTGGGCTCTGTCCCATCTACTGAATTGGAGCTCCAAGGTAAAGCCCAGAAACCCACCCCTTTACCAAACATTTCAGGTGATTCCAGTGAATATTAATGTTTGAGAAAAGGGAAAGGAGGAAAAAATCCATGAGCAATATTTCTTTTTAATTGCAATATAACTAAAATACCACAAAATCCACCATTTCAAAGTGTAAAATTCAGTGGTTTTTCATGTAGTCACAAGATTGTGCAACCATCCCCACTAACCAGCTTCAAAGCTTTTCTAACCTCCCCAAAAGAAACTCTGCATGTATGAGCAGTTAGTCTCAATTTCCCCCTCTTCCAGCCTCTGGCAACCATTAATCTATTTTCTGTTTCTATAGATTGGCCTATTCTAGACATTTCATATAAAGGATATCTAATCAGTCTATGACATTTTATGTCTGGCTTCTTCCACTTAGCATGTCTCCAAGGTTTCCTATATCATAGCGTGTGTTAGTACTTCATTCTTTTTTGTTCTTGAATAATAGTCCACTATATGGACACATCACGCTTTATCTGTTAATCAGTTGCTTATTAATCAATATTTGCTCAGTACCGTATATGTGCAAGACGGTCTGCTGGGTTGCCCAGGGGATGGACACGAGTTCTCCAGTAGCACAGGGAACTCATAGGAGGGGAAGGGGAAGATAGCATCCAGCACAAAGCAGAATGAATGAGAAGCCATACACACAGGGAAAGAAAGGTAACTTGGAGAGGCAGCATGGTGCCTGGATGAGGGATAAGTGTGCTGCCCGAGTTCAGGACAGTAGTGACAGTCACACAGCCAGGTGCTGGGGCCTTTGCTGCAAGCTGGTTCTGGGTCCTGGGGCCCCAGAGATGAACCAGACACTATCTACCCCATGGGGCTCATGGACTTTAAGGAGGCAAAACATGGTTCCAGATAATAGCATAATACAGGGTAGCTGTGGAAGGAAAAGGCAGAGGTAAACAGAGGGGGAGGCCCCTTCCGGCTCAGGGGTTAGGAGAGATGAAGGAGCACTGGAGCTGGGCTTGGCCCCTCAGATGGGACTTAAATGGACGGTAGACAATGGGAGCAGGTTACTAAAAAAGTCAGGGGCAGAAACGTCTGACGTACATGCAGGGACAGAGTTCCAGGACACCTGTTTTCCTTGGGTCAATAGCGCTCAACCTTGGCTGCATATCAGAGTTGCCTGGGGGCTTAAAAAAAATTACCAACCCTAGAGATTCTGTTTTAATTAAATTGCTTTAGGGTGAGCCCAGGCAGCAGGATTTATTAAAATCTCCCCAGGTGATTCTAATGAGCAGTCAGAGCTGAGAGCCACCGACTCACAGGATTCAAGGAGAGACATTGTTGAACATTAGCCTGGAGCATTAGGTTGGGAGTGAACTGTACACAGGTCGACCACATCATTTGTTATCCAAACTGGGACAGTTTTCATGAGAGGAGGTGCTATTGATAATTATGCCAGAGCTGCAGGTATAAGCCGGACTGTCCCAGATGAACTGGACTCTATGGTCACCGTAACTCAGAAGACCTAGAATGCAGGCTATGGGACTTGACCTTAGCTGCCTCACAAGTGGGAGTCATTGAAGGTTCTGGAGCAGAACACTGACACCTGATAAAATTGGTGCTTGAAGATTAGGGAAACAGCAGGCTTAGCTGGAGGCAGGAAGGCAGAGGAATCTGGGGAGGACTGAACTGGGAAAATGAGAAGGCAGACAGAGTGTGAGAATGAGAAGCACCCCCAAGACCACCCCAAATGAAGCTTTCGTTTAAATAAAAATGGTGTGTTCGGCTGGGCAGAGGCTGCTCCTAGCCAAGTCCGTTGTCCCCATCAAGGCCATCTCCTACGTGAAAAAAAAAGTCGAGGACTGGCAGGGGCTTTCCCAGAGCCCTAGGGTAGCCTCTCTTAGGCAGGTTCCCTGAGGGCTGTTTGCAAAGGTCCCTCTGCTATTTTGTGAACTGCGAGTAGCCCAGGAAGCCTGCCTTGGTGCCCTGCCCCAGCCCTGCTATGATGGCCACCCTCCTGAGCCTCCAGCGGTCGGGAGACCCTGGTTCCCTGCTCCGCCTCCAGCTTCTGATCAATGCGAGGTGCTGCTGCCCTAGCCTTTCTCTCCCTTTGTCTCCTGCCTCACGGAGCTTGTCAGGCGAGATATACACCTGCCCCACCCAGCCCAACCCAGGGTGTGTCTGGCCAGGAGCGTGAGACTTTGGGTCAGCCTCTGTGCATGGGGTGCCCCTCTTCCCAGAGGCTGGTGCCCAGGCAGCTGGCACCAGGTC
The DNA here is from genome assembly GCA_032199065.1 of Smutsia gigantea. Lineage (NCBI taxonomy): Eukaryota > Metazoa > Chordata > Mammalia > Pholidota > Manidae > Smutsia > Smutsia gigantea. The sequence goes on from JAVSCE010000111.1 coordinate 50,067, forward strand.
AGAGCTTTACCTTTTATGTCCCTTGACCCTCAAAGCAGAAAGTGTTGGCCCAACGGCTGGAGTGGGGGAAGGAAGATACCCAACACTGGGCTGTGCTCCCCAGCAGAATGCAGCGGGGCACAGAGGGACGCCCTAAGGCCCAGTATGTGGTCCACAGCGGAGGTGGGATACTGGGAAGAGGGGAGGAAGCCAAGTGCAAAACAAGTAGCTCTTACGCACTCAGGCTCCTTCATTGTCCTCTTCTCTCGGCCTCAAAAAGATGTATTTCATTATCTCAAAAAATCTCAGAACGTCAACACATAAATGGCTACCAAACTGCCCACCCCTTGCATCTGCGGGGGCAGAGGAGGGCACTGAGTGCAGGGACTGTCGCAGCCCGGCTCCTGCGATGCCCCTGAGTTGACAAGGAGGCACCTCCCAGGCCTAGGCTGCAGGAGGCAAAGCGTGGTTGCCTCTGGCCTGTGACCTGAGGGGTGACCACAGCTGCACCTGGTGCCCAGTAAGTAATGTTATTGGTCAGGGTCAGCCCTAGGTTGCGTGGCCTGGGGGTTGGGGCCAGAGGGCGCTCTCAGTTCCTCCCGGAGAGGGAGGAATTCCTGAGGCATCAATATATGGAGGAAGCAGCTTTGTGATAAAACCCTCAGAGCTGGAGGCTGGCGCTTCAGTCTCTCAGGAAGTAAGTGGGGTGATCCCAATGTCCTCATCGGGAGAGTGGGCATGTGGCAAATTCAGAGGTAGCCTACCAGGCCAAGCTTTGCTTTCTTTTTAATGCAGTTGCTATCAGCTCCTTTTCTATCTAGACAATTTGGTGAGAACTGACTTCTTTGTTCAGGGAACTGTCCCGGGAGTGGCCCCTCTTAGTTATCCACAGGTTAGGCTAGTGAGCTTTAATTTCCTGGGGTAAATGATAGAACAGGTTCCTGGATGGCCTGACAAAGCTAGGCCCTGGTAGGCGTCTGCACAGAAGAGCAGGGAATTAATTTGCTTGGGGCCGAGGAACATCTGGGAAGAAAGGGATGAAGATGAGATCCTTCCATGCCAAAGTCGTAATTCCTCCAATGAAGCGCAGAAGAGGACCACAGGCCAAAAGGTGCCAGGAAGAGGGGGGCAGGGTCAGAATCGGTGATCCGGCTTAACCTCAGGGCCTCCGGGTGCCCAAGCCAAGAGTGTGGCTGAGAGTAGAATTCCCCCAGGATGAAGCTGCCTCTGCCATGGTCATGGCCTGCTTGGGAAGGGTGCGCTACGTACGAGAGCTACTGTGACCTTGGAGCCTGATGTTGGCACCTCTGAGGACCAGGTGAGGGGCAGACTCAGTGAGGCATGATTCCTGCAAGACCGTTTTTCTAGAGACCCCACAGAGCTGTGCCAGAAGCAATGGGGCCTGGGATCTCTTGATGTTCCAGTTTCTCCCTGACTGCTGTTTGCAATCAGAATTACTCCTAGGACTGAGGATGCTTCCAATTTCCTTGGAGGAATCAGTGTGGAATAAAGCTTCCCGTTAATATGGGCATACAGTGCTTAAGCAGTTATTGAATAAATAAGATTGGCTGAATTTGTGCCCCGAACTAGTGAAGTGTGTTTGCTTAGGAAAAAGGCCAGAAAGTTATACAATGAAAAATTATTAGTCATTGCCTCTGGCTGGTAAGATATCAGGTGATAGCAATTCTCTTTTCTTTTCATGTATCTGTATTTTGCATTTTCTCCCTACAGTGATCATGTAATTACTTGAGTTAATAAAAACACTGTGGCTCAAAAAATAATTATCTCGAGGCCCCCAAAAAAGGTTACATTTTGTCTGCTCTTATCTGTTCCAGGAGGTGGTGAAGAATACATTACATTTTGGAAAGATATTTCTTAATCCCAAATGGTTAAAATAGAAAATATACTTGTTTGTGTTCAATTGTCTGGAAAAAAAATCAATGAGTAGAATCAAGATGGCAGAGCTTGATCTGCAGTGATGGGGGACATGGAGCTCTGGTGAACTAGTTAAAAGGGCAGGAAGAGAAGGCCCAGGTGGGGAGCATGGTTTCCAGATTTCTGAGAGCTCCCCTGGGGCAGAGGGAGTCCAGAGCCCCCGAGGTGTAGAGGTTATGGAGGACTTTTCCAGCACGTCTGTGAATGGGATGCCTTAGGAGATGCTGTAATGAAATGACCTCAAACTTCAATTGGCAAAAATGGTTACTGCTGACTGTTACATCATTATTCTGCTGCTGGTTATTATGTCATATTACACATGATAGGGGTGTCGGTGAGGAAGGGCAGTGAGAATAGAAAAGGTGGATCTGATCCAGCCAAGAGGCTTCAAAGAAAGAAGACAATTAGGGCCCATGTGATGCCAAAGGGCATGGCCAGTGTGGGAGGGTGGGTTCCCGTGGATGTAGACATGAGACAGTAGAGATACAGCTGGTGTAGACACAGAAAAAGTGGGGTGGGGAGGTGGGGAGGTTAGGGGGTGGCGAGGAGGGGGCTCCAATTAAGAAACAGAGGAAAGTTAGGGGAAGGGAAGAATGACACCCTAGCACTAGCCCAGATAATGCATTTGTGCAAAACAGAAAATGGTGTCCTAGCTGGTGAATACCACCTTGTCCTAGGGGACGTGGCTTGGCTAAGTGGAATGTGAGCTGGGTTTTATTCCTTCATTGGCTCCCTCAACTGGTGACCCTTGTTTAGTGAGCAGCCTGTGCGTGTGTACACGGAGGTGCTGGGCAGCTGCAGCACCGGTCGGATGGTTGGTTGTCCATAAATGACCTCAGCCAGCACTTGGGGTACAGAAACAGGATGTGGTGCCTCAGGGAGGAAGCCAACCCTGTTCATGGCATGGGACAGGGCCCAGTGGGTTGGGCTGGGGTCCACGGCAGACTTCCAAGGCTAATGATGAACTGAAGTGTGAGGCAGGGAAACTGAGGGAGACCCTTATTTGTATGGACAGAGGCAATGCTGCGGGCAAATGGAGAAGGGCATGTGCCTTTGGGGCTACCCATACTCACAGGCACATCTCGGGCCATGAGACTCATTCCAGACTTCTGGGACGCCCTGACTGATTTGGTGGGAAGGGATCCCAGCAAGGGCAAGCTGAGTGGGCTTGGGAGGGCATCAGCGAGTCCCCTGGGGGCCAGGACCAGCAGGTGCTGGCCAGGTACCAGACGCACTGCTTTGGCTGTTCTTTATGGCAGCATTTTCCAAACTTAAGCGTGCATCGGAAGCAGCTGGAGAACTTGCGGGGGGCCCCACCTCAAGTGTCTGATTCAGTAGATCTGGGGTGGAGCTTGAGGATCTGCGTTCTGAATTTCTAACCAGTTCCCAGGCGATGCTCTTGGACCAGCGCCAACAACTTGAAAACTATTGCCCCACGGGCTGTTCTTGCCCCTGAGGCGCAGGGCGTGCTCTGAGAACTTGGCTCCCCTCTGCTTCTCCTCGTCAGCCCTGGGCCCTTGGACGGCCCCTTCCCCACTACCCCTCCAGACCCTTGCGAGGCTGCCGCTCCATCTGCTCTTCCCGGCAGGATTTTACACCTGCACCTTCCTTGTGTTCTTAGGTTCCTCTGAAACAAGCCATGTCTCTGGGGAAGAACTGGCCACACCCACCTTGGGCCGTGGGAAGGGGTCCAGGCAGTCCTGTCATCTCCTGCAGCTCCTCGATGCCTGAGGGGCAGCCATGGGCCCTGGTGAGTCTGGTCTGTGGTTTCTGGGCTCTGCTGGGCAGGTATAAGGAGTAAGGGCCCCCCTGGCAGAGCAGTGATTGCCCCCCTGACATCTGATGGAGCCCCAAATGAGCCCCTGTATGTCAGAGAGCCAAGTTTCATATGCATCACAGCCTATGAATGGGGTAAACTCCTGGCCCTCCCAGGGTCCCAGCTTCCCAGCTATAAAGGGTGGCCACCCTAGCTACTCCCTAAGTTCCTTCCTAGTTCTAGCGCTCTTGACTCTGAGAAGGAAGGTGGGTCAGAGGAAAGAAAACGCTCACTAGGGTTTGCTGGAAAGGGCAGTGGGTGAGAGCGATGTCAGCTGTGGTGAGCTGGGCCTGGGAAGGCAGCGTGAGTCACTGGGAATGACAGAGCTGGGATGGGGTGCCAGGGGAAGGCTTTAGCGGGAGTCATGTGGCCCAACCACTGGTGAGAAGGCTGGGGCTGGTGGGGGGTAGGGCTTTGTAGCCTGGGAGGCCGCCTGACGGGCCACGGGGCAGGCTCAGAGGGCCACTCCATGGCTCTGGCTGGATCTTCAAGGCTGTGGGCTCTGGAGAACTGCAGGCACTTGTTGGGAGTGGCCACGTTGGTGACGGCGGCCTGGGCTCTGACCTAGTGCTGTGTGGGAGCCTTCCGGGGGGCCTCTCTGGAAGCCGGCCCTGCTGGAAAGCCCCCACCTGCAAGGAGCCTGCCTGACCTCTTAGTTCTGGGCTCCAGTCCTGGGACCACTTCACACAGGGGTGTTCCGGCTCCTCTTAGGGTCTCATGCCTCAAAGGCGGGGCCAGGAGATGTCCCATTTTGTAGCTCCTGCACGGCTTAGCTTAGCACAGTGCAGGGCACCAAGTGGGGACCCAGAGCCCTGGGGAGATGTTTGGTGGACAGCAGGGGCCTTTGGCCCTTGGGAGAGGAGATGGGGTACTGGGGGGAACCAGAAGCAGGAGCTGAGGGTGCTCTGAGCAGGCTACAGTTGTGGGGGGTGCAGTGACCACTTAGCAGGAGCTTCTGGTTGGGGAGATGGGGTATGCCGGCTTGGGAGGTTATCTGAGGGCACAGGAAATATCTGGAATCTATGGGAATGGGAACTTAGGTCAGAGGTCACCTCAAATTAAAATTTAAAAAGCACTCTGTATGAAGGGAATCAAAGGAGGTAAAGACATTTGCTCTTCCGGAGTCTCCTGAACCCAGATGTTAGTGGTTAAAATTCCTGTGGGGCCAGACAATGGCCACTGAGAGCGGTCTTGGGGGCTGGAGGGGCAGGAACCGCCCAGGGGACAGTGTGATGCCTCAGTTACCCTCCAGGACACTGACCCGAGGATTTACCGAGCAAAGCTGGGTGTTGTAGGGGTCAGGGGGCACTGGGGCCCAGGGCTTCTGGCTCTCCACGCTGGGCTGGCTGCTCCCTGGAATGAAACAGCATCCAGGATCTGGCTCTGGTCTGAGCCACGGCAGCTTGTTAGCTGCAGGCCCTGGCTCCCTCAAGATTTATGGGCTGGAGCCCCTCATCTGAGGGCCGAGGTCTTTTGATCTTAGCCCAGGGTTAGGGGCAGGGGATTCCTGGGTCTTAATTGGCATCGGCCGGGCTGATGCTGACCAGGACCCCTTCCCAGCCCCGGCCCCAGCCCCCCAGCACCCATGGCTGCTGCTGACTTGGTGTGCTGGGGTCTGGGGGGTGGGCCAAGTGTACACGCAGAGTTTGTTTCTGCTCTGGGGCCTCCCGGGCATAAAGACCTGGAGTAGGAAGGAACAGCTCTCAAGCGTCGTCCTCCTGAAGCCCCTCCCCAGCTTTGACCCATCCCTGACCCTGACCTCTTCCCCTTCCCTCTCTGCCCTCACCTGCACCAAGTGTCCTGTCCTTCCTTGAGAGGTGACCATGTGCCTGGCACTATGCTGGGCATTGTGAGGATACAAGGCAAGTCTAGCAGATGAGCAGGGTGCACGTCCAGGTCCAGAGGCCCTGGACCGCAACGCACCCCGTCCCCCCACATTGTTTGACCTAAGATCAAATAATCAAATAATTGCCTCTGCTCAGATTTGCTCAGCCCAGGGGTATCCGTTTGCAGGAGGGTTTTATTATTTTATTATGTTTTATTCTTTTGTTTCCTGGTTGAAGGAGGGGAGAGGAGATATATAAGAGACACTTGGAGACAGCAGAGGAGACAGAATGAACTTAGGGAAAGGACAAGGGAGAGAGACAGCTGAGGTGGAGAGGAGAAGAGAGAAAAAGAAGACAGGGCTCTAGAGAGGCTCCCGCCACAATTCGGAATCCAACCATATCTAACCTGAGCTGAAAGGGTCAGGTCTTTTCAGATGTTTGGCCCAACCAGTTCTCTTTGGGCAGAAGTTAGACCAAGCAGGGCCCCTCTCCTGGACAGTGTAAGTGAGCAGAATGAAGGAACATTGCTGAGCATGACGGGTATCCTCACGCACTCAGAGAGCATCCCACTCCTACCACACCTGGGCTTTGGAGGGAGGGGTAGCGGGAAGGGGATAAAGTGCAGCCGCTAGGACAAAGCTCCAGCTTTCAACAATGGACCTTAATGTGGAGGAGCTGACACTCCAAAGTGAAAGTTGCTGGAAGTGAAGGTCATTCCCAGGACAGCGAAGGCAGAGGAGGGCACACTGGGGATAGAGTGGCAGCTGCACTGCAGGAGGATGGCCAGGCCCAGAGGACAGCAGGACCGAGTTGCCCTGGTGGCCTGGAAAAGGCTCGGGAGAGGCCACTGCATCCCTGGCTGGAGACCCTAGTGAACTGGCACCTTCCCCACCTTGGGTAAGGGGAGAAAGAATATTATCTTATTAATATTATCATTCATGAAAGATGGATAAGCTTTTTTTCAGGTAGAGCAAGGGCGAGTGAGGATACCAGGTAAGGGATTAAGGTTATAATTGAGGCAGAAAAGCAGTGTATAAATGTATAAAGGCTTGAGTCCATTTATCTGTTGAAGGCCAATGGTTCTATGATGCCTGGTATGGTATTTCTTCAAATTCTCGCTTGTCTTCCCTGCTTCCCGATTTCTCATTCTGTTAAGTACTGGATACTTCTTAAGAGTTCTTTAATTAGAGGAATCTGTCCTTGTGTGGGTGGCCAGGCAACATACAGGTTGTACTCCAAATCCTATTTTAAAAAAGGAAGATCTTTGCCCCACCAGCTTTATTGAAGTGTAATTTGCATACAGTTACATTCACCCATTTTAAGCATGTAGTTTGAAAAATTGCACCAAATGGAAATAGATGTGTACTTACCAACACCAAACAATTTTTATCACCCCCAAGTCGCCTCATGCCCTGTTGCAGTCAAGGCCAGCTCCCTCTGCTTACCTCAGGCATCCACCAAACTGCTCTCTTAGCTAGTTTTGCCTTTTCTAGAGCTCATGTGCATGGACTCCCACAGTATGCAGCCTTTTGTGTTAGTCTTTTTCCATTTAGCTGCTGAGCTTTAGCATAAAGCTTTTGAGATGGGCCCATGTAATTGCACATGACTATTTTATTCCTTTCCATTACCGCGCATCATCCCATAGCGTGGGTACACCCTTTTTTCCAGTTTTGGAGATGATGAATAAGGCAGCAGGCAGGCAGGGGGTGTGTCTCTCACACAGGCTGGGGTGGGGAGGCCCTCCTCACTCTCACTCGCCCTGCCTAAGATGGGTGGGGAGGGAGGGAGACCAGAGCCTGACCCCATAGCACCACGGGACCCCAGGGAAGGGTGGTGCCTGGGAACCTGAGGGTTGGTATGTCAACGGACCTCCTAGACATCTTTAATGATGACAGCCACTGTGATTTAACTGCCTGCTGTGTGCAGGCATCTCCAGTCCTAAGTGAAACCACGCAGCAGGGGGATACGGCCTGACTTGACAGCTTGAGAAAGCTCACTCACAGAGCCAGGCGACTTGAGATCACAGCGCTAGAGGTGGCCAGTTAAGATCCAGGCCTCCCCATGCTGCCTTCCTGGAGGAGGTGGGCGTTCAGGAGGCACATACCTGGCAGGTTGGGGACACAGGTAGAGGCCCTCTGAGTTTGGTAAGGGTCCTTCGCAGCGTCTGGCATAACCTGGGTGGTGGGAGGGCTGTCGGCTTCTGGCCGGCAGAGGGAGGTGGGAGGGCTTCCCTCCTACCTAAGGGCAACTGCCCTAGGATATCTGAGGTGAGCTCTGAATGGGGAAAGCAGCTTTGGAGGAACTGAGCACAGAGGACAGGGAAGGGAAGGCCCCCATTGTCCCAGGATGGGAAGATATGGGCTGACCCTGTGGGCTTTTCCAATCCACTGCCAGGTTCCTGCTTTCCCATGGGAAGCGCAGCCCCAGGGAGCCTTAGGAGCAAGGTCATTTCACGTGGGCCTGAGCCTCAGCCTGACATGTCCCACCGGGAGAGTTCCTTCCATTCAGGGCAGAGGCCTGGGAGCATCTCCAGAAGTTCTCTGCTCAGGTTACAGGTCCTTCCTGCACTGTTCCCTGCACGCAGAGGGGCGAGAATGGGGCTAGAGGTTCAGAAATCTGAGCCAAGTGTTGGCTCTGCCACCACTGACTTGCTGACTGCCCCCTCCCCGTCTGGGCCTCAGCTTCCCCATCTGTAAAAGGAATCAGTTTTGGAGACCAGAACAGCCGAATCCTGCCACAGCTGATTCTAGATCTTTGTGGAATAATTGGTGACCCACAGGGGCAGAGGGCAAGAGGACCCCCGAGGGGGGTGCTGGCCCTTCTCTGGGCCCCTGGGCCTCTCCTGGTAGAGCTTCTCTAGGGAAGGGGCTACTCTGGGGACAGCTCTGGGAACATCCCGGCTGCTCTCTTGCTGCAGCTCCCTGATGCCTTGGCGATGGCCTGGCCCTTCCAGAAAGCAGGTGGGGAGGGAGAGGAGAGCTGTGGCAGCAGAGCCAAACTCTGCCAGAGCAGGAGCTGCTGCATCGAAACCAGGTCAGCCTCTTGCAGTTCCTATTATCCCAGCGAAACCAGGAGAGTGCACACCTGGGGCCATTTGCTCAGCGTCCTGGTTTTATGATCAGAGGGCCTGAGCCCTGAATGAGGAAAGAATGAGTTCATTCCCACTGCCCCCGCTTTCTGAAGGGCTGGCTCTATGTAGCCCATGCCAGGCCCCGTGTCCTCCACAGTGTGGCCTGGGGTACCACATCCATGGAATGCAGGAGGAAGTGTCTCCTCAACCCGCAGTCTTCTCCGCCTCCAACCATGGGCGTGGTTAATGGGGAGAGGCCACCAGCACCCAGCCTGGTCCAGGGTGGGCTAGGAGGCCTGTGCAAGCGGAAGCAAGCAGGAGGGCAGAGCTATTCCCCCCTCCCCCTCCCCCAGGACCTGTCTCAGAGCTGGGGGATGCAGGCATTTCCTTTCTCAGATGGGGTTAAACTTAGAAACCCCACAGCCATTTCCTACCTCTCCTGGCTTCCTGGACTCCCTGTGGAAGTCCTCAAACACTTCTTCATCCTGGAAGGAGGGCTTCCCTTCCCACTCCCTCCTTTCCCTGCCAAGTCTCCCTCTCTTTCTCTGGGTCCTGACTCCCCATTGCTACACTGCAGCCCCATCTTCCTGCACCATCCTCCAGGGGTAGCTCTCTTCTTCCTTTCTGGGTTGCTCTCCTGGCTCCTGTTCATTTCTCTTTTCCTCCGTTTGTCCTCACTTTGGGGAGCACATTCTTCAGTAGTTTCCTGAGATAGGTTGCATGGGAGGGAATTTTCTTGTGATATCGCATGCCTAAACTTGTCTTTAAGTCTCATCCATAACTGGTCATTTGGCCAGATGGAGAGTTCTAGATGGGAGAGCATTTCCCTCTACTATTTCGATATTCCTTTTCTGTATTCTTGTGTTCTAGCACTGATAATGAGATGACCAAAGCCATTCGGACTCCTCTTCCTTGGCAGATGACCTGTTTTCTACCACCTCTTAAAGTTTGTAGGATTCGATCTACATCCCTAGTTGTCAGCCATGTTGCAAAGTTACACTTGGCCCGGGTCTATTTTCCTGCCTTGCCCGAGCTCTCCTCTCTGTTACTTCTGTTAGTCCAATACTGGATCTCCTGGACTAATCCTCTAATCATTTAAATATTTTCTCTGCTACTTTCCATTTTTTTGGTCCCCCTTATTTCTAGGAGATTTCCTCAGTGTTATCTTCCAAACCTATCGTTGCTATCATATTTTTTTAGTTTCCAACAGTGTTTCATTTTTGTTTGCAGAATACTCATTCTTCTATATCATGCTAGGGCGGGGCTTGCCAAACACTGGTTTTGTAGGAGAGAGGTCAGCTGTGCCATTTCTCAAGGGATCCCCAATGTCAGTATTAAGGCCTTCCTCTTGAGCTGGCCAGACTTTTTACAGAAGAATCTTCTAAGCCAGCACGTTGGTTGCTTCGACTGCTCTGTCAGCCATTATTCTGTTAATCACAGTGCAGGGGGCCCTGCACGTGTCAAAGCTCAGAGGGATCTGTGATAGGCAGACAAAGGGTCTCCAAAGATGTCCACGTCCTAATCCTGGAACCTGTGACTATGCTACTTCATATGGTGAAAGGGACTTGAGAGATGAGATTAAATTAAGGATCTTGAGATGAGGAGATCATCCCGGATTATATGGGTGGGCTCTAAATGCCATCACAAGCGCCCTTATAAGTGGGAGACAGGAAGGTCAGAATCACGGAGAGACAATGTGACATGGAGAGAGAGAGACTGGAAGATGCTGCGCTGTGGATTTTGAAGGTGGAGGAAGGAGCCATGGACCAGGGAATCAGGCAGCATTTTGAAGCTGCCAAAGGTAAGGAGTGGGTTCCTTCCTAGAGCTCCCAAAAGGGACATAACCCCGTTGGCATTTTGATTTCAGCCCTTATGACTCATTTTTGGACTTCTGACTCCCAAAACTGGAAGGTAATCCATCTATACTGTTTTGAGCCATTGCATCTGTGGTGGTTTGTCACAGTGGCTGTGGGAACTAATGCACGAGCTCTCAGAGAACAGCTGTGGGACATTGTGCCTGGAGCCCAGAGGGGGTGGGAATGAAGACACACGAGGCTAGACAGGCAGGCCAGGATTCAAAAGGGCCCTCTGGTCGTAGATGAGAATTTGACTTAGTCTAAAGGCAGCCCAGCAGAGCTGTGCACAGGGGAGTGACATCTCAAGGAGGCTTCCTGGTGAGGAGATGGGCCCATGGGAAGTGACTGGAGGCAGTGACAAGAGGGCTTGCTGCAGGGGCAGGGACAATGACATGGCTTGGGTCTGGTGAGAGGCAACTGAGGGAGGCATAGCCTGCTCCCCGACAGGGTGCCTGGAGGCCTGAGACTGAGCAGAGGGCAAATTCCTCTCCTCCCAGGCCCCAGCCTTTCCCTTCCTGCCTCACCCAGCTCTGGGGTCAAAGGCTCCAAAGGGCCACCTGAGGTAAGGTAATGACTTGGGAGAAATAGTAAATATTGGAGGATATTCCTGAGGGCTCGGGTGGGAAAGGGTCATGGGCTTCTTGTGTGTGCCCAGCACGGAGGGGTTCTAGCGCACCCACGGCCTGTACCCTCGGCAGCCTTCCCCCTCAGAGGACTAGAGCAGGCAGCTCGACCTCGGCAGTCACAGGTGCCCAGGGTGTGGCCCTGTGTGGCCTGCCTGATGCCAGGTCTCCTAGCATGACTGCCTTTACGTTACGGACAACCAGGCCAAGAGCCAGGAAGTGGATCTTAGATGTCTGAACACTGGGCAGGGATGTACAGGGCAGGAAACTGGTTTTTCAGTCACTGTGATCCCTGCTGGGGTGAAAGTGGCCACTTCATCTGAATGATCAAGATGAATAAAGTAATCACAGAGCGTGGCACTCGTGGCGACACACCTTGCCCAGGCCTCCTGACCTCACAGGTGTGGCTCCAGTCGCTCTGAAGTCCTTGGATAGCCCAAGGGACTCCAAGCTGATTCTCTGGGTCTGCCATAGTAGAACAGAAAAGTCAAGTTCAATGCCTGGAGGTGCTCTTGCTCTGCAATAAAACGAGGGTGCTAACCGTGCCTGGTTCAAGGATTATCTCCTGGAAAGCAGACTAGATAAATTATACGGAAGCATTTAAAAATGTGGAATGCTGTAAACTGTTATTTAAGGAAAGGGCATTTGGCTTCTGCTGATTTATCAGTCTAGTACCCCTTCCACATTTCTGATCACAGAGACCCCTTAGGAAACCCATTCCTTCTGGTTTGGATGGGTTGGCCTGCTAAAGAAGTAGGTACATACCTCAGTCTTAGCCAGAGAACTCCGTATTTCTGACCACGAGGATTGGTTCAGAAATGGGCATGTGATCTCAGACGAGGCCAGAGTCCTCCAAGCCTTTTTGGCTGGAGCTCTCGGGAAAGACCGTTGCTGTCCACTCGAATTGCTAGGATCGCTCTGGCCTCCCGTGTGGGGAGAGCTCAGCTGGGAAATATACATACAGGGAAAGAGCCTTGTTGACATCATTCTAACCTCTGGACGCAACACTGCCTGAAGCCAGCCCATCCCTGACCCTTTAGTTTCATGGGTTAACACATTGTCTTTTTTGTAGTCCGAAGAGCCTGATTCAATTAGTATCTTAAAAAAATAAAACCCAAATCTCCTTTCTCTTCATTTTCACCTTTCCATGAGTTTCTTCAAGGCTTGGCTCGAATTCTCCTCTTCCAAGAAGCCTGCTTGAATTACCCCATCATGTGGTATATATAGTTCAGATTGCATTACCTTATACTCGTTTGTCTGTAATATTATAAATGTTTTGAGGAGGGAGTGTTTCTGGAACGCCTTCCATGTAGCACGGTTGCTCCCAGGGGCGGGAGTGCGTTGTGTGAGTCCTGCGAAGCTGCGTACTGGCCTTACCACCTGGGGTGGGGTGGGCCAGTGCGTGAGCACATGGACAGCTGTGTGAGGTTTGAGGCCAGGTGTGGGTGTGTGCATGTGATGAGAGCAGAGGGAATGTGCCTGCCTGTGTGTGTAGTGAGGGAGTGTGTGAGTGCGCGAACAGAAAGACAGGCAGAGACCAGTTCAGGGACAAATCCCTGGAAGGCTGGCAGGAGGGTCCCTGAGTGGCTGGGGACTCGTAGTGGGGCCTTGGGCTGAAACTTCCTTACCTTCATAGTTCAGCTTTGATTCTTCAATCACAGAGGCCTCAGCCTTTTCATTTCTGCCTCCCCAGTGCCTAGCACGGGGCCTGGCTTGTTATCAGAGCCCAGTGTTAGTTTTGAAGGAATAAATGAAGGGTTGAAAGGCCTGGACCCAGATGACAGCTTCCCCTCCTAAAAGCAGCCCAGGGAGGAAGTAGGACAGCCCTTGTCTAGCGGGGAAGGCCAGATGGGCTGCAGGTGCTGTTTCTGGAGCCCCCTCTCTGTGCTCTCACTCCCCTCTGGCTCCTTGTATGGTCAGGTGTTCCCACCTGAGACGGTCCTGTACCTTCCCTGCCCCAGTCTACCATCCATTACGTCTCAACTTGAACGCAACTTACCCAGGAAGTCTGCCCTGCGCATGCTCCCATCTTCTGGGTGGGTGTCCCTTCAAGGGGCTCCCAGCACTGTTTCTGGCATTTATGGAAGTGTCATCACGTTGCGTTATAAGTGCCAGTTTGTCTCCATCGTGCCTCCGTGTTTGAGTCCCCAGGGGCTCAGATCATGTTAGATTCTGCTTTGGTTTTATCCCTCCTTCTCCATTTGTTTATCTATTTAACAAATATTTATTGAACACCTACTAGTGTGCCAGGCACTGTTCTAGATGCAGAAGGTATGGCAATGAACATGATAGAGAATCCTCTGCTGTCGTGGGGCTTCCACCTTAGTAGGGGGAGAGAGAACCACCAAGCAAGTAAACAAATACTCAGAACAGATCAGCTCAGTGATGGTTAAGTGCTATCAAGAAAACAAGCCACAGAGATGCAGATGGGAGAGCCTTTCTAAGGAGATGGTATCTGGGCTGACATGAAGATCTGCCGGAGGATATTCTAAGCAGAGGGAAGAGCTGTGGCACTCTGCTCTGCTCCCCAAGGCTGAACAACAGGACAAAAGCTGACACAGAGGAGGAGCAGGGAATGTGGAGGTCAGAGAGGCAGATAGGGGCCCTGTTTTGGAAAGAATCAAAGGCCATGGCTAGGAATCTAGGTTTTCTTCAAATCACAGACTGTTGACTTTCAATAGGGATTGGGATGGTGAACAGGTAGATGGCTACATGATCTCATTTAAAATCTTAACATGTCCCTCTGGCTGTTGTGGTAGAGTGGACTGCAGGGCTCAGAGGACGACTGGGAGGCCCTCAAAAGCAAAGCATGTGGGTGAGCCTGTGGCCAGAGCGGGGATGGAGAGGAAAGGAGGTTGGAGTTGACGGAGTTGAGTTTATAGGACTTGGTGATGAATGTCACATGGCTAGGAAGAGAAGGGCCAGACTCTGGGCTGCCTTTGAGTCTTGAGAGACAGTGTGCTGGTGCCTGGTGTAAGGATGGGAAAGACCAGACTGGGTGGGGACAGAAGTCAAACGTTTGGTTTTGGCCGTGTTCATTTTGAAATGTGTGGTAGATACGCAAACAGAGATGACAAGTAGTACGAGCCTTTAGCTCAGCGGAGAGGTCGGACTCGAAGATGCAGGAGTAGGAGGCATCAGCGTCGCTCAATGAAGTCATCTAGGCAGAGTGTCTGAGGATGGTAGACAGCCTATGACCAGGTCCTGACACATGACAACATTTAGAGGTTAGCTGAAACCAGCAGAGGAGCCTGAGAGAGGCAGAGAGAGAGAGAAGAAAGGTAGGGAGGTGGTTTTTGCTGATGCTAAGAACAGAGAAAATCACCAGGAAGAGCCACAGCCAACCATCCCGGTTCTGCTCATAGATCCAGCAAGCTGGTGGAGAAGTAACCACTGGCTTCAACAGTGTGAAGGTCGCTTGGGACCTTGACAAGGGCAGCTTTAGCGGAGCAGTGGGGATGGAAGCCCAGCGGGTGGGTGTGGAGAGAAGGGGAGTGACGAGTGAGAGCAGCGAGTAGGGAGAGGGTCCTGGAGAAATCTCACAGTGCCGGGGAGCAAGCCATTGGAGCTGCTGGAGGGGGAAGCAGCATCAAGAGGAAAGATTTGGGATTGATTTTTTTTTTAAGAGTTGGGAGCTCCTAGAGCATTTATGTAAACTGATGGAAAGATTCTGTAGCGAGGGGGGAATTATGATAGAGAAGGTAATAAGATAATTTCATGAGCAAGATCTTGAGAAGGCAAGAGGGATGGATCAAGGACTCAGGACAGTTGACTTTTCGATAGGAACTGGGATGTGGGCAGGTAGATGGCTACAGATGCAGTAGGCTTACAGTTTGGGTCATAGGAAAATGAAAGGATTCCTTCCCATATTTCTATTTTCCCAGTGTAACATGAGGCAAATGATCAGCTGAGGAGGAAGTGGCAGGAGAAGACAAAGAAGAAGGTAGAGTGAAAATACCAGGGATGCAGAGGGAGAAGGGTGCCCCTTCACAGGTCTGGTGAGATGAGTGAGGTCAGTTACCTCTGGGTGATGCTCTCCAGCCATGTTTAGCCGCCCAGGTGCAGGCACAGAGGAGGCAGAGAGAAGGTCAGTGCCTTTGAGCACCCCAGAGCTCAGGCCTGACTGAGAGGATGAAATGTCTCAAATGTCCCTGCCGGTCTTGGCCTTGCCAACAGAGAAATCCATCCCACCACTGCCAGCCCCAAGCATGTTCAAGAAACGCCTGTCCTTTCAATGGCTGGGGGAACCCCTGGGAGTGGAAGGAGGGGTGAGATCATTGTAGGGAATGCTCATTCTTGACCACCCAGTCCTTCCCATATCCCATATTCCCCTCCAGCATGACATAGAGCAACCTCTCCTGGATGGTGTACCCAGGAGCACGAAGATAACAGTGTGGGGCAGGGTCCTGGCCCTGACATCCGCAGACTGCCCTGCACCCAGCCCAGCCACAAAGGGCTTCTCAGAGGAGTTTTATTGGGGTGCATGTGTGTGTCTCTCTCCTTTGTTGTCAGGCACCCCCTTGCCTCCTGAGAAAGGGCCCCTTCATCCCTCAGCTTAGTCATCCCTCCTGCTCACTGTCCCATGCTTTCCAGCAAGGACTTTTCCAAGGATCTCACACTGCCCAGTTGGAAGAGCCCCCAGCAGTCACTTGCATGTTCTCTACGGTGTGATGTAGGAGGAATCCGAGGTGGCAGGCTGAGCGCTGGAGGTCAAGTGACTCATGAGGCCTGAACGATTACTGACTGATGCGGTTTCTTATCTCATTGGCTTACCTACTTTTCACGCTCTGACAAGCTGGGTGATTTGCTCAGGGTCTGGCAGGTCCCAGCACCCAGAGGGCAGGGCTCATCCTCCAGCCCCCAGAGGCCCTATGCAGGCTTCTGGGGACCTCCCCTGAGCTGGCCACAGCAGGTCCCTCTGGGTGGGCCATTCCACCTTGCTCCTCCCTGACAGCCCCCAGTCCTGCTCTCTGGGGACCTTGCCCCCCCCATGCCCGAGAACCCTGTGCCCTCTGGGCCTCACCCCAGCACCTTCACACACGTGTGGAGGGGCTTGGCTCACCAGTGGCCTCCTGCGGAAGGATGAGGGCTGTCCAGGCAGGGCGGGGGTGTGGAGGGCAGGGAGGAGGCTGGAGCAACAGCCAGTTCCTCATGGAGGCCATAGCTGCCCTTCTTTGAATTGGCCTGTCTACTCCCGCCCTGTTGGGAAGCCTTGACCAGCTGCCTTCGCCTGCTGGCTGAACCCGTGCCTGGCTTCCCATTGGAAAGCTTCATCTGGACACTTCCAAGGAGCTCAGGCTCTTCAGCGCCTGCCTCTATGGTCATGGCGGAGGGGAGGCCAGAGAGCCCGGCCTTATTTAACCTGGTTGTGGCAAGGGAAGAGTCCCTGGGGGGAGGGCCATGGCTGGTGTTCTGTTCATCTTTGACTGCAGCTTTGTCCAACCAAGCAACTGCTTATAGGCCCTAGAGTGTCCTCATCTGCAACTTTAGGTCTAACCACGGCTGTAGTGAACTTCCTGACTGGCCGTGGTGGGT
This sequence comes from Smutsia gigantea, assembly GCA_032199065.1. NCBI lineage: Eukaryota > Metazoa > Chordata > Mammalia > Pholidota > Manidae > Smutsia > Smutsia gigantea. Next base: position 66,707 of record JAVSCE010000111.1, read on the forward strand.
GAGAGACAGACGGCCCCAGTGGCTTGGGCTCTGTGGGATCTCTCCTCCCGGTCAGCCCCAGAGTGGAGGCCCGCCCCGTGGCTGCAGGGCCTTGGACACAGAGACCGAGGGCTTCACACTGCCGGCTGGGGGCGCCTGCAGGACTCCATCCAGTCTGACAGTGTGGAAAGTGGGGCCAGACAACTCACTTGCTCGGGTCAGATCCCAGGGCCCCGCAGGGTTTATCCTGATGGCCATCATACCCCAAGCCAGCCACAGCCCTGGCAAGTGGCAGAGGATCAAGCATACTTGTATCTGTTGAATGAGTGACCATAGTGAGGTCTCCAGGTAGTTCAAGTCTCCCTCTCCAACACCCACCCCACCCAGGGCCATAGTCAAGGACTTGAGACCCAGTTCATCAGTGTGGGTGGATGGGAGACACCTCTCCATTTCACCAGGAGCCCCCATGGGGTTCCTGGATGGGAAGAGACTGCAGGTCTGACCAGGGCCGGCGCTGTGAGTGTGGGGCTTTTCAGGAAATAAAGAGACCTTGGTTGTGCGAGTCCTCTTGGCTGGTAACTGAAACAGATTCCCCTCAGACCAAACCCTGAGGTGCACCGGGCTCTGGGCTGGGACGGCCGTGAAAGGTGCTGACTGGGGCCTGGCTGGACGCCAGCACGAGTAGCGTGGGAACGTGGCCTTTATTCCCTGCCGGGGCGAGTTGGCTGTGGACGGGAGCTATCTAGAGGCAAACACTGGACGGCCTCTAATGGACACTGCCAGGCAAACCAGGCCTCAAGTGACCCTCTGCAGCCCCTTCTGTGTCTCTCGTTCCTCTCTGTGCCTGCCAAGGTTGCCTTGCAGTGGCTGAGGGGGTTCGTGGGCGTTCCCTCATTCCCACGAGCGGACGTGAGCTGTGGCAGCAGGGCCCCACACCCTGTGTCACTCACCCCCACCTCTCACAGGGACCACACCAGCCCATCAGGAGAGGGGGTGTGATGGCCAGAGTGACCCATCAGTGACTTAAATGTGGGGACAGGAGTCAGGGTTGGCGAGCTTGTCTGAGGGCATGACTGGCATCCTGGCAGGCAGAGGGCAGCAAGTGGGCTTGTTCTGCCAGAAATGCTTGGTCTGGCCTGGCTGCTCCAGTGCCCGGGGCCAAGGCTGGCCGGAAACCCAGAGCTCCCAGCCCGTTGGGCACCCCGGTGAGGGCAGGGCGCTCTTGCCAGCTCACACACACAGCTCCCTTGGGCTGGGTTCTTCACAAACAAGGTCTTGCCCTATCGGCCCACTCACTTTCTCCCTCTCTGCCTGTTGCAGTGGAAAGTGGTAGACACGCCTGGGTTCAAATCCCGACTCACTGAGGCCCGGGGCCAAGCCACTTACTATCTGTGAGCCTGAGGGTCTCCTCCATAAAACTGGGCTAGTGACTGTGAGAATTACCTGAGAAGAGGTAGACAATAACACCTACCACACTGGAGCCATCCCTGGTTGGTGGTTCCCGCCCCTGCCCCTAGTCCCCAGAGCCCTGAGCCCTGAAGTCGCTGTGCCCCTGGCCTGACCCTGACAGATGCTCACCTTGCCTGGAGTTGGACCTGGGCTTCCAAAGCCATTTCTCTTGTCCCCTTGCTGCCCCAGCCAGCTGCTCCTGCTGGGCTAAGCCCACCTCCCAGCCGCTGAATGGGACTGACGGCCCTGCTTCCTTGCCTTCCCTGGACCCGTCCTTCCTGCTCCTGCAGGACCCTCTCCTCCTCGCTGAACCAAACCTCCTCAGGGCACCCCGAGACAGCGGCTGCTCTTTGCAGGCTGAGGAGTGTCTCTCCTGGGCACCAGCCAGTCTGGGAGCCCGTGTCAGGGACCCCATCCCTGTTTGCACTGGAAGTCTTGATAACTGAGCTGGGTACTCATGGAGCAGCATTTCCATACTCTGACCTGGGTTTAATCAGTCTGACCATGGTGTCTTGCCCTCCAAGGGGTCAGGACAAGAACACCAGCCTCACTGTGCCTCCCACGTGCTGGGTGCTGAGACGTTTGTGTCCAACATCTCAAAGCAGTCAGATGGGTATCATTATCCCCACTCACAAAGGAGGAAATGGGCCCAGAGAGGTTCAGTAACTTCCCTGAGGTCACATGGCTAGGAAGTGGCTGAACAGGGACATGACCCTAAAGTCCACGCCCTTTCCACATGGAGAGGTACTTCCTGCGGGAAGGAGAAGGTGAGGCGCCATCTCAGGGGCAGTCTCAGGGAGCGGCCCTCCCCCCAGGGGCTGGCTGAGGCCGAACTCCCACAGCAGGCTCAGGGGCGCCCACGGTGGACAGCCCTCCTCTCACCAGCCAAAGCCCACCGGCCTGCTGCCCACTCTCCCTGTCCTCCCCCTGGCTCCCTTGCCCCCAGCTCTGGTTCTGTTCCGTGCAAAGGGAACTGGGGATGGAATGGCAGGCTCCCAGGGTAGGTTATTTTGTGGATTCAGGGGCTGCCTGACGAGGCCCAGGATGTCAGAAATACATGGCTTCCACTGAGCAGTTGGCAAACAGACAGATCTGGATTCATATAGTGGCTCCCACATTTGCTGGTATAACACAAATTGATTTAACGTCTCTGAGCCTGTTTTCTCATCTGTAAAATGTGTTATTGTGAAGGTTAAATACTGAGATGAAGCATCTGGTGTTGGGCGCTTGGTGTGCGGTAAATGCTCAGTAAATGGTGGCAGTTGTTAGTAACCTTTCTCTAAATCTGGATATTCTGGCTGGAGTCACCCAGGACTTTCAGAAACTTCTGATTTCACTGATGCTCTGAACTGAGATTCACAGGTGGGGAGCCTGCACTCCCGGGCCATTCACTAGATAGGGAACCGCCTATTGAATCAGGAAGGTCACAGGGGGATGAGCTTCTTCAGGAGCAAAAGAGGCAGCCTCAAGCACTGACATCACATCTAGCTGCTGCAGCCACTGCCCCCAGGGGCCTGAACCCCACCCCAGCCTGGACCTTCTGTTCCCTTGAAACCTCACCCCATGGCCCCAGTGACAGGAAGGTCTCATAAGAGCACAAGCCTTGGTGGGAGGCCAGCCCCACCTCTCACTGCTCAGGCCAGAAAGGGAAGGGCCCAGAGCAACCCCAGGTGGGAGGGAGGGTCTGCACAGGAGCCCTGTGGCCACCAGGGTTAGGACAAGGCTGTGCTTCTGCCTTCTTCTTGCGGCAGGGCTGGGAGCTGGAGGTGCGAGACCAGAGGAAGCCAGCAGCTGGCTGGTCAGGGAGCCTTGGAGAAATGGATGGGCCAGCTGGGGTGGAAGGTCTCTCCGCCATCCTGCAGCTCGTGCTTCACATCTTAGTAGCCATCCCTTAATGGGGCCTGTCAAACTGGATTGTGCATGGACATTGAGGTAGCCTGGAGATTGGACATAGGTCACCTGGGAGCCGGGCCCTACTCTCCAGCAGGAGAGCTCTCAACTGGTTTGCCTGGATTTCCAGAGGTCCCTGGCTGGGGACTTAATCCTTGGGGAGGATAAAGAACTGTCTGCTGGTGGACAAGGTCAGGGGCCTGCAAGATTTCCAGCAAACAGACTTGTCCCAGAGGTGGCCAGGCAATTCTACTCACATGCCCTAGCAGCTTTGCTGGTCAGAGCATGGCTGCAAATTACATGTTATAAGGACAGTCCGGGTGATGAAGTTGCTGCAGACCTAATCCTATTTCAATGACAGCTTTGGCTGAGCAGTAAATCCTGTTGCCTCTTGTCGCCCATTCTCCGAAGGAGCTGATGTCAGATGTGACTATAGGGAGGGGTCCTTGTCAGAGCCTCGACTGGCCGCCTGTTAACTTTCCCTTCAAATGGAAAGTTCTTCCAGGAAAGCCTGCCATGCATCAAATTGTATTTTTCAAAGATGGCCTTCTGGTGTATCCCAACTTATATGCTTTTCTTAAACACTCCTCCTATTGAGTAGTGGTTTAGGTCCCCTTTTCTTGAACTTGGGTGCACCTTTTCACTACTTTGATGAGTAGATATCACTGCAGAAGTGACACTGTGTGACTTCCAAAGCTAGGTCAGAAAAATGCCACACCCTCCCACCTTTTTCTCTTGGGACTCTTGCTCTTGGAATCCAGCCACCATGCTATGAGGAAGCCTAGGCTACAAAGGAGGCCCATGCAGGCGTTCTGGCAGACGGCTCCCACCAGGTCTCAGTTGACCACTAGCATTAGCCTCCAGCCACATGCGTGAGGAGACTTTCTAGAAGACCCCGGCCTCGGCCATCCTCTGACTTAGCTGCACGAAGGACCCTGAGTGAGAACAACCTGGCCGAGCCCAGCCAACTGGGAGAGAAAATAAAATGACTGTAGTTGTTTTAAGCCACTATGATTTGAAGTGACTGGGTTCAGAGCAATAGAGCACCAGAACCCTCATGGACAGTGGAAATGGACTACCTTTCCCTCTCAAGCTTCTCTGCTATTGAAAACTAGAAGTAGACTCCAGCCTCCCAAACTTTCCTTCTTAGGTTCTGAGATTTTGTAATATCTGGGTGATTCAACCTCTCCAAGCAGGATCTGAAAGCAGGCATTCCAGTTTTCAGAAGCAGTAAGACAACTCTCTTACTCACTTTCTCAAGGAAGTGATTGTCTTGACCATTTCTACTGAGAGGCAGTCATGACGTCCTGGAAGGATCATGATTCAGATGTCAGGTAGGCTCGATGTCTCGGTCTGTTCAAGGTGATACAACAAAACACCAGAGACTGGCCAGCTCATACACACAAACACTTATTTCTCACCATTCTGGAGGCTAGGAAGTCCAGCAGATTCGGTGTCTGCTGGGGGCCTGCCTTCTGGTGAATGGCTGGTGCCTTCCAGCTGCAATCTAACACTGTGGAAGGGACCCGTTAGCTGTCTGGGTTCACTTTCATATGGGCACTAATCCCAGTCCTGTGGGCAGAGTCCTCATGACCCAATTATTTCCCGAAGCCCCCACCTCCTGAGAGGCTAGGGAGACACAAACATTCAGACGACAGCACCTAGGTACAAATCCCAATTCTGCCACCTCCTGGCACTCTGTTCTCAAGTCAGTCACTTTCCTTTTCCGTGCCTCAGGAGCCTCAGCTACAAAATGGGAAAGCTCATACCCACCTTTCTTGATGGCTGTGACAATCTGAGATTCTTTCCAGCCAGTCTTACTCTAAAAAAAGGATTTGAGACAGGTTATGGAGATGACATATGCAAATTGCCTTGCATTAGCAATAACAATGGGCATTTGACAAACGCTTACCAAGTGCCAGGCACAGTTTTAAGCTCTTTGCACATATTAACTTGTTTGATTGCCAGAACAATGCTGTGAGCTAAGTATTATTATTATCTGCATTTTACAGATGGGGAAACCACAGCACAGAGAGATTAAGTAACTGTCCGAAAGCTACACAGCAAGTATCAGAGCTGGAATCTGAACACAGGAAGTTTGACCCTAGAGCCTGCTATGTCATCCTGTCCCCTGGTAAGTGGCTGACTCTGGGTTATAGGTGCTGGTTGGCATGAGGGTCCAGCCTGTCCCTTTCCAGAAGAACCAGTCTGGAGAGATACAGGGCTTGAGTGAAATTGATATCAATGGTGGGATGCCTAGTGCTGAGATGTGCTAATGGGGGAGACACAGGAAGGGAGAAAGCCCTGGGCTGCTGCAGGAGTGACAGACCAGGAGGGAGGGAAACAGCTGAGGAAGAGGACATTTTGCAACATCAGGATAGTAACACCCATCTGGAGCCCTCTGGGGGCTGAATCATCCTGGAGAGAGAGGTAGCCGCAGGGAAGTGGAGCTGATGGAAGTGTCAAGGACACTTGACATTGAGACTTGCCCTCTTACTTAGGCCATGGGACACTCAGTGAGTCAGCTGACCTCATCCCTAAAGTGGTGAGAAACTGTGGAGCCTCCCGAATCAGAGTATGTTCACAAGGCACTCAGGAAACCCCAAATGGAAGTTACCACTCAGTTTTCTAGCTAGCAAAGGAGGTATTCTTTGAAGCTTCCTGAGATACATTTTCACTGTTTCAGAGGGAAACTAACTTAAACTGAGTAAGGTGCTTCCTTACCTTCTTACAGTCATTTGAACATCATTTAATTTTCTTCGTGACTCAGGGTTAATCACTACGAACAGCATTTCCATACTGAGCCGCAGGGCACTGCCTTGTGTCAGTGTGGCTCTGTGTGGCCCGGGCTGCGTGCTTTGTGAATCCTTACGATAGCCCTTTATAGATCATCAGTCCCATCCCGCACTAAAGCTGTCAGCTGCCACCTCTCGGTACTGTCAGAATGTCAGCCCAAAGCAGTTTAATGACACTTTGATTTGTTGCTCCTAATCTGTTGTGGATTTGCAAACCAGATGCCTGCATTTGTTGGACATGTTCGCTGAAGCAGGGCTTCCTGCTTATGTAGAACTAAGGGGTTCAACTCCGGGTGAAGTGCATGAGCTTTAGTGCATGGAGTTTGTGACGTCAGTCTTGGTTACTCAGAGACCCCCTTGTGCTCCTTTCATGGATTTCAACAGCCCCCAGTGGTGGAGGTGTTAATGTAGCTGGTGACCTATCAGTGACCTTCTCATTTAATTATTTTAAAAAGATTTTTTTTTACACAGGACTGTTTCTCTTCCTGCCTGCAATTAGTGTTTATTTTCATTTATGTAACTCTGAGGCCACCACTGCTCCTTCAGTCACAGGCCTCAGTCCATGCCTCACCCCCATCCATCCATGACCTGCTTTCTTAGGTTCACCTGGCAAGCACCTTCTAAGCGGCCCATGTTATATGCTTGGGCCCCAGGCACTCAGTGCGGCAGTCAGAGGGTCTGCTATGAAGGCCAAGCCGCCCCTGCCTTCCAGGAGCTCACAGTATGCTGGCTGAGGAGGCAAGGTCGATGCCCAGAACCGTCAGGGAACACACGGCAAGGCTGGAAGTAGAGGCGGGCTGGCTGTGGCCCCACATGGCCACTATGTTAGGGCAAAGGGCAGGCAGGAGGGAAGGCTGCGGGGAGACCCGCACAGGCACATGCTGGAAGCACAGCTAACATGGGTAGGGCTCGGCTTCCAAAGAAACGTGACAGGAGTGAGGTGTGGGCAAAGCCAGCCCAGGGCCATTTAGAGAAATGAGGAATGGGTGGGTAGGGACATGCAGTGGGAGCCCCTCAGGACTGTTGGCTGATGAGGAGTGGGCCTTCCTCCAGGGGATCTGGAGTTGGGGCTGGGGTGGGAAAGCACTAGGAAGCAAACAGCAGTGGTGGAGGAGGGCAGAGCAGGGCAGGAGACGGAAGGGCAGAGTGCAGGCTGGGTGAGCCGCAGTTGTGAAGGCCTCACCAGTGGAAAGGAGGAGGGGCTGAGAGGCCATCTGCGGAGCAGGGAGGGTGCCAGCTCCCCCAGTATCTGCCCAGGCTGAGCTCAGACAGAGCTAGTTTTGAGGGGAGGGAGCCTGCAGACACCCACATTCTCCAGGGTTTTGGCTGGGGTGCCTGGTCACTCCAGCCTGTTGTAACAGGCAATTATCAAAGTGAAATGTAAACAGGAAGCGTCTCATTCGATAACCCTGAAGTTGGTTTCAAACGATAGTAACTGAGAATGCACTAACTCACACACCTCTTGCACACACAACAAAAGAAAAAGTTTTCAAATTTATAACCAGTAGGGAGCACCTTTGGACTTGCCCTCAGAGGCCTGGAGAAGTCATTCCCTCCCAAACCCCACCCTGTGCCCTTTCCCTAAGAAAGCAATCTAGCTTGAGGGCAGAGATGTCTCCAGAAATGTGGTACTCACAGTTCCCAAGGCAGGCCCTGGAACGTCCTTTTGCATCCCCTGACATTGCTGGCACTCAGATAATCAGTGCATAATCTATGTCCCTTCTGAGGCCTGGCCTTACCCCAGTGTGCCTGGCTCCCTCCCACCCGGCCCCAGGGCTCTGATGGCCTACCAGGCAACTCACTACACTTGCACAGTTGTGGTCCTGCTAGGGATTCTGGTGAGGCAGTATCAGTGGGGGATTCTGGCCCTTGCTCCAGAGACCCCCCCCGCCCCCCAGGAGTAGAGCAGGGAAGACAGTGTGCCCACACTGCACGCTGCACAGCCTTCACCTTCTATTAAATCCTCTCAGCAGATGGCTGCATCTCTGTTCAGTTGAGGCCACCCAGGCTTAGAATGGTGCAGCCACTCTCCTGGGCTTACATGGATGCTAAGTGGTAGAGCACAGGGCCGGGGTGGACGTGAGGCAGAGGAGGGACATGGGACAAGCATCGTGATTAATTTTTCCTGCCTATGATGAAAAACATGCTGAGATGTAAACAGTATAGTAAGAACAGGAGGGACCCCATCTTAAGTCAAAGATTCCATTTTAAAAACCAAGGAGTTAGGAGGTCAGATTCCTAATACATTTTATGGTAATCAGTCAATAACCTACCCTATCTTAAATCAGGGCAAGCAGTCCTAAATGGTATGTTTCCACTGGGTAAGGGTAACCACTACCTTGGAGAAGAACAGGATCAAGAAATTCCTTGTGTTAAGTTTATCTTACAGAATATCTAGAGGACTGATTATGGATAATGACATAATGTCTCTCGTTGGAGATAGACCTCATGAGACTACATGCCAAGCCTACACTTACTCCCCTGCCTCCCGCCCTTTACCCCATTCTTGAAATCCTCAAAAGACACAAATTCTAAGTTTTAAGTGTGCTTCGTCTCTGAGGTTGCCTGCATTCCTCTTTCTTTGAGTGTGTACTTTGCCTTAAATAAAGCCCTCTCACTGCTCAACTTACTGCTTTTGGTCTCTGTGCTCTTCCAGTGGTAAGCATCTTTGTTACTTTGCCATGTCATTCAATTTTCTAGACTGAAGCACTAGCCTTCTTCTTTCTCTAATTTACTTCAGACGAGCAGGAGGGGCTACTGAACTGTCTCATATGGGCTTGCAAGTTCCTGTTGCCTGGGTGACCTGGACAGTACTGCAGCTGTATGATCATGCTCTTTGGCAGCCTGCTTGAAAATCTCCTTTCTTTGCCTTTGGGAAGTTCTCAGAATGTAATCTCACTCCATCCAGTGCTCTGTGGCTCCCCCAAATCCTGGGGTGGTAGGTATTTAGTTCCCACACCATGCAGATTCAAGCAGACACTGGATGCCAGGTAACCCTGGCTTCAGAAGTTGGCAAGGGATCTGCCCTATGCCGAGCAGGAGTTCAATGAGCTTCCCTTTCCTCCCTCTGTTCTTCCCTGCTCTCTGCTGCCTGCGTGGCTGCTGCCATTCGCTACCACTCCCGCTTTAATGAATTCCTTCGTTACCTACACTCATATGACCAGAGTCAAGAAACTTCCCCCTTCCAGGTTGAGGTTTCACCTAGTGCACAGGGAGAGACCTCTCCAGATGCAGTTGCCCCACAACAGGGGGACAGATTCTCACATTTTGGAAATGTACAGAGATACCCATGTTCCAGAAGACATGGACAAAATGTAAGGGTCTCCAGGCATCACGCCGGTCCCCAGCTGGGTCCCATCTAGGGAGGACCCCGCCCCAGGGGCTCTATCTCCTTGCAGTGTCCTGCCCACCCAAGCCAGCCCCTTCCCAGAGGGAGGTATCCAGTGGCTGGGCAGACCACAGAGAGCGTGAGGTCCGCAGGGCGTTCACAGCAGCGATGGCCGTCTGCCAGCATGCCTCCATGTGGCCAGAGCAGGAGCTGCACATCCCTTGGGGCCCTCCTCACTGCAGCACCCTGGCCGCAGGTCGTGCAGACCTCTGTTGCACAGGCCTGAGCAATGCAGCTTCCTTCCGTGCTGCACTCTGTCACCAGTGCAAACCTGGAGTCAAGTGACAGAATGGTAGCATAGTGACCGATGTCAAATAAGGGCAGTGGCTGGAGAGGCGTGTTCACCAGGGAATATACCAGACACCCAGGAGGACCCATCCCCAGGGGACAGGAGCCCTCTAGGGGCAGAGAAGAGCAAGAGTAGGTCCAGGTCGAAGGGCTGAGGCCTTGGGTTCAGGGCAGGGCCACCTGCAGAGCCCCACCAAGAAGCTGGGGCTTTTCCTGGGACTGTTGTTTCTCAAAGGAAAGGCCGGTGGCACCCCTGCTTCCAGAGGGAAATCCAAAAAGTCACAACAAGATAAACATTTGTCTTTCCTGAGTTTGCTTTAGGGTACATAATTAAATACATAAATTTGGATTTTTAAAAACGGGTATCTTCTGGAACCTGTAATGTAAAATCCCCATGCATTTACAGCTGAAACAGGAGGCTTCCATTCCATTTGAACTGTAGTGGGTGGCGTCGGGATGTGTCCCTAGATACGGGGACACCATTGTGTCCACCATGCCCTGAAAACAAATCTATGGAAATGCCAACAAAGCCCTAGGGAGTCCTTGGAGGGGAAAGCTTTAGGGGGGAGGGAGAAGAGCTCCAGAGGCATTGTATTAAGCTCACTCTGGCCGCTCCGATGGAGGAGAAGGCCGGCAGTGAGGGAAAGGAGTCAGGGTCTGCTGCCAGGGCTGGGAGGAGGTGAGCCCCTCTGGTGCCTGTTTTAGCCCCAGGGCTTCCTGCAAAGTTCTTGGACACTTCATAGGGGCCCCAGACTACTTTGAGAACTGCCAAATTGAGAATATGGTCACATGAGCCTGGGTACAGATCTAGCACCTACAATTTTTTTTGTGCATGTAAAAGGCTGTCTCTTGGGGTTCAGGATCTGGTTTCTCTGCCCGTCCAAAGGACCTGCAGTGCGCCGAGATGGGCGGGGTTCATGTGCCTGTGATGGACCATATGCTGCATCAGGAGCCTGGAACATGGCTCCCACTCATGGTGTTAAATAATTCAGTAAATGGGGACAGACAAGCATATTTACAGATACTATTTTGTTCTCATTTGCAGGTCATTTTCCAACACAGGAATATAAGCAGAGTTATGGGACATTAGAACTCATAGGACCCTGAGATTTCTAGTCCAACCCTCTCATTTTAAAGATGAAGTTACAGCCCAGATAATCCCTTTCAATCCAATTCAACAAATACTGAGTACCTACAATGTGGTGAGTAAACCCAGGGTAAGATGCCAGCCAGGGTCAGGTGATGGATGGGGTATCCAGGGAAAGTCCCGTTGAAAGGAGACTTTTGAGTAAAGGCCTGAAGGAAATGAGGAAATAAGTCATGGGATGACTGGGGGAGAAGTTTCAGGCAAAGGGAACAGTGAGTGCAAAGGTCTTGAGGTCAGAGGATGCCATGTTGAAGGAACAGGAGGAGACCAGTGCAGTTGGGCCATGGGGTGCAAAGGGCTGTGGTGTGAGGTCAGAGAGGGGTTAGGGCACATCCTGTACGGCCTAGAAGGCCACTGACAGACTTAAGTTACATTCTGGGTGCAACGGGAAGCCATTAGAGGGTGTTAAGCAGAGCCACCACTCAGCTGACTTAGAAATGAATTCCAGTCACTACCTGGAGAGTAGACCAGGGCTGAGGGCTGCAGAGAGAATGTCGCAGGAGATTGAACCCAGCCCATCTCAATGCAGCATATGTTCTTTGGATAGCAAAGATAAGGGAAATTGGATGTCAAAGATAGCCATAAACACAAATGTTAGGCTTGAGATATGTACCCAGGCCTGAGGCTTATGTGACCATATTCTTAGTTCAGTGATTCTAAAAGTGGTAGGTGTCCCTTGGAAGTTCCCAAGACCTTTTCTGGGGTCCCCAGGCCAAATTTGTTTTCATAATAATACCTAGATATTATTTGCTCTTTCCACTCTAATTTTCTCATGAGAGCACAGTGGAGTTTTCCAGAAACGACATGACATGTGACATGGCAAGAGACCGAAAGCAGAAGTGGATATAAGCACCTAGCTCTCTTCTACTAAGCCAGGCAGTAAACAGATTTGCAAAACCATGCTGCCCTTTAGTCATTTTTTTTACAAGCTTAGTGACTTTTCACTAAAACTTTGTGTTAATATGGGTTTATTATTGCTGTTTTAAATGAACTAATAAATTTTTTAAAATTTCAGCTTTAGTTTCTAATATAGTATACATCAATAGATACAATCCATATGGACATACTGGAATCATCAATAATTTTTAAGACTGTAAACATGTGGAGTGTAAAGGGGCAAAACGTTTGGTCTGGCCAGAGAAGCCCTTATGCTCAGAGACCTAGCTGCTGCCGTTCCAACTGGGAAGGGCCAACCAAAGAAACCTGTGCTCCTCGGAGCCCACAAAGTGGGCTGACAGGCAAACAGGAAGGAGACAAACAGGGAGGCACTGTGCTGCGAAGGCCAACACCAAGTTGACATTACACCACAGTAACACATGAGGGCACCCTTACCAATCAGCAGATTTTTCTAGAGCTGGATACCGCAATTACCCATGTAAATACCAGTTTTATTCACTATATTAAAAAAAAATTTGGTGTCTCGTCCATAATGATGTAATTTTTACCTTTCGTGTTTCTCTGGTTCAATGTGTCTTCCAATGAACTTGTGCTGCCTGAATGTTTATCAACTTTGCCCTGGCAAAGAGCCCTGTCTGGGGTCAGGCACCCCCAGATCACACTTGCTCTGGCTCCTCAGGAGGGGTCAGGAAGGCACATCATGCATCTGACACCTCCCGCGGAGTCCTGGTGAGGGTGGAAGGATGCTCTTACTACATGGAGCCCCCACAGAAGCCACAGTGTATGGTGGCCCACCCAGCCAGGACTGACAGCTGACACTGTGTGATATCACAGGCTGTTTTCCTTGGGTTTTGTCTCTGTCCCATCCTTGTGGTCACACATACCTGAGACTGTTTCATAACAGCTAATCAGACCTAGTCTTTGGAGGGGAGCATCGCTAGAAAGAGGACTGGCTGGGTCAGGGATCTGACTTCCACATATGCTTCCTGGAGGCCTGGTCAGGTGTGGGTGCCCTGGGCCATAGGTTCTTGTCTTTCAAAGGGTTCTTCCTGCCTGGTCAGAGGGCTGTTATGGGAATCAGATGGCACAGTGGTGCAATGGGCATTATCAGTCATAAGACACTAACATATAAAGTGTGGATATTTATGGAATTCTCTTATCTCTCCTACTCTGGGGTGGGGGGGGCAATGACAGGTTTTCAGTAGTAAGGGACCGTCTGTTTTGTGTGTGAGGTTTCTCTTGTAGCTGGTAGGGATCTTTTGGAGGACAACATGGTAGAAGACATGAGTTAGGAAGCAGTCACTAGAGGTCAGGCAAGAGATGCTGAAAGCTATCCATAAGGATGGAGGGCAGGGGGCGAGGGTGGGGAGAAACCTCAAGCAGAATGCAGGAGGCCTGATAACTGACTAGATGGGGTGGGGAGGGGCTAAGATGGGAACAGCCTGGGCCAATTCCCAGTGGGTCTAGGGGGACGGAGCAATAAGGTCTTGGAGGTGGCAGTTATTTTTCTCACCGTCTCTGGCCTCTCTAGGTTTGATCCATTCCTGGTGCAGGTTTTGTGACTGGCAGACCCTCAGGAGTCTCGGGGGGGTGGGGGGCCTTAGTGCCTCCAGCTGATGGACACATGCTCCCACAAACATTATGCTAAATAATTCATTAAATGTAGGCAGACAAATGCATTTATAGATTCTGTTTTGTTCTTGTTTCCAAGTCATTCTTCCACACAGGGACATTAGCAGTTATAGGACATTAGAACTAGTAGGGCCCAAAGAATTCTATCTAGTCCAAACTCTCATTTTAAAGATGTAGCTCAGATAATCCAAGTCAACCCATTTCAACAAATATTGAGTACCTACAATGTGGTGAGTAGAATCAAGCCAAGTAAAATGCCAGGGACTGTGGGATGGGGGTGTACTTTGGCGTCACTGTGTCCCCTCAAAATCATATGTTGAAATCCTAATCCCCAAAGGAGATGGAGCCTTTGGGAGGTGCTTAGGTCATGAGGGGAGAGTGCTCATGAATGGGATTGATGTTCTTAGAAAAGGGACCTCAGAGAGCTTTCTGGCCCCTTCCACCAGGTGAGGACACAGTGAGAAGTCAGCAGTCTGCTCCTGGAAGAGGGCTCCCACCAGAAACTGACTGACCGTGCCGATAGTCATGACCTTGGACTTCCAGCCTTCAGAGGAATGAGAAAATAAATGTTTATTGTTTATAAGCCACCGCAGTTAGGTGGTATTTTGTTATAGCAGCCTGAATGGACTGAGACAGGGTGATACCTTAGATGGGCCACTCAGGGGAAGCTTCTCTGATAAGGTGGGACTTACAGATGGGCTCCAGACACCCACTGACATGAAGCACCTCAGCAGCAGCTGAAGGCGGACCACAAATCTTTCTTTCCAAAGTAAGCTTATGCTTCGACTCCTATTTCAACAGAACTACCTGAATATCTTCACTCGCTTTTCTCCCATAACTCACTTCACTGGTTACCTTCTGGGACCACAAAATCTGGTTATGTTCTGGGAGAAATGGTACTTCCATCTATACACAGATGGTAGGAAAAATTACCCGCTGTCAGAGGAAATCATCAGTGAAATATTTCAAGACAGTTTCCCAGACCCGAGGAAAAAGTTTCCACGTTGAAAGGGACCATTTCAGTACAGTGGATGAAAAGAGACTCAAGCAAGGCGAGTCATTGTGAAATTTCAGAACACTGAGGGACCAAAACAGAGAGCGAGAGAGAGAGAGAGAGAGAGAGAGAGAGAGAGAGAGAGAGAGAAATTTGAAGAAAAAATCCTATCAAGTACAAAGGAAGCAGAAATCAGAATGGTGTCATATTTCTCAATTGCAAGGATAAGATAAAGGCTTTACCAGATATTCAAATGTCAACAAATATACCTCTAATGTACTTTTTCCTCTGAAGCTGTGGGGGGATGTCCTTCACCAAAATATGGAGGAAATGGGGAAGATAAGGGAGTGCTAACTTAGAAAAGGTGAAGGCAATCTGCCAGTGATGGTTGTGCCTCCGGGGGAATCTTCCAGACAGGACAGGGCTTCAGGAGGGAATCCCAGGGGGACAAAACTGGCAGGAGACCAGAGGCTTCTGAACATCTTGAGAGGAGATTTATATACCTGAGGTTTAATTACCCCAGATTTATAAAACTGGGGTTTAATTTTATATGTAGGGGTTTTCATTAATGATAAGTTATTAGAAACCTAAACAAAGGACAGTGGTTAATTTCGGAAAAAATGGAAAAATAAGAAAGAAAAACTTACCACAGTATACTATATAATTCAATCTCACTGACACAGTAATAATAATGTAAAGGCAAAATATTGATCTAGCTAAAATTTTAACATGACTATTTCATAGGATAGGAAATATGTTTATGCATAATGGGAAGGAGTGACAGCCTCATCTTCTACAGTGGAAATTTGATGAATGTTATTCAAAATTAGAAAATCGCACAGTGTCAATACAAATGTAATAGAGGTATGGAGGTAAATACCAAAAGAAGCAGCTATAAGCCTGGGGAGGAGAAGGTGAGAGCCGGGCCTGGGACTTATGAGCATGTATAACCGATAAAAAGTCAAGGGAAATTAAATACACCCGCCTCTGTCAGCCTTCAGTGTTCTTGCTGATTTGGCCACAGGCTGTTTTTCAAAGCTTATTTTCCTCTACCCATCATCTCCCCACATACTTGTATGTTTCAGCCTCGATTATATCTCCCATCCAGTTGCTGTCCCCCCTCGGTCTCCTGTCAGCTACTGAGGTCACCCACTCCCCACAGTCTATGTCTTAGTTCATGCAGTCCCGGGATCCTGAGAGGTCCCGATTCAGGTCAGGCTCTCCTACAGGGCCCAGGGCCACTGGAACACAGAGTGTCTGGCCCCCAGTGGGCTTGCTGAATCTCAGCTCTTGGCATCAGGGCCAGGTGCATATGTAGGGTGATCCTGCGAGATCCAGAAACCCAAATCCTGGCATGTGAAGATAAATGACTGTGACTTCCTCTGCCCTCAGGACCTGACCCTACTGGACTGGCCAACAAGATGCCCTCTGCTAACTAGCCCATCAACACTCCCCGCACAGCTCTGTCTCCAGACTCTCCCTCTCATTAGAAGGCAAGTTGGTACAGAACAAGTCAGATTTCCTAGGAAAAGGTAGGGGGCGATTCGTTGAGATATTAATGTGTTCTGCCAGTGTCTCCTCCTCCCCGCTTCAAGCGGGGAGCCCGACCCTTGGTATGTTCTTGCCTGAGGGAATTTTGTGAAGCAGGCATGATGGATCTTTTTAATTAAGTCCGAGCTCATGGAAGAGCTTGCACTAGTGTCCTGCAGGGGGCGCCCTTGAGAGCAGCGTGGAGGAGCGATGTTTTTTGCTTCAGAAGATCACCTGCAGCCTCTGAAAAAAGACCAGCCCCAAGGTGCACCTGGGCCCCCCTGCACCCTAGGTTCTGGGGCTTCCAGCCTTGCCAGGTACTCCTGCACTGGGAATATTGTACAGAAGCCCAGAACCCCCTGGCCTGAAGGGTCCATGCTGGATTGCCGAAGTCAGTGGGTGAACGAGTGGTGAACAGCTGCAGAGCCAGCGGCTGGTGACAGTAAGCTTCCGAAGTCCCCACGGGGTTCTGGGAGGGAGGGGTGTGTGAGAGTGCTTGGGGTAAATTAAATTGATTTAGAAGAATTAAAGATACATGAATCAGGGGAGCCATTTGAACCACAAGGGTCTCAGGGCCTACCTGGAACAGACTGTGCATGGGCTGGGCTCTCTGCGGAGAGGACATTTGCTGCACAGGTGGCTGTACACAAGGATGGCCGGGTCAGACCGGAGACCAGGTGTCAGGAGGTGCTGAGGCCACTGGCAAGGGGAAAGGAATTATCATGAATGTTTAAATGAATTAAGATTTATCTCTGAGGCTGGGAAGGGGTCCTTGAGTTCAGGACACCTGGCCACGATGGAAGAGAGAGGGGCACGAAGAAGGCGATTGGTTAGGAAGCCGCCAGTGTCTGCTCACACCTGTTACGATGTGCTCTTGAGAATGCTGGCTTGTTGTCTGTTACCATTTAATATGAAAGGAAGAGAGAAAGGAAAGAAGACCGACTTGTTCTTTGTGATTATAAAAGTGACATGGAGAGGCTATTTCTAAGCTGGGGGCAGACGTGGGTGGGTCTGTCTGGGTCAATGGTGGAGAGGGCCCCAGATTTGTCTGCCTGGGGGCAGAGAGGCCTTCTGGGCTCATTCCAACTCGAGGCAAATTAGTTCCTCAAGAAGACAGCCCAGGCAGGGCAGGTGTGAATCAGTAAGAAGCCCTCGGCCCTCAGGGGAGGGCCAGCTGAAGGTCAGCAGAGCGCCGGCACTCAGATTTAGTCCTTTGCCCAGGACTCCCAAGTCCACAGCAGCGACATGAATCCCCTAGTTAAGTTCAAATAGAGTGAATGATCACCATAGCTCTGAGTGATTGAGGCGCGGGATTTGAAACCATGTGGCAAATGTAGCCATTTTCTGAAAGAATGTGGTTTGGGGACCAGGCCTCGTGGAGTGATGGCTGGGCCACCAGCAGTGGCAGGGCTGCCTGGTGAAGGCAGCTGAACCCCCCCCCCACCAATCTGAGAGCGCATCCCAAGTGGGTCATGGTGCCAGTGGCAAGCACCGCCAGCTAGCCTGGCTCTGCAGGGAATACTGCCAGCCTGGCCCGGGCTAGCACACACAGCACCTTCCTGAACATCAGAAACAGGAGTCCCGTCTGGGCAGCTGAAGTATGAAGAGGCGCCCTTCTTGCAGTCCGCAGCAGGGCTTGGCACACGGGGCTCAAGGTGAACTTCAGCCTTGCTCTGAGGCCAGGTACTTTTGGACAGTGACGCTGGACGTCAGTGAGACACCATAGGACAGGCAGAGAAGAGAATGGAAGGATGTCGAGAAGGTGAGGGTGGGAGGGGGGAGTGGCAGGTGAAGCCTCAGAAAATTTGATGCAGTGAAATCGGACTGAGAAGGTCCTTTAATGTCCTGCCTTTGGATGATGCATGTTCAGTCTTGCTGGCCAAGCCAGGGCCAAGCCACCCAGCTGTCCCCTCACCAGCCTGGGGCCCTGGCCATGGTGACACACAGTTATGCTGACAACCTTACTGCTTCCTCTGTGGCCTGGACGAGGGAATTCCATTTCTCTTCACAAGACTGTGTGTTGGATCCCTGGTGCTCACAGCGCCTGGGAATCTCCCGGCGTCTAGAAAAACGTTCAAGAATATTTCTTGAGCATCTCCTCTGTCCGTTCTTACCCTCAGGGGAAAAAAAATCACAGGGTGCCAAAATGCACCGTTGAGTCCCTTCCCTCTGCCCGAGTGGGACAGCTGCTCTAACTCCTTGCAGCTGGCCCCCCTCCCCCAGAGCCTTGCCTCCCTGAGGCGGCGCCCATCACCTGATACTCCTGCTGGCTGCCAGCCATCTGCGGTCTGTTGTTTCTCTCCAACAGCCTTCCCAATGTGGGCCCCAGAATACTCCTTCGCTTGTTCTGCCTTTGACGACATCCTTTATACCGTCTCGGGGCTAGGCCTGCTGTCTGTCATCTTAAAAGTCCCAGCAGATGACAGGAAGTGACCGTAACAGAGGAAGGAGGGGAAGTGTCAGACAAAGCCCCAAGGAGGAGGTGGGGCTGAAGCACTATGACGCTCTCGGAGGGGGAAAGGGCAGAAAGAGGCTGGCAGCCTGAGCAGAGCAGAGGGAACCTTGGGACCCGCCCAGGTAGGTCCCATCCGTAAACCTCACATGCAGACTTCACACACCTGCATGCTCACCTGAGGCTGACCCCTGCACGCTGTAACACTTCCCCACCAGGAAAGGGTTGCCGGTAGCTTCTGATACCAGAGGTGAAAGCTTCAATTAACCTTTAGTGCAGAGCCTGCCTTCCTCCCTCCCTCCCATCTTTCCTCCATCACCAAAAAGGGACCTTGAGATCCTGCAAATGTAATATGATCACCTATAATATAATGTGTTCTTGGGGAAAACTGGAATACTATTAACTCATAAAGGATCGTGTATGGATGCATCTGAACTTTGTCATCAAAGCTGCTGATGTGTGTGTGGGGGTGGGGGTGGGGTGCAGAGGGAAGGAGGGAAGAGATAATCTTTTGGAGAGGCGTAGGCCAGGTGACCACACTGTGCCCTCACTATTGTTCCTGAGGGAAATAGATGAAAGCTGTACTAGGAAACAGGGGACATATTACACCAGATGTTCTGTGATTTTTTTTTTGTATCATTAATGTACAATTACATGAGCAACATTATGGTTACTAGACTCCCCCCATTATCAAGTCCCCACCACATACCCCCATTACAGTCACTGTCCATCAGTGTAGTAAGGTGCTACAGAATCACTACTTGTCTTCTCTGTGTTATACTGCCTTCCCCGTGTGTTCTGTGATTTTTTAAAAAGCTTTTATTTCCAGGAATATGAAAATTCAAAATACATTAACATTACATACATGCTAACATATAATTGTATAACATTGTTTTGAAGCAAAAGAACTGTTTCTAAAAAGTAGAAATATTCTGAAAGCTGTGCCATCAACAAGCATAAATTAATAACTGATACATGTAAGATACATATTGTCAGTAAACTATGCCTTTAACCCCTCCGTAGCCTGGTCCTCTGGCATATGTGTGGGGACCGCTGGCAGCCCACAGTGGGGATGCACTCTCGGGGTGTGCCAGATAGGCAGAGGGAAGAGGCCAAGGTGGTGGCAGAGCGCACCAAAACACAATCTTCTCTGTACTGTTTTAAAAGAGTTCAGACTCGGAGACTTCTGGGAAGATGGCGGCATGAGCAGGGCGGCAGAAATCTCCTCCCAAAACTATATATATCTATGAAAATACAGCAAATACAGCTATTCCTAAAAGAGAGACCAGAATACACAGGAAAGTGCACAGGGTGCAGCTACACCTGAGAGTACACAGCACCCCGCAAGGTGGGTAAGATATGGAGCTGCGACCCGGCGGGACCCGAGCACTCACCCACCCGAGCACACTGGTGGGAGGAGAGGATTCAGAGCGGGGAGGAAGTGGAAGTACACCCCGCGAAATAACCAGCCCCAGTGATCTGCGCGAGGAGGGCTGACACACATTGTGCAGTGTAGCGGAGACTGGAGAGGCAGAGGGTGCAGGATCTGAGTGGGGAACGTGCCAGGGTGCTTGCAGCCGGCTCCCAGGAAGGAAAAAAAAAAAAGAAAAGTGTGTGCTTTTCTCAGCGGTCATAAAGAGATAGAAACCCAGTGAAGGAGCCGGATCGCCCCGGCACACTCAGCCTAGCAGGCTGGCAGTCCTGGGGAGTTTCGGACCCCTTAGCTGGCGACTGGGAAAGGGTGTCCACACTTAGACTTTTCACAGAGATCAACAGCCTCAAATTCCTTCCCACCCCAGCCAGAGCTATAAAGGGTCCTGCGGAGTGACACGGCCATGGCTGCGGAATAGTGGAGCAACAGCGCCACCTACAGCATCTCCAGAGAATCTACTCCCACTGGACGTTTTTTGTTGTTTTGTTTTGATTTTTCTTCTCTTTCTTTTTTTTCTTTTTAAAGTCTTAAAGAGCCCAGCTGAAATATGTGGCAACTACCAGCAACCACTTCTGTAGCCATGAAAAGACAGAGGAATATGGTCAAGACTAAGATGAACCAGACAACCCCAGAGAGGGAGCCCGAAGGGATGGAAATGCACAACCTTCATGAAAAAGAATTCAGAATAAAAGTCATAACCATGCTGATGGATCTACAGAGAAATGTGCAAGAGCTGAGGGAGGAAGTGAGGGAAGTGAGGAAAGACAATGCAGAAATCAGACAAGTGATCGACGGGCTTAACAGCAGACTGGATGAGATGCAAGAGACTGTTAATGGAATAGAAATCAGAGAACAGGAAGACAGAGAAGCTGAGGCAGAGAGAGATAAAAGGATCTCTAGGAATGAAAGAATATTAAGAGAACTGTGTGACCAATCCAAACGGAACAATATTCGCGTTATAGGAGTACCAGAGGAAGAAGAGAGAGAAAAAGGGATAGAAAGTGTCTTTGAAGAAATAATTGCTGAAAACGTTCCCATGCTGGGGAAGGAAATAGTCTCGCAGTCCACGGAAGCCCACAGATCTCCCAACACAAGGGACCGAAGGAAGACAACACCAAGACACATAATAATTAAAATGGCAAAGATCAAAGATAAGAACAGAGTATTAAAGGCAGCTAGAGAGAGAAAAAAGATCACCTACAAAGGAAAACCCATCAGACTATCATCAGACTTCTCAACAGAAACCTTACAGGCCAGAAGAGAATGGCATGATATATTTAATGTAATGAAACAGAAGGGCCTCAAACCAAGAATATTGTATCCAGCACAATTATCTTTTAAATATGACGGAGGGATTAAACAATTTCCAGACAAACGAAAGTTGAGAGAGTTTGCCTCTCATAAGCCACCACTACAGGATATCTTAAACGGACTGCTCTAGAGGGAAGCACCCCTAAGACTAAAAAGATGTCACCAGAGAAAAGAAAATCATAACAAACAAAGCAGAACATCCAAAAACTAACTAAAGGCAAAGAATAAAACACCTAGTATATAAAGAATGGAGGAGGAAGAATAAGAAGGGAGAGAAATAAAGAAACATCAGACGGTGTTTACAATAACTTAACAAGAAAGTTAAGTTAGATTGTTAGATAGTAATGAAGCAACCCTTGAACCTTTGGTAACCACGAATCTAAAGCCAGCAATGGCAATAAGTACATATCTATCAATAATCACCCTAAATGTAAATGGACTGAATGCACCAATCAAAAGACACAGAGTAACAGAATGCATAAAAAAGCAAGACCCATCTATATGCTGCTTACAAGAGACTCACGTCAAACCCAAAGATACACACAGATTAAAAGTGAAGGGATGGAAAAAGATATTTCATGCAAACAACAAGGAGAAAAAAGAAGGTGTTGCAGTACTTGTGTCAGACAAAATAGACTTCAAAACGAAGAAAATAGCAAGAGATAAAGAAGGATATTGCATAATGATAAAGGGGTCAATCCAACAAGAGGATATAACCATTATAAATATATATGCACCCACCACAGGAGCGCCAGCATATGTGAAACAAATACTAACAGAATTAAAGGAGGAAATAGAAAGGAATGCATTCATTTTAGGAGACTTCAACACACCACTCACTCCAAAGGACAGATCAACCAGACAGAGAATAAGTAAATACACAGAGGCACTGAACAACACACTAAAACACATGGACCTAATAGACATCTACAGAACTCTGCACCCAAAAGCAGCAGGATACACATTCTTCTCAAGTGCACATGGAACATTTTCCAGAATAGACCACATACTAGGCCACAAAAACAACCTCAGTAAATTCAAAAATATTGAAAACCTACCAACCAACTTCTCAGATCACAAAGGTATAAAACTAGAAATAAATTTTAGAAAGAAATCAAAAAGGCTCACAAACACATGGAGACTTAACAACATTCTCCTAATTAATCAATGGGTTAACGACCAAATCAAAACAGAAATCAAAGAATATATGGAGACTAATGACAGCAACAACACAAAGCCACAACTTCTGTGGGACGCAGCAAAGGCAGTTCTAAGAGGAAAGTATATTGCAATCCAGGCCTATTTAAAGAAGGAAGAACATTCCCAAATGAATAGTCTAAAGAAACAATTACTGAAATTGGAAAAAGAAGAACAAATGAGGCCCAAAGTCACCAGAAGGAGGGACATAATAAATATCAGAGAAGAAATAAATAAAATTGAGAAGAATAAAACAATAGAAAAAAATCAATGAAACCAAGAGGTGGTTCTTTGAAAAAAGAAACAAAATACATAAACCCCTAGCCAGACTCATTAAGAGAAAAAGAGAATCTACACATAAACAATCAGAAATGAGAAAGGAAAAATAACGACGGATCCCACAGAAATACAAAGAATTATAAGAGAATATTATGAGAATCTACATGCTAACAAGCTGGAAAACATAGAAGAAATGGACAACTTCTTAGAAAAATACAACCTCCCACGACTGACCAAGCAAGAAACAGAAAAACGAAACAGACCAATCACCAGCAACGAAATTGAATCGGTAATCAAAAAACTACCCAAGAACAAAACCCCCGGACCTGACGGATTCACCTCTGAATTCTACCAGACATATAGAGAAGAAATAACACCCATTCTCCTTAAAGTTTTCCAAAAAATAGGAGAGGAGGGAATACTTCCAAATTCATTCTATGAAGCCAGCATCACTCTAATACCAAAACCGGGCAAAGATCTCACCAAAGAAGAAAATTTCAGACCAATATCCCTGATGAACGTAGATGCAAAAATACTCAACAAAATATTAGCCAACCGAGTTCAAAAATACATCAAGAGGATCATACACCATGATCAAGTGGGATTCATCCCAGGGATGCAAGGATGGTACAACATTCGAAAATCCATCAACATCATCCACCACATCAACAAAAAGAAGAACAAAAACCACATGATCATCTCCATAGATGCTGAAAAAGCATTTGACAAAATTCAGCATCCATTCATGATTAAAACTCTCAACAAAATGGGTATAGACGGCAAGTACCTCAACATCATAAAGGCCATATATGACAAACCCACAGCTAACATCATACTTAACAGCGAGAAGCTGAAAGCTTTTCATCTAAGATCGGGAACAAGACAGGGATGCCCACTCTCTCCACTGTTATTCAACATAGTAATGGAGGTCCTAGCCACAGCAATCAGACAAAACAAAGACATACAAGGCATTCAGATTGGTAAAGAAGAAGTCAAATTGTCACTATTTGCAGATGACATGATACTGTACATAAAAAACCCTAAAGACCATTCCAAAACTACTAGAACTAATATCTGAATTCAGCAAAGTTGCAGGATACAAAATTAACACACAGAAATCTGTTGCTTTCCTATACACTAATGATGAACTAACAGAAAGAGAAATCAGAAAAACAATTCCATTCACAATTGCATCAAAAAGAATAAAATACCTAGGAATAAACCTAACGAAGGAAGTGAAAGACCTGTACTCTGAAAACTACAAGACACTCCTAAGAGAAATTAAAGAGGACTCTAACAAATGGAATTGCATCCCATGCTCTTGGCTAGGAAGAATAAATATTGTCAAAATGGCTCTACTACCTAAAGCAATCTACGGATTCAATGCAATCCCTATCAAAATACCAACAGCTTTCCTCAATGAACTGGAACAAATAATTCTAAAATTCATATGGAACCACAAAAGACCCCGAATAGCCAAAGCCATCCTGAGAAGGAGGAATAAAACAGGGGGCATTATGCTCCCTGACTTCAAGCTCTACTACAAAGCCACAGTAATCAAGACAACTTGGTACTGGCACAAAAACAGACCCACAGACTAGTGGAGCAGAATAGAAAATCCAAACATTAACCCAAACATATATGGTTAATTAATATTTGATGAAGGAGCCTTGGATATACAATGGGGAGATGACAGCCTCTTTAGCAGCTGGTGTTGGCAAAACTGGACAGCTACATGTAAGAGAATGAAACTGGACTACTGTCTAACCCCATACACAAAGGTAAACTCAAGGTGGATCAAAGACCTGAATGTAAGTCATGAAACCATAAAACTCTTAGAAAAAAACACTGGCAAAATTCTCTTGGACATAAACATGAGTGACTTCTTCATGAACATATCTCCCCAGGCAAGGGAAACAAAAGCAAAAATGAACAAGTGGGACTACATGCAGCTGAAAAGCTTCTGTACAGCAAAGGACACCATCAGTAGAACAAAAAGACTTCCTACAGTATGGGAGAATATATTCATAAATGATGTATCCGATAAGGGATTGACATCCAAAATATATAAAGAACTCACACACCTTAACAAACAAAAAGCAAATAATCCAATTAAGAAATGGGCAGAGGACATGAATAGACACTTCTCTAAAGAAGAAATTCACATGGCCAACAGGCACATGAAAAGATGCTCCACATCGTTAATCATCAGAGAAATGCAGATTAAAACCACAATGAGATATCACCTCACACCAGTGAGGATGGCCAACATCGAAAACACAAACAACAACAAATGTTGGCAAGGATGTGGAGAAAAGGGAACCCTCCTACAGTGCTGGTGGGAATGCAAATTAGTTCAACCATTGTGGAAAGCAATATGGAGGTTCCTCCAAAAACTCAAAATAGAAATACCATTTGACCCAGGAATTCCACTCCTAGGAATTTACCCTAAGACTGCAGCAGCCCAGTTTGAAAAAGACATATGCACCCCTATGTTTATCGCAGCACTATTTACAATAGCCAAGATATGGAAGAAACCTAAGTGTCCATCAGTAGATGAATGGATAAAGAAGAAGTGGTACATACACACAATGGAATATTATACAGCCATAAGAAGTAAACAAATCCTACCATTTGCAACAACATGGATGGAGCTAGAGGGTATTATGCTCAGTGAAATAAGCCAAGCTGAAAAAGACAAGTATCAAATGATTTCACTCATATGTGGAGTATAAGAACAAAGAAAAAAACTGAAAGAACAAAACAGCAGCAGACTTACAGAACCCAAGAACGGACTCATAATTACCAAAGGGAAAGGGACTGGAGAAGATAGGTGGGAAGGGAGGGATAAGAGGGAAATAAGGGCATTACGATTAGCAGACGTAATGTTGGGGGGGGGCATGGGGAGGGCTGTACAACTCAGAGAAGACAAGTAGTGATTCTATAGCATCTCACTATGCTGATGGACAGTGACTGTAATGGGGTTGGTGGGGGGGACCTGATGAAGGCGTAGTTTAATAACCACAATATTGCACATGTAGTTGTAGATTAATGATACCAAAAAAAAAAAAAAGAGTTCAGACTCCTTAAAACTCATCCAGAGACCCTAAGTTAAGAACAGCAAAAACTAGAGGAAACTCTCCCATGGAAAACTTTCTTCTCTAAATTATTTGAATCAACAAGTCCTTGTAAGAAAAACATATGAAAAAGATGTTTAGTAATCCTGATTTTATTTAAAATAAATTTGTGCAACAAAGAAACGCTGACCATTATACTAGGGAGCAGCGAAGACTTCTGACTACTGAAGGTCACATTAATCTGTGAGTCTCAAAATGGACAGCATGTAAAACCAAATGAGATAAAACTAAACAAAATAAAAACCCAAAACCCTATTAACCAAATCATCTGTTAATTAAGTTAAAGACTGAACAGTTTGCATCTGCATTCCTGTTAAAGGAGAAACAAATGTCCTTTTCCCTTAATTTCCTTGGAGGCCAGATGCCCACAGGATGGGTACTGCCCCACCTCTTTGCATAACAGGTTTTATGTAAATGAACCCCTTGTAAGTTCCATCTCTCTTGCCTGTCACCTCGAGGATATAAAACATTTGTATTACTTGGCCTCTTTGGAACAGATCTCCTTTCCCACTGTAGTTCTATCATCCCAGGTCTAGGCTAGATCCAAATTCTGGCTCAAATAAAACGGTCTATTTTCAAAGTGATTTTAATGGATTTTTCATTGACAAACTTTATTTTGAAAAGTTCATCTTATTTGAATGTTATCAAGTGTACCTTAGGGGAAGTGATGCAGAAAACAAGAGTTTAAACATCCATCAAAAAGGTCCTTATTCTGCCAGGACCGGGCACTGGGTCCCTGATCCTGTGTGTCACTTCCAGTGGTAGTAAGAATTTCTTTCACCAGAGTAAATTCAACAAAGATTTATTAAAAAAAAAAAAAGGTAAACAAACCCAGGTTATCTGATTCCAAAGCTTGCTTTTTTTCTTTCATTATAAGGCAATTACCGAATTAGGCAGATCTTTAGTTGTTTAATAACTGTGATAAAATTGTTGAGCTATAATCAAAGGATATAATTTTACAAAAAAAATCATTGCATTCACATTCCCAGCCTTGTGCTGAGGGCACAGTTTAGGAAAAGAACCTTGTATTCTGGTCAGCGAAAAGGGACATGGAGAGAGGCAGCAAGTTGGAAGGAGGCAGTCTTCGGGGAGAGGAGAGTACCTTGGCTCTGTGTCCACAGGAGGGCCACGCAGCCCTTGATGGCTGGCCAGATCGGGGCTGCCCCTTAAAGGCCAGGGAGGATTACTGGCTGGAGATGGTGTATCTTTAAGTGTGTCCTTTCTCCTTGCCAAGCCTGAGTTTCCTGCCCGGTGCATAAGGGTGTGAGAACAGATTCCCTGAGGGCCTTTCCAGCACTAAATTCCATGACTGCCCGAGAGAGTAGTTTAAGCAAAGCCCCTGAGGCTGTGTGGAGCCACTGGGGGCTCCTTGTTCACCCAGGAGTAGCTCTCAGAGCAGGAGCTGCGCTCAGGAGATTAGAGGGCAAAGACACCTTGAATGCTGAAGGGTTTGGTTTGGTGCTGTAAGCGGTGGGAGCCCTGGTAGGTCCTCCTGGAGGGAGGTAGTAACTCATTTAATGCAAATCGCTGATGTCCAGAGAGAAGGGGATAGAAACACACACTGTGTGTGAGCTGTGTTAGTTATTTTGTCTGTCTGCCTGCCTAGATCTGTTCTGTCCTGTTCTGTGCCAAGGCCCCCCAGCATATTGCCTCAAGGGACACCCTTGCTAAAGGAAGGTACCGCAGAGATCTGAGGTGGGGCTCAGAGAATGAGAGTGGGTGTTTACTCCTCTCCTGCCCACAACCTCTGCATTTTCCTCCCTTTCTTGCTGATTTCTGGCTCTGGCCCTTTGTCTACCGTGGGGGCTCCAGTTCTACCAGATTCCAGGGGGCAGCCCCTCCCACGGGCCCTCCTGGCCTAGGTGTCTGCTGTGTCTAGTCCTGGGGGTCCTTGGTCTCGTGTTGCCAGAAAAAAAATACACATTGCTCAATTAGATTTGCAAAATTTCAGGTACATAACGAGCGAGTTTTTAGTATGTCCCAAATATCAGGGCAAAAGTATTTATCTTAAAAATATTTTTCATTGTTTATATGACACTTAAATTGTAACCTGGCATCCTTTTTTTATTTGCTAAATCTGGTAACCCCATTTTAATTCCCCTAATGCTATCTGCACCCTTTATTAAATCTTTTTTGGGGAAACTGTCTTCCATTTCCTCCCTTTTCTGGTCCTCACCCAAGCCTCCCCTTCCCACGGAGGTTCTCTGCCCTGCCCCTTACTGAGGGTGAGCCTTGCCAGGCCCCGAGCGCACCCTGGTCTGCCAGGGGGCTCCCCATCCAGTGCACGACACACCGGGGCCCTGAGGAGGCCTCTCATGATCCAAGAGGCCAGGGTTACCTGCAGAGGGCAGGGCCCACTTTGGCCTGTGCCTGAGTGTGGCAGCTGAACAGACTCAGTCTCCCCCACAGGCCTCGAGGTCTGGGAGGAGACCCTTAGGATGCCCGAAGCACTGTGGCTCCAGGAGGGGCAGGGCAGCAGAGCAGCCAGGCAGCTGTACACTTGAATCTGGGCGGCCCTGACCACTGTGAGCTTTAGTTTCCCCATCGATAACTTGGAAATACACTCACCCTCCAAGGTCATCGTAAAGAATCAAGATAATGCATTGTAAAAGGGTTGGCACAAAAAATAGCAATTATTGTAATTACCGTTGGTTGTGTATGTGTCTCCCCTGTGAGACTATGAGGCCCTTGAGGCCAGGAGCTGCGTCTTACCCACTTCTGTGTTCTCAGCATCTGAGCCAAGCCTGACAGAGGGCAGTGCTCGGACGTGGTAATGGAGTGCGAGTCAGGCAGCACAAACCATGGGACAGAGGCCGCAGATCTGCACCGTGAGCTGCTGCTGTGTGTTGGCCTTCTGAGAATGGGAGCTCAGTGTGAGGTGCCTGACTTGGACCCTCAAAGGCCCTGAAGCCCAAGTGTAAAGTGCCAGAGAGTTAGGATGACTGTTTGATGATTTTGTTCATCTCTCTATTCCCCCTCCCACCATCTTTGCTGTGCATGTGCTCTGGCTCTGCTGATGGATTACACACAGGCTTCATCTCTTTATTATGGGGTCCAGTACTGGGCAGTGGGGCTGGGGTAGGGCCTCCTACCAGATGGCACTCAGGCCTACCCACACCTCTGCTCCTTAAGAGAGCCAGGATTTCTACTCCAGGGCCACAGCTGGCAGAACCAGCCCGATCTTGGCTGGTTTCTTCTGGGCCACAGCCCACTCACCAGCTCTGAGATGCCCTGGGCCAGAGGCCCAGGGGTTCTGAGGTGGATGGTAGTGGGGGTGGGGGCGGGCTGAAGGAGCCCATTTAGGAAGCCCAAGAGTGCAGCTCAGACACCCTTCATCCTCAGTGACAGTGGGGCTTCTGAGGACCCTGGGTCTGCTGCTGGGCCCAGCTGACTTCTGGCTGGACGTCAGGCTGGGTGTAGGCTCCGTCAGAGACCACCCACCACAGGCCTCAGCTGGGCTTTGCAAAATAAACAGTTAGCAACACCTGGCCACACAAAGGCCCAACTCACAAAGGCTGTCTTGGCCTCAGACCTCCAGGGCTCCCCATGTCCCCACCTCACTGAACTCCAGTGATTGGAGCCAGGCCAGACCGGGACAGAGGTTAACCAGGGAGACCAGGGAGGAGCAGAGCCACCTGGCAGATCTGAGGGCCTGTCCATCTGCCATGGGGACACAAGCTGCAGATCCGCTCCAGTCCATACCCCAGATGCCATGCCGCAGAGAGGCAGGAGGAGGGGTGGAAAGCTGAGGTTCAGCTGCCTGAGTGCCATCGTCTGGAGGAATCATCTGAATAAGTACAGCAGACAAAGCCTCTGGACTGGACTGGAGGCATTTTGCTTTCCTATCTACTCAGCAGACAGTAGCTTATGAGGTAGGTTGAATCTATTCTCTAGAAAATTTAAGAAGCTGTTTTCTCTGCAAGTCTGAGTTGTGGTATATATAGATCAGCTTGGGATCCTGTGACAATTGGACAAAGTGTTTCAATCAAGTGGAGACTTAGAGAGTCAGGGAGCCACTGAGGGACCCAAGTCACTGGACTACACAGGCCTGGGCTGATTTTCAAAGTATATATAGCAGGAGAGGAACAGCCCCCTCCTCTCCACCTCCTGAAAGCCTGGCCTATTTAAACCCCCTCTGTCCTGGAGTCTGGCTGCAGAGTAGGGGTCAGACCTTGTGCTTTCTTGTAGACTCCTAGGCTTTTGCACACCAGGGGACCTGCTCCAGTCAATTCAGAGTGAGCTTTCAGGGACAGGATAGAGCTTTAACACACGTGACTCTTCCCTGTCTAAGTGAATAGGTGGTAGAAGTTGCTACAGAAACTGAAGCCAGTTTCAGAAAAAAATAGAGCTAATCCAAGATTAATTAAGTTTTGTAGCTCTAGAAGGAGGGAGGTTGGAGAAAAGAGTTCAGAAATGATTTAGTAAGCAAGATTATTGCCAAATAATGAGCTAAAAGAAAGTGGTTAATAATATAGATTTAATTTCTATGGGACCTCAGGAAAGTGTCTTGACATTTAATTATCAATATGCAATATTTGCTTTCTTGGTAATGGTCTTCCTCAAACCAAATAGTAAAGTCACACAGTGGCTTCTGGGCCAACACAGAAGGGGTCGTGCTGCATCACTGTAGTTCCCTATGCTGCCAGTTCATGCTAGGGATGGACAGAACCATCTCTCAGGTGGTGTCAATACTCATTTGTGAGTTCCGTTCACCTGCTTCATTCCTTCCCTGTAGCTGCTGGATGCTCAAGGAAGTCAGAGGAATGGGAGAGCTTGAGGGAATGGGAACTAACATTTATTGAATGTCTTTCCTGTGACCTTACCATGCAAGGTAATTTGTACACGTTCCTGTATTTCTTGAGCAGATGGTGTATTGTCTACTGCTGGGTGCACGGTTCTGCCTATCAAGAACTGTCACGAGTCTCATACTTTATCCTATCACAATGTAGAAACTTTGCCTGCTACGGTTTCGTGGATGCTGACAGAAGACACAAGACTCCTGGAACAGAAGCAGAGGCTTTATCACTTGTGCACAGCAGGCAGCATGAGCTTCACGGTTTAGCTGATTCTCCTGGCCCTTCAGGTCCCACAGTGTGATGTGGGGGCACAAGTGGGTGCTGGACATGCAGCTGGTTTGTTTCACAGCTGAGGAACCCCAAACTTAGGAAGCCCTAATTTCTTATAGTGGGCTGCAAGCAAAATTGCGCAAACTTTGCCCTGAAGGAAGACATTTGTTTTTATCATACTAGACACTTTCTATTATACTAGACAATGTACAGATTTTCCCTCAGCTTGGAGGGAGATCCTGTTTTGGTATCATGGTCACTACAAAAGCATCCCTTGAACAGATGCCCAGAACAACAGCTGTGCTCACAGAATCTGCAGAAGCATGAGACCAACGGAGTGCTAGCTCCCGATGCTAAGTAAGTGCTGTTAACGCTTGACCAACACGGGTTTGAACTGCTTGGGTCCACTTACATTTATATTTTTCCAATAAATATTTTGGGAAATATTTTGGATATTTGAGAGAATCTTAAAAATCATTTTCTCTAGCTTGATTGTAAGAATAGAAGAATACAATATATAATATATATAACATACAAAATATGTGTTCATTGACTGTTTATGTTACAGTAAGGCTTCCGGTCAGTAGTAGGTTGTTAGTAGTTAAGTTTTGGGGGGGGTCATTAAGTTATACTCAGATTCTGACTGCACAGGGGTCAGCACCCCTAACGCCCACGTCATTCAAGGATCAGCTGTATATGAAATCACACTCAATTACTTTTCCAAATCTTTCTTTTTTGAGTGCTTGATATACCGCTAGTACTTGACGGAAGTATGCCAAGTTTGTTAATTTCAGTTTTGCTTTATATATTTTGAGGCTATTTAAATGAGTGTTAGAATCGTTATTAGATTATATATTAATATTAGAGTAGAATTGTTTTATCTTCCTGGTGAACCAGACCTTTTGACATTATGTCGTGTTTCTCTTTATCTTTACTAGTGTTCTTTCTCTTAAAAATATAGTTTGTCTGGCACCAACTTTCTTTTGGAGGAATTTCCCTAATCTATCTTTCCCTATTCTCTGATTTTCAATTTTGTCATATGCTTATATTTTGGTGTGCCCAGGGAAGGAGCACATAGCTGAGTTTTTCATCCAGGCTGACAATCACAATCTTTTAAAGGAAAATAAAGAACAATCAAATTTATTGTGCTTTTGATACATTTGGACTTGTTTTTAACCGTCTTAACTTTGTGCTACCTGTCTCATTGTTCTGTGTTTTTTTTCCCCTCTTGTCTTACCTTTCATGGTTTCTTCACATATGTTATAGAGATTAGAAAGAAAATCCCAAAGGATTGGAGAAAAGGGAAATAGGCTATAATGATGGCCAAGAAGAAGAAAGCAATACTTATTCCGATAAACCCTAACATTAAGGAAGCCAAATGACTGGTTTTCATTTGATCCACCCAAATAGGTGTTAGTCTCAAAAAATCTAATCTGTTTAGTCACTGTTTTTCTTTAGTAAAATAAGAAAAAGAAAAGAGAGAACATTAAAATTGCAAAAAATTGCCATCAGCTGGACAACTGTTTATTGAGTACCGGCTTTGTGTGAAGCTTTGAGCTAGAGTCTGGGAGCTCCCAGGCTAAGGCAGAGACAGACAGTAGACAAGCTCACAGACGTGCTAATTTCCACTTGTGATAAGTACCGTGGCAGGTTAAAGAGAATGATGTTAGAGAGAGGGACTGGGGTCAGGACCAAGGAAACTACTTAAAGGGGATGGCGAGTTGGTTTCTCTGAACTGAATGCTGCGGGAGGGGAGCAGGTGGTCATGGGAAGTGTCAGAAAGAAGGGCTAAGGTGGTCCAGGAGGAAGGAGCAACAGACCCCAGGTTGAGAGAGGAATCAGCTTGGCCCATGGAGGGCAGAATGGAGTCTGGGTGGCTGATGGGAGGGAGGGAGCCCCAGTGTGGTCTAAGAGCAGAGGGAGAATGGCAGGGAGGGACGGGAGATTCATATTTCAGAGTGCTTGGAGGTCATGATAAAGAATTTGGATTTGAGTAAGGATAACATGACATGATTTTTTTTTTTAATTTACCGTTTTGTAGAAGGAATTTTGAATAGAGTGAACAACTCTCCCAGATTCTGCCTTTCAGCACTGAAAGCTCCACGTCCTGAGGAGCCCCTGAGGCCAGAGCAAACTGGGATGACTGGTCACCCTGAGTGCATCACAGGTCTGAATCTTGATACACATTCTGCAGGACCTCTGCCTGCAGCAGTGTGAGCCAGCTGCCCCCAGCAGGTTTTTATCTCGGAGGCTCTAAGAGGCCTTGGTTGTAACTGTCTTGGAATGTGGAGCCAGACACACATGAGGCAAGATAGTGAAGATATCAGCTGTATTCTTCTCAGAAGAGCACAAAATATGTTGAAACTTCTTAAAAGAGTTCAGGAAATAAACAAGATTTTAAGTTACAGAACTCTTACATTTTTGAAGACAGCTAGACCAGTGGGACATACTCCTTTGAAAACTTTTTCCCTTTGATTTTACTGGAACCCAGCAGTCGATTCTTCACTCTGTCCTGAGCCATGAAATGCTGGTTTTCTGAAAAGAGGGGGAACAAATCGAAGAAAAACATCTATGAAATAGTTCCTTCCCCTCACCCCCTAAAGATAAACTCCAACAAAACAGAAAGCCAAGTCTGTTTTAAAACGTACCTATGGGTTGACTGAGTGGCACTTGGGGGCTGGTGTTCTGCTCACTGCTTTGCAAACATCCCACAAAGGAGTGGAATGGTCATGAGACTGAGATGGGAAAGTAGAAAATCAAGTCAGCCTAGAGTTTGGGGACAATTAGAGGATGTGAAAGAAGGGAAACAGGGAGGTAAGAGCAGGGGAAGAGGAAAGAGGGCTGGAAGAATTTGGAAATACACAGCAATGACAGCGCACTGTTAACTACTACCATATGGTGATCGGGAATTTGTAAAACATGCTGGCTTCCTTATTATTATTATTTTTGAAGCAAAGCCCTTTTATTGTGGACTCTGAATCTTAAAGAGCTGGCAAAGCAGAGGGCCTACCTGTCCACCCTGTGCAGGGATTTCTTCTGGAGGCCCCCTGCAAGGCTGGGGCCTGTTATACGGATTTATAAACCCAAAATGTCAGGGCAAACTCTAGTCTGTAATCAGAAAGAGATTTTCTCTGCGTGGGGTTAAAGGCCCATGGGATCTGTGTCATCTTTCTCATCCTTGGATCCAGTGGGCCAGACTTCACGTGCGGTGGGGTCTTAGTGTCCCTTGGCCAGTCTCGGCCAAGTCGGCCGCATCTGGGCTCTCACATGGCCCTCAGGCTCCAGCCACGATTTCCCTTGGCCCTGGCCTGGCTGGCCGCCCCACAGCAAAGGGGTGTGTAGTGCTTTTGGATCCTCTCCATGCCGCTCTGGCACACACCCTGGCCTCCATCCCTGCCCTACTTTCGATGCCATCAGTTTTGCTCTAAAGTGGCTGCCACTATGCCTGCAACCCTCAAGGAGGAAGGCTGGGACAGCTGGGATTTAAAGCCAAGGTTTCTTCTGCATGTCATAAAATTTCAAAAATACAAAGGAGATAGGTGAAATAAAAAGTAAGTCTCTTTTCTTCCCTGTTCCCTGACCATTCTGTTCCCCTCTTCAGAATCAACCTCTCTTACTCCCCCATACCAATATCTTATATGTCTTTTAGATGTATATTATGTGTCCAGAATCATAAATCCCCCATATATATATATATATAATACCAGTTGACCCTTGAACAATGTGGGGGGACCCTTGACCCCCTGCTGCAGTAGGAAACCTGCATGTCACTTTTGACCCCCCAAAACTTAACTACTAATAGCCTACTAATGATTTTATGGTAGTAAGTGACAGAGTAGTATCTGCATAGGTTTTATGCACTCATAACATACCTAACTTAAATATTTTTTTTCAGTATTTCTAGGTTGTGTCGTCTGTGAGTTTTTTAGATTATTGCAAGTCTTCAAAAAGTTTTCCAATGTATTTATTGAAACAAATCCATGTATAAGTGGACCCATGCAGTTCAAACCTATGTTGTTCAATATATATGTTTTAAAAAGTTTTTTATAGTGGTAGCATATTTTCATGCTGTCTGCATCTGTTTTTTTTCAGTTAACATATCTTGGAGATATATTTATTTCTGTAGACCCGCCTTTCCTTTTTAAAGGCTGCATAGTATTCCACTTATACCCATGATGGTTAATTTTATGTGTCAACTTGGCTGGGCCATGGGATGCCCAGGTATTTGGTCAAATGTTATTCTTGATGTTTCCTGAGGGTATGTTTTGGATGAGATTTACATTTAAGTCACTGGGCTTTGAATTAACAGATTACCTTCGATAATGTGGGTGGGCCTTATCCAGTCACTTGAATAAACCTGAGCAGAACAAAAAGCTGACATCCCCCAAGCAAGAGGGAATTCTAGTGGCAGACTGAGTTTGGAATTGAATTGCAACATTGGCTCCTTGTCTTTGGCCTGACTACCTTTGAACTTGAACTCAACTCTTTCCTGAGTCTCTAGCCTCCTACGTCATATGTTAAGATTCACTAAGCCTCCATAATCACAGGAACTCTAAATACACACATCCTATGGTTCTGTTTCTCTGGAGAACCCTGACGTATATTACTATGATCTATTTAACTGGGCTCCTACTAATGGACATTTATGGTTTTCATTTTTTCTGCTACTACAATGTTACAGTGAATATCCTTGCATGTATGTCATTAGGCACATGCCAAGCCCATGTTTTAACCACTATAGTATTTTGCTTCTGGATAAAGGAACTTCAAAATCTTCTCCCCAGGCAATAGCCAGGCTAGTTTGAGTAAAGTCTTGCTACAAATCTTATTTTGAGTGTCCTTACTTATTAGGGAAGTGGATGTTGCAACTGTAATGAAATATCCCTATATACCCACTAGAATGGCTAAAATTAATAAAGACCGGCTATATTAAGTGTTGGTTAAGATGTAGAACTCGTGAGGATGTGAAACAACTCTCTTTCCCTGCTTGTAGGAATATAAAATGGTATGACTACTTTGTAAACAGTTTAGCAGTTTCTTAAGAAGGCAAAAATACTGCAATGATATGACCCAGTCATTCCATTCTTAGGTATCTTTTACTAAAAGAAATGAAAGCATATGTCCACACAAAGACTTGTATACAAATGTTCACAGCAGCTTTTTTTGTGGTAGCCAAAAATTAGAAACAACCAAATGTTGATCAGTCAGTAAATAAACATATGGTGGTAGATCCATATAATGGAATATGACTCAGCAATAAAAAGGAATGACCTTGTAAGTCTGGGAAGAGGAAATCCTGGGGCAAAATACCTCTAAAAACCGAAATCAGTCAAAGGGAGAAATAAAGTTTAAAATCCGTTTATTGCTTACAAACTGCAGTCTGGGGCCTTCTGTCTTTCCTGCTCCAGCGGAAGCAAAACCGGCCCTCCCCTCACCTACAAACTGCAGTCCCAGGCCATCTCTCTCCTCTGCCCCAGAAGAAGCAAGCCAGCAAGCAAGCTAGCCCCTCCCCTTAACCTCTCAGGTTCAGACATGCCCTCAGTTGTCTAGGTAATTACCCATTGATATGGAGATGAACTTCTCTCCATCCCTGAGGAATGATGCAAATGCACTAAAGCCATACTTCTCTCCACCCTTGAGCGTCTGTTGGTATGCAGATGTACTAAAGCCAGGCGAGACATTCTGGAAATATTACAACTTTATCCACAGACCTATAATTCTTGAACAACAAAGATGAGTCCCAAAATACTTAGGCAGGGTGACAGAAACCAGACAAAACGCATATAAATACTTTATGACTCCATGTATCTAAAATTCTAGAAAACGCAAATTAGTCTGTAGTGACAGGAAGCAAATCATTGGTTACCTAGGAACTGAGTGAGGGAGCAAGGAAGTTTTGGGGCAGGGGTGATGAATATGTTCACTGTCTAGACTGTGATAAATATTTCATAGATGTACACATATGTCAAAACACATCAAATTGTACACTTCAAATATGTGCAGTTGCTGTATTTCAGTTATATACCAACAAAGCTATAGAAATCTTACTTTAAATGCCAAAACATAAATATTAATGCTTTCTTCCTTTCTATATTCCTTCTTGAACAACTTTAATCTCCCTCATGTAAATTAATGTCCTGAGGAGATTAGAGAATGTCACATACTCAGAAAGGCAAAAGGAGAAAGTACATTAAAATTTTTCCAAAATATCATCCCAGTTACAAAAATACATTTATATTGTGAGTGCCTCCTGTCCCCCAGCTCTTCAGCCTCATCTCCCGTCACCCCCAAAAGACCCAGTAATCTACACCATGCAGAATTGTCAGTTCCCAGACACACCAGCTGTGGTTGCTGTGACCTGTAGAGTGAGCAAAGCTGAAACCAGGTACAAAGTCTCCAGAGCAGGAGCTCACTGCCAGCCTTAAGGGCAGAGCCTGAGGATGTCCAAGGGCCTGCTGCCCTTTCCTCTCTCAGCTGAGCTTTCCTTGCCTGGCTCCAAGCTGCCACAGTGCAGGCTGCAAGTGGCCAGCTGAGAGCACCTGGGTCACTCCTCACTGCTTGGCAGCCTTTGCAGAGGCCTTCGTGCTAGGCTCAGACAGGCCCTCATAGCTGCCCCACACGTAGGACTGG
Organism: Smutsia gigantea; assembly: GCA_032199065.1. Lineage (NCBI taxonomy): Eukaryota > Metazoa > Chordata > Mammalia > Pholidota > Manidae > Smutsia > Smutsia gigantea. The sequence continues at coordinate 104,200 of JAVSCE010000111.1, forward strand.
ATGTGGATGAACAACTGGAAGCTGATACAAAGCAATCAGTTCCTTTTACATGTCAGCACAGGCCAGGCACAAGAAGGAAACGGACACCCCGAGTAAAAGAGGAGGAGCTGTCCGCTGCAGGTTAGGGCTGAGAGTGTCCAACACTAACACCTTCGAGGCTGCACACTAGAGAGGGCCAGGGGCCTTTCCAAAGTCTCATGTTCACTGTGGTTCCGCAAGCCCTGAACCCCACAGCCTGGGATTGTCTGAAAACAGAGGCTCCAGCACACTTGGTTTGTCTTCCAGGAAATTTCCATCCGCATCCATTGTTTGTGATGGGACTCCCTCCCTCCCCACCCAACCCACTCCTTGTCTCCCAACCCTTGACGGAAGGATCTTCTGGGGTCATTATGCTTTGCTTGGACTACAAAGGTCCACGTTCTCCATTTTGTGAACTGTACAAAAACAATCAACACATCCCGCCCATTCCCTGCTCACCCAGCGGGGATGAACGTCAATGAATTTGCATTGTTTATCACTTTTAAATTATAGTTATAGTCCAAGTGTTTGGACTATAAGTTCATATTTGTAGGATGAAGAGACAGATCTTTAAAAGCTCAGATCTTAAAAATAAGAAGGCAAAGGACTCTGAGTTCTTCGGTTTCACTTGCCCAAGATCCCCTGGGAGCCCACGATTCCAGATTCTGCTAATTTGCAGATTGTTTTAGCTCACAAGAACCTTGTGTTTCCTAGAGACTCACATGCTTGGTTATACTTCAGTTTAGATGTTCAAGAATAGCTGTTAAATTAAATGGGGAGGATGGTGGAATATTCCATTCTCACTAAGATGTATTTAGAAGATTCCACCATTAAAAGTAGCATCAGGTAAACAAAATGTGCAAAGAATCCCAAGATCAAGTATTTGTAAGGTATTAAAAAACCATCAAAGGCAAAAGAATTCATAAGTCGCATTTGGCCAGACCGTTCCTGTGAATAGGAGCAAATTCACTCTGCCCAGGGAGGAAATGTTTGACATGCATTGCCAAGGTCACGAGGGCCTGGATTAGAGAAAGAGGGGACCCTCATTTTTATTTTTTCAGAAATAATCTGGAGACTACAGATCAGACCAGAGGTAGCACAGAAAGTGTGTTGGTCAGGGTTCAAACCAGAGAAACAGAATAAGTAGGAAGTATACATTAAGAGATTTACTGCAAGGAATTGGCTTATGTGATTGTGGGAGCTTAACAAATTCAAAATTTGTAGGGAGGGCCATCAAGAAGGGCAGGCAGGAACTTGGGAATGTGTAGAAGATATTGTCTGCAAGTAGAATTTCTTCTTCAGGGAAGCCTCAGCTCTGCTCTTAAGGCCTTTCAGTGATTGAAAGGCCCACTCAGATTATCTAGGATAATCTATTTTACTTAAAATCAACTGACTATGGACTTTAACTACAGCCATGAAATATCTTCCTTGAACACTTAGGTTAGTGTTTGACTGAGTAAGTGGAGGATGGTCATCAAGCTGATGCTTAAAAAAACCATCGCAACAGATTCTGCCTGTTGGCCTCAGTCTAGGCCATTTCCACAGAGTCCTCCTGTGAAGGCTGCTGGGCTGTATGTGAGTTGCACCTGGGGCATCTGAACGATGAGCTCCGCGGTGATGGGCGAATGGAGGACACTGGACCAGATCACCCAGCACCACCCGTCTGCACACCGCAGGAGACTTTATACCACAGAAAGACCAAAGCAGCAGAGCTGGGTGAGCCGACTCTCTTACTCAAACTCTTAAATTTTCCATTGAGAAAACTGTGGTCAGATCAGCTAAATAGCTAAGATCAGCTGGAAAAATAGTTGAGGTCCCCCATCTGCAAGGATGAGGAAAGGAATTAGAAGACTGGGAGGAGAAGGAAGGAAGGAAAAAGGCAAACAGACCTTCAACCCTCAGAGCTGAAGGGGCCTCTAGGGCTCCCAGAGTCTCCCCCCTCATTACACAGATTGGGAAACTGAGGCCTTGAGAGGGGAAGGGACTTCCTCAAGGTCATTCTGTGAGTTTGGGAGGGAACTGACATCAAAGCCAGGCCCACGATTCCTGGGACAGTACTAGGACCCCCACTCCCCCCTGGTACCCCTGTAATCTCAGGGAGCTAGAAACAATGAAGGATGCCTTCTCACCCTCAGGCATTTGGAGTTTGGCATTCTCAGAAAAGTAGAATCAATTCACTAATCTAGATAATTAGTTTCAGAACCAGAAGGCTTGGGGACTGTGCCATGAGGATAATTCCAAACTCCATCTCTGCCCTGAAAAAGCATGACCACTTCCGTCCTGTGTCCACAGGTGACAGCCACACCCATCCATCCATGCCCAGGGCACAAGGGGAGGGCTGGGTGGCCCCATGCAAGCCTCCACCATCTTGCCTTTCCCAGTTCTCATCTCCAGAGGGAAACGTGGCTCAGGGCAGGTGTGTGGTGGATGGCAGGGCAGAAGTAACCTTGTCCAGTTTCTCTCCTGCATCTTAAAAAAGGCAACGTGTAGCCCAGAGAAATAAATCAGCTCAAGGCCATCCAACAAGCTACTCACTAGAAACTCCAGTCCTCTGATTCGCAATCCAGAGTCCATTCTTTTTCACTCATTGCCTGTTGATTGATTCTGGTAGGGCAGCCCAGCACATAGCCAAGGCTGTGAATGTGCCTGAAAGCGTTCTAACTGCATGTTGGGGGCCAGGTGGAAGGTTGGCAGGCTTGAGAGGGCTCAGTAAGGTGTAATTTAGCTACTCAAACTCTTACATTAGAAAAGTATTCAAGTATGGTTTTGAGGTCTCACGCTCCAGAAAATCACATGGAGAAATACTCTGGGAGAAACGTGAGCCCTGGCCGGCTCGGAGCTGCATGAGCAGTGGTTATGACCCTGACTGATCCCAACTTCATTCTGGGTTTTGCCAAGCGTGTCAGTTCCCTCTGTGGCTCGTGAAATCCCTGCTCAAAACTGAACCCTTTTAGGGAGGAGAAAACTGACCCTGGGAGCAGGGGCAGAAAGCCACCATGGGTCATGTCACAGTGCCGCTCAGAGATGCCTCGTGTCGTGAAAGGTCATATTTCTAAATGACTAGTGTTAGAAGCAGATGCCGAAGCTGGCAGAACCAGGTTTGTAGAGCTCTAAAATAAATGCTCTTACCAGATCAAACAGTCCATTTATCTGTGATTCAGGGTTGATGACCGTATTTCCAGATTGGCCATCCATCAGCAAATGTTTATTGATCTGGGCTCAGAACTAGGTGGTTTGGTGTATAAAAAGATTTATAAACATGTCTGGCCTGTCATGAGCTGTCCAGCTGAGGTGTTAGGCAAACTCTCACACAGATATTGAATGAAACCAGCCCCAGTGTGCACCTAGCGTGCCATGTGAATGATGCTCTCTGGAGTTGTGAATTGTGGCAGCCATGGCCACGGTGGTCAAGACTGGAGAAATGAGAGGAGCGGGACATTCAACGCCATGTTTCTCCTCTCCCTGTCTCCTGGCAGTCACTGGCTGGGCCTTTTGCCAGTGACAGAAGGTAGGAGGCATGGTGACAGCCTGGTAAAGCAATGGATAAAGGGAGGCATCCCCTGGTAAACCATGTTCTGTATTCATGCACATTTCCTCGTGATCGCAGGATCAGCCATCACAGCCAGCCAGCCTTCAGTCCACTCCCCCGGCCCCTGGAAAGTCCCACCTTCAGATTTACACAGGCCAGCTCTCCACCATGCTTACTGAGGCCACTTGCCATTCCCCATTATTCTAATCAGTCACGTGGTAGAGGGGGCAAAGGTAAGGTGCTAGCCTTCCCAAATACCTCCCCTAATGCCTTTCCAGAAGGCAAGTATTACCCAAAGTTTTTGCTGAAATTATAGCTTGATTCCCATGGAGTTAAGCGATATCCTCCCCACCCTCCTTTTTTGAAACACCAATGGGGAGGTGGGGGGACTTAAGCCTCTATTACACTGGTGTGAATTGTTTGTTCAGATGCTCTGTGTCAGTGGAAACAGTCTTCAGGAAAGGCAGGCAGTCGCCCCATCAGGTCTGTGTGCTCTGGGCACAGCAGGAAAGGCACCTTCCCGGAGACATTGATCCACTGTCCTATGTTTCAAAAAGAGGAGAAACCAGGGCATTGGGGAGACTTGCAATCTACCCTTTGAGGACAGGCTAAAGGAAATTTGTTTTATTTTCAAACTATGTGAATGTATTTCCTGATAAAAAAATTTACATTTGAAATTGTTTTGAGAAAAAAGATGGTTTTATAACCACAATGATGCTGTAATGACTGGAACTATGAGACCAAATCAGGCACTTCCCACGGGCTGGCAGACAAGAGAGGTGCATGACACTGGGCAGGCAGGCTTGACACATGTCACGTCCTGTCACCAGGCTCTGTGACATTTACATGGGGAAGTAAGGATGACGAAGGGATGGCTATGCTGGCTAACAACTCAATCAGAAAACTGCTCTGGAAATCAGTTTCCCTTTTCTTGTCCTCCAGAGACATGTTTGACCACCTGGGCTGGTTCCCTCAGGCTCCTGTCTATTCACTGCAGAGTCCAAAGGTGGATTGATGCTATGAGGCCCTGGTGGCAAATGATGCACATGTGGGTGCTCAGCCCAGCTTCTCTAGTCAGCTGGTCTCCCCGACGTTGCCTCTGACCACAAGCTGCGGCGCTGACTATCACAGCTCGGAGGAACCTGATACGGCTGGCATGACTCAAGTTCAGTAACCCTGAGCTTTTATGACATTACATCTGCTTCTCAATGGGCTTAGAAGAAGCTGGATCACACCCAGTTGCTTGCTCTTCTTCTAAAGGAAAGTTTAGAATCAGATGCTGACATATACATTGATGAAATAGGCTTCCAAACTTTTTGTAGTTTACATTTTTGATTAGGTAATATATTCATGTAGTTCAACAATCAAAACACTATAAAAAGTCCTTGTTGAAGTCTTCCTCCCATCCTTGACCCCACACACCCAGTGCACTATGCTCCAGCCCCCCTCAGGTTGTTATTTATTAGTTTTGTTTGTTTTTATCCAGAATAAATTTATGCAAGTATACATAAACACAAATATATGTTATTTCCTCTTACTTTAAAAAAAATACTACAAAATGGTATGTAGACATTGTTCTGTGCCTTTTTTCTAATATCTTAGAGATCTTACAGTTTCTATTTATAGAGAGCTTCTTCATTCTTTCCATTAAAAAGATACAGCATTATTTATTAAACCAGTCACTATTGATGACAATCTAACCCAGTTTGGATTGTCTCCAAACTTTTGCTCTTACTAATACCGCTATGCTGGCTAACTTTGCTTATGTGTCATTTCACATATATGCAAATACATCTGTGCTATAAATTCCTCAAAGTTGGATTACTGGGCCAAAAGGTGTGCATACAGTTGTAATGTGATGGGTTTTGTCAAATTGCCTTCCACAGAGCTGGTACTGGTTTACATTCCCACTAGCAACATCGGAGGGGGGACTGTTTTCCTAACAGCTTTGTCAAGAGTGGGTATCACTAAACTTTTGGACTTTTGCCAAGCTAGTAAGTCAATGGATTTCAGTTCAATTTGGGGAGTAATATCCAATTTTGATATAATTTAAAACTGACAAGATTTGTAAAACATACAAAGACTTCCTGTATATTCTTGGTTGAACTTTTTTTTTAAATAATTTATTTTGGTATCATTAATCTACAATTACATGTGCAATATTATGGTTATTAAACTACCCCCTTCATCAGGTCACCCCCACCAACCCCATTACAGTCACTGTCCATCAGCGTAGTGAGATGCTATAGAATCACTACTTGTCTTCTCTGAGTTGTACTGCCCTCCCCGTGCCCCCCCAACATTACATCTGCTAATCGTAATGCCCCTTTTTCCCCCTTGTCCCTCCCTTCCCACCCATCTTCCCCAGTCCCTTTCCCTTTGGTAACTATTAGTCCGTTCTTGGGTTCTGTGAGTCTGCTGCTGTTTTGTTCCTTCAGTTTTTTTCTTTGTTCTTATACTCCACATATGAGTGAAATCATTTGATACTTGTCTTTTTCGGCTTGGCTTATTTCACTGAGCATAATACCCTCTAGCTCCATCCATGTTGTTGCAAATGGTAGGATTTGTTTTCTTCTTATGGCTGAATAATATTCCATTGTGTATATATACCACTCTTCTTTATCCATTCATCTCGTGATGGACACTTAGGTTGCTTTCATTTCTTGGTTATTGTAAATAGTGCTGCGATAAACATAGGGGTGCATCTGTCTTTTTCAAATTGGGCTGCTGCATTCGTAGGGTAAATTTCCTAGGAGTGGGATTCCTGGGTCAAATGGTATTTCTATTTTGAGTTTTTTGAGGAACCTCCATACTGCTTTCCACAATGGTTGAACTAATTTGCATTCTCACCAGCAGTGTAGGAGGGATCCCTTTCCTCCACATCCTCGCCAACATTTGTTGTTGTTTGTGTTTTGGATATTGGCCATCCTCACTGGTGTGAGGTGATATCTCATTGTGGTTTTAATCTGCATTTCTCTGATGATTAACGATGTGGAGCATCTTTTCCTGTGCCTGTTGGCCATCTGAATTTCTTCTTTGGAGAAGTGTCTATTCATGTCCTCTGTCCATTTCTTAATTGGATTATTTGCTTTTTGTATGTTGAGGTGCGTAAGTTCTTTATATATTTTGGATGTCAATCCCTTATCGGATACATCATTTATGAATATATTCTCCCATACTGTAGGGTGTCTTTTTGTTCTACTGATGGTGTCCTTTGCTGTACAGAAGCTTTTCAGCTTGATATAGTCCCACTTGTTCATTTTTGCTTTTGTTTCCCTTGCGTGGGGAGATATGTTCATGAAGAAGTCACTCATGTTTATGTCCAAGAGATTTTTGCCAGTGTTTTTTTCTAAGAGTTTTATGGTTTCATGACTTACATTCAGGTCTTTGATCCACCTTGAGGTTACCTTTGTGTATGGCGTTAGACAGTAGTCCAGTTTCATTCTCTCACATGTAGCTGTACAGTTTTTTAAACACCAGCTGCTGAAGAGGCTGTCATCTCCCCATTGTATATCCAAGGCTTCTTTATCAAATATTAATTGACTGTATAAGTTTGGGTTAATGTTTGGATTTTCTATTCTGTTCCACTGGTCTGTGGGTCTGTTCTTGTGCCAATACCAAATTGTCTTGATTATTGTGGCTTTGTAGTAGAGCTTGAAGTCAGGGAGCATAATGCCCCCTGTTTTATTCCTCCTTCTCAGGATGGCTTTGGCTATTCGGGGTCTTTTGTGGTTCCATATGAATTTTAGAATTATTTGTTCCAGTTCATTGAAGAAAGCTGTTGGTAGTTTGATAGCGATTGCATTGAATCTGTATATTGCTCTAGGTAGTATAGCCATTTTGACAATATTTATTCTTCCTAGCCAAGAGCATGGGATGAATTTCCATTTGTTAGTGTCCTGTTTAATTTCTCTTAGGAGTGTCTTGTAGTTTTCAGAGTACAGGTCTTTCACTTCCTTTGTTAGGTTTATTCCTAGGTATTTTATTCTTTTTGATGCAATTGTGAATGGAATTGTTTTTCTGATTTCTTTTTCTGTTAGCTCATCGTTGGTGTATAGGAAAGCAACAGATTTCTGTGTGTTAATTTTGTATCCTGCAACTTTGCTGAATTCAGATATTAGTTCTAGTAGTTTTGGAGTGGAGTCTTTAGGGTTTTTTATGTACAGTATCATGTCATCTGCAAATAGTGACAATTTGAATTCTTCTTTACCAATCTGGATGCCTTGTATTTCTTTGTTTTGTCTGATTGCCATGGCTAGGACCTCCATTACTATGGTGAATAACAGCGGAGAGAGTGGGCATCCCTGTCTTGTTCCTGATCTTAGATGAAAAGCTTTCAGCTTCTCGCCGTTAAGTATGATGTTAGCTGTAGGTTTGTCACATATGGCCTTTATGATGTTGAGGTACTTGCCCTCTATACCTATTTTCTTGAGAGTTTTAATCATGAATGGATGCTGAATTTTGTCAAATGCTTTTTCAGCATCTATGGAGATGATCATGTGGTTTTTGTTCTTCTTTTTGTTGATGTGGTGGATGATGTTGATGGATTTTCGAATGTTGTACCATCCTTGCATCCCTGGGATGAATCCCACTTGATCATGGTGTATGATCCTCTTGATGTATTTTTGAATTCGGTTGGCTAATATTTTGTTGAGTATTTTTGCATCTACGTTCATCAGGATATTGGTCTGTAATTTTCTTTTTTGGTGAGGTCTTTGTCCAGTTTTGGTATTAGAGTGATGCTGGCTTCATAGAATGAATTTGGAAGTATTCCCTCCTCTTCTATTTTTTGGAAAACTTTAAGGAGAATGTGTGTTATTTCTTCTCTATATGTCTGGTAGAATTCAGAGGTGAATCCATCTGGTCCGGGGTTTTGTTCTTGGGTAGTTTTTTGATTACCGCTTCAATTTCGTTGCTGGTGATTGGTCTGTTTAGTTTTTCTGTTTCTTGCTTGGTCAGTCTTGGAAGGTTGTATTTTTCTAAGAAGTTGTCCATTTCTTCTATGTTTTCCAGCTTGTTAGCATGTAGATTCTCATAATATTCTCTTATGATTCTTTGTATTTCTGTGGGGTCCGTCGTGATTTTTCCTTTCTCATTTCTGATTCTGTTTATGTGTGTAGATTCTCTTTTTCTCTTAATGAGTCTGGCTAGGGGTTTATCTATTTTGTTTATTTTTTCAAAGAACCAGCTCTTGGTTTCATTGATTTTTTTCTATTGTTTTATTCTTCTCAATTTTATTATGTTTCTTCTCTGATCTTTATTATGTCCCTCCTTCTGGTGACTTTGGGCCTCATTTGTTCTTCTTTTTCCAATTTCAGTAATTGTGTCTTTAGACTATTCATTTGGGAATATTCTTCCTTCTTTAAATAGGCCTGGATTACAATACTTTCCTCTTAGAACTGCCTTTGCTGCATCCCACAGAAGTTGTGGCTTTGTGTTGTTGTTGTCATTTGTCTCCATATATTCTTTATTTCTGTTTTGATTTGGTCGTTAACCCATTGATTAATTAGGAGAATGTTGTTAAGTCTCCATGTGTTTGTGAGCCTTTTTGATTTCTTTCTAAAATTTATTTCTAGTTTTATACCTTTGTGATCTGAGAAGTTGGTTGTAGAATTTCAATATTTTTGAAATTACTGAGGTTCTTTTTGTGGCCTAGTATGTGGTCTATTCTGGAAAATGTTCCATGTGCACTTGAGAAGAGTGTGTATCCTGTTGCTTTTGGGTGTTGAGTGCTGTAGATGTCTGTTAGGTCCATCTGTTCTAGTGTGTTGTTCAGTGCTGCTGTGTGTTTACTTATTTTCTGTCTGGTTGATCTGTTCTTTGGAGTGAGTGGTGTGTTGAAGTCTCCTAAAATGAATGCATTGCTATTTCCTCCTTTAATTCCGTTAGTATTTGTTTCACATATGCCGGTGCTCCTGTTTTGGGTGCATATATATTTATAATGGTTATATCCTCTTGTTGGACTGCCCCTTTATCATTATGTAATATCCTTTTTTATGTCTTGCTACTTTCTTCGTTTGAAGTCTATTTTGTCTGATACAAGTACTGTAACACCTGCTTTTTTCTCCTTGTTGTTTGCATGAAATATCTTTTTCCATTCCTCACTTTTAGTCTGTGTATATCTTTGAGTTTGAGGTGAGTCTCTTGTAAGCAGCATATAGATGGGTCTTGCTTTTTTATCCATTCTGTTACTCTGTGTCTTTTGATTGGTGTATTCAGTCTATTTACATTTAGGATGATTATCGATTGTATGTACTTATTGCGATTGCTGGCTTTAGATTCGTGGTTACCAAAGGTTCAAGGGTTGCTTCTTTACTATCTAACAATCTAACTTAACTTTCTTGTTAAGTTATTGTAAGCACAGTCTGATATTTCTTTATTTCTGTCCCTTCTTATTCTTCCTCCTCCATTCTTTATATACTAGGTGTTTTATTCTTTGCCTTTAGTTAGTATTTGGATGGTCTGCTTTCTTTGCTATGATTTTATTTTCTCTGGTGACTTCTTTTTAGCCTTAGAGGTGCTTCCCTCTAGAGCAGTCCCTTTAAGATATCCTGTAGAGGTGGTTGATGAGAGGCAATCTCTCTCAGCTTTCACTTGTCTGGGAATTGTTTAATCCTTCCATCATATTTAAATGATAATCGTGCTGGATACAATGTTCTTAGTTCGTGGCCCTTCTCTTTCATTACATTAAATATATCATGCCATTCTCTTCTGCCCTGTAAGGTTTCTGTTGAGAAGTCTGATGATAGTCTGATGGGTTTTCCTTTGTAGGTGATCTTTTTTCTCTCTCTAGCTGCCTTTAATACTCTGTCCTTATCTTTGATCTTTGCCATTTTAATTATCATGTGACTTGGTATTGTCTTCCTTGGGTCCCTTGTGTTGGGAGATCTGTGGGCTTCCACGGACTGTGAGACTATATCCTTCCCTAGCATGGGGAAGTTTTCAGCAATTATTTCTTCAAAGACACTTTCTATCCATTTTTCTCTCTTCTTTTTCTGGTACTCCTATAATGCGAATATTGTTCCGTTTGGATTGGTCACACAGTTCTCTTAATATTCTTTCATTCCTAGAGATCCTTTTATCTCTCTCTGCCTCAGCTGCTCTGTATTCCTGTTCTCTGATATCTAATCCATTAACAGTCTCTTGCATCTCGTCCAGTCTACTGCTAAGCCTGTTGATCGCTTGTCTGATTTCTGCATTGTCTTTCCTCACTTCCCTCACTTCCTCCCTCAGCTCTTGCATATTTCTCTGTAGATCCATCATTATGGTTATGACTTTTATTCTGAATTCTTTTTCATGAACGTTGTGCATTTTCTTCCCTTCAGGTTCCCTCTCTGGTGTTGTCTGGGTCTGGATAAGTTTTGTTTGTACCGTATTCCTGTGTCTTTTCATGGCAATAGAAGTGGTCGGTGGTAGGTGCCACATACGTCAGCTGGGCTCTTTAAGACTGTTAAAAAGAAAAAAAAGGAAAAAAAAAAGAAAGACAGAAAAGAGAAAAAAAAAACGCCTGCTTGGAGTAGATTCTGTGAGGATGCTGTAGGTGGCACTGTTGCTGTACTATTCCACAGCCATGGCTGCGTCACTCCGCAGGGACCTTTGTAGCTCTGGGTGGGGCGGGAACGAATGGGAGGCTGTTGATCTCTGTTGGAAGTCTCAGTGCGGCTACTTTTTCCCAGTTGCCAGCCAAGGTGTCTGAAATTCTCCAGGACTCCCAGCCTGCTGGGCTTAGTGTGCTGGGATGATCTTTCTCCTCCATTGTGCCCCTGTCTCTTTAAGACCACTATAAAAAGCGCACGGTTTTCATTTGTCCCGCGGAGCCGGTTGCAAGGACCTGGTGCGTTCCCTGGCTCAGATCCTGCACCCTCTGTCTCTCCAATCTCCGATGCACCGCGTGATGTGTGTCAATGCTCCCAACGTAGATCACCAGGGCTGGTTATTTCACAGGCCTGTACTTCCACTCCCTCCTGGCTCTGAATCCTCTCCTCTTGCCAGTGTGCTTGGGTGGGGGAGTGCTCGGGTCCCGCCGGGTCGCAGCTCCATATCTTACCCCCCTCATGGGGTGCCGAGTCCTCTCAGGTATAGATGCTGGCTGGGTGCCATCCTGTATCTTCCAGCCTGTCTTTTAGGAATAGTTGTATTTGTTGTATTTTCATAAATATATATGGTTTTGGGAGGAGATTTCTGCCACCCTGCTCACACCGCCATCTTCCCGGAAGTTCTTGGTTGAACTTTAATTTGCAATTTTTCTAATTGGGTGAAGTTGTGAGTAGAGCCAAAGAGCTGATAGATGACATCATCAAGACAGATGGTCCCTGACTTAGGATGGTTCAACTCATGATTTTTCAACTTTATGATGATGCAAAAATGGTGTAAGTTCAGTAGAAACCATACTTCAAATTTTGAATTTGGACCTTTTCCCAGGCTAGTGCTGTATGGTACGGCACTCTCCCAGAAGGCTGGGCAACAGGAGTGGAGATTTTGCCCAACTGCAGGGTAGTCTAAGTGTTGGGAGAACATTTAAGGTAGGCCAGGCTAAGCATGATGTTTGGTAGTTTAGGTGCATTAAATGCATTTTCAACTTACAATGGTTTTATTGGGAAATAACCCCATTGTTACGTCAAGGAGTATCTGTAGATGCAGGGTGTTCCTATGGATACCAAAATGGAATCACGTGGGACAAATCACTAAGAGCAACAAGACCTGCGTGGTATCTGTTTCCATGCAGGGGGAGCAGAGTGGAGACAAGGTGCTGAAGGACCTGCAAGCAGAAAAACGCACACTAGTCAACAGACACTCACAGGAAGCTCAGCAGGTCACCCCGAGGACAACAGCCAAACTGGCAGGGTGCTTTGCAGGCTCTAATTTGTGGGCAAACACAATTACACGTGGCTGGTAAGGTGGGACAGTGCTGAGACAGCTTGGACCCCATGAACTCTCAACACTGGCCAACCTAAGATCCCTTCCGAGACAAAGCCCCAGGTTGAAGAGACTGGCTGGGGTGTTATCGCAATTGAACAGAACAGGGGCAGATGCTGCAGAAGTTTCAGCGAGTGAGGGAACAGAGCCAGCAGAAAGTATGAGGCCATATTTTTCAACACTTGGTGATAATAGAGAAGTAGCCCAAAGACATACTGGCAAAAATACAAAAAGATGTCCACAAGAATATTCATAATATTCATTGTAGCACTATTTGTGACAGCAATATACTGAAAAAAACCAAAAAAAATCCCTCAATAAGAGACTGGTTGAATCAACCATGGTGCATCCACACAATGGACTCCCATGCAGCTGTAAAAAGGAATGAGCAGTATTTTGTTTACTACTAGAGTGTGATCTCAGGAATATAATGCTAACTGAAAAAAAACAAGGTGGAGAAAAGTTGAGTGTGCAACTATTTATTGGATATATGGGGGTGATAAGGACATACAGGCTTAGGTTAAAATTGTTTTTTAACTTGAAAAGTATCTATGGAAGAGAGAGAGGACAATGTAGAGAGTGATAGAATCCGGACCTGTTTACTGCCTTTCGAATAAGCCCACCCACCATCTCAGAGAGACCTAGATGTCATCTTGAGGACACGTCAGCAAGCCACAAGCCCACCTTTTCCCTGACCCCTCCTCTCCAAGAGGCCGCCAATGCCCTGGCCATAAAAAGCCTCTTGACCTGTTAAAGACTCCTTTTCCTTTGTTCTGCTGGCCAGGACAGAGGGGTCCCTCTCAGGTTCTGCAATAAACCTCCTTGGATTGTTGAATTCATATCCCCTCTCTTCTTTCAGAGAGGACAGGGATTAAAAACTGGATACCTTGGAATAGATTTTCTTTTGTAGATTTGACCTTGGAAACAGGTCTGGTTTCATTATATTTTAAAAATCAAAATGAAAAAGTGGTCCTTAAAAGTCGAAGAAAAACCTAAACCAATGTATCTGTGTGTCCAGTTGATGATGTGACCACATAGAGAGGAATTACTTCAAGTTACTTTTAAACACAGTAATTTGACATGAGGAGAGGCTAAAAGCATTATCTCTCCTGCTGTTGCAGCAGCAGAGTGCTTCCCTGTATGGTGCTATGGGTTGAAATGGGTTCCCCCAAATTCATCTTGAAGTCCTAGCCCCCGGTCCCTCATAAGGTGACCTCATTTGGAAATAGGGTCATTGCAAATGCAATTAGCTAGGCTAAAATGAGCTCCTTAGGGTGGGCTGTAATCCAGAAGGCCTTGTGTCCTTATAAAAAGGGGAAGTTCGAACAGAGACATGCACACAGGGAGAACACCACATAGAAGAGGAAGGCAGGGATCGGAGTGATCCTTCTATAAGCCAAGGAACACTAAAAGATGGGCAGCAAATCACCAGAAACCAGGCAAAAAACATGGAACACATTCTTCCTCACAGTCCTCAGAAGGAAACTAACCTTGCTGACTGCTTTGGCCTTCCAGCCCCCAGAACTGGGAGACAACAAATTTCTATTGTTTAAGCCACCCAGTTTGTGGTGTATTTGTCCTGGCAGCTCTAGTAAACTAAAGCCAATGGCTTCTCTCTTTAGTTGTTTGTGTAGATCACTTCCTCAGCTACTTTAAAATAAATGAGGTTCCAGGAGGATTACTGCCACAAGTCCTGCTCGCCAAAATCCACTGACAAGAGAAGACAGGCACCTTCCCTTCAAGTGAGAACCTCACCCTAGGAAGCTTACATTTGTGGTGCCTTCTGGACTCAGCTACTGCTTGGGCTTTATATCTTCACCACTTCCTCTTTCAGCTTCTAATTTCTGCTCTTAACAGTTCTGATTGGTATTGTGAAGCCTATGGACATCTGATGCCAATTTTGCTGAGCATGTACTTCACTAATTTGGTCATCCCTCTTGATGCTTTTACATGATTTAATGGAGAAGAAATAGAAAGATGCCAAACTCATAGCCCACATTCATACCGGAAGTTCTCAAGGTTAAAATTTAATTCCCCAGGCCCACGTGGTGATTTTATCCAAGAACAGGAAACATAATTTCCCCATGCTGATAATTACACAGTACTTTTCATCTTCAAGTGGTTGGGCAACACTTAACAATTGCTCCTTTCAATACCCTGGAGCAATTAAAAATGGAAAACATCTGTTTAATTTGGCTAAAGGAGATAATTACTAATATTAGCAGATTGAGGGCCTGGAGATGAATAATTAAATCATGGTAGAAATATTTCAAGGCATAATTTCCTTCTGCTTTCATCAGAGTACAGAAATTACAACTTCATCAGGAAGCAAATTGTATTTCTATTTTACAAGTGAAGAAACAGATTCAGACAAGAAGCTTCTTGTCTCCGGCAAACACTGATTAGCCAATAATCTAAACAGAAGTTAATGTGAGAACTGTATGAATCTACAGTATTATGAATTTTGAAAATCCCAAATCCACTTTCTGTCTCTGTTAAAAAAAAAATCGGCTAATAGCAGATCTTAGGGCCCCAAAGTCACCATTCCAAATATTAGTAACCACTGTGGTAGTTAGATGGCTTAGGTTAGTGGTTCTGAAACGTTTTGGTCTCAGAATCATTTACACCCCTTAAAAATTCTAAAGGACACCAAAGAGCTTTCATTTGTCTGGGTTATAGCTGTTGATAGTTACCATATTCGAAATTAAGATTGAGAAAAATTTTAAGTATTTCTAAATTGACTTCAAAATAATAAATCCATTATCTGTTAACATACACAACATAATTTTATGAAAAATAACTCTAACTTCCAAATTCTTAAAAATGTAGTGAGGAAAGTGTCATTTCTTTATACTTTGAAAATCTCTTTAGTGTCTGGCTTGATAGAATGTAGCTAGATTCTCACATCTGTTTTTGTACTCAATCTGTTGTGATATGTTCTTGTGGTTGAAATATGGGAAGAATATCCAGCCTCACATGGAAAAGTAGTTGGAAAAGGAAGTATTTTAACAGCCTTCTTAGATAGTTGTGACTATTCTTTGATTCTATACCTTAAAGGTCAGCTGCATGGTAGAATGGGAAACTGTATCAATGGATTTTCATACTATTACATTAAAAATTTTTGATCTACCTAGTATTTTAACTGGTTCTTTTACTATGCAGGATTTTGTAACATGTGGGGGGAAACATTGGTTTACTGAATTATGCAGATACTCAAATTTCGACAACATTATACAACATCAAATCACAGTTATTTTACCTCTAATCTGGTCAGAAAAATTTTTATTACCATCAAGATCATGGTGGTAGATACAAGTCTTCCAAAATTCTAATTTTTCTCTTGAAAGCTCTAATTTTATGACTTGCAACAAATGCTCCAGTTAGGACAGACTCACTACATTCATTTTCAAGCAAGTGACTACCGAATACCCATGTCTGAATGTTTATTTTGCTTGCCAGCCATTCTTTCAAGTAACATTGGCACTTCGTGAAGAAACCAGATAGTTCAGTCCTCAAGTCAAACAACTGTACAAGTGCTTTATTTGTACTTTCCAATTTGGTATATGAAATGTTAAAAAGATGTGTTCTCAAGAGTCAACATAACAAAATTAATACTTTCTTGTTCCTCATGAACATTCTGACCTAATCTAGCATTTTTTAATTGCTGATGTGTGGCAGTGCAGAACACCATGACGAAAAGCATACAGTTTAGACCACTGTCTTGATTGGTGCTAATGCTCCAGCAGTTTCAATCCACCATCGTTTTTGTACTATCAGTGCAGGTGTCAACACAGTGAAAAAGACAAATAATACAGTATTATGAAAATAATTTTGAATTCACTGATCCTCTGAAAGGATCTTGGGGACCCGTAGGGGTCTGTGGACTACACTTTGGGAACCACTGGTTTAGATAATTTACCTGAGTGAACACTGAACCCAGACAATATTTAAGAAATTGCCATTTTGAACCAATCCTGATATGATCCTTGGAAAAATAAAGTGAAAGAGACAGAAACAAAAACAGGTGATGGATGATGGATGGTGGGATGGATAGATTTCAGTCTAGATTTGATAGTTTGACATGTTGTGTATAAAGCCAGCATCTTCCTATACTTAGTACCCTTTCTCCCTAATGTTATAATCTTGCTTCTCATAAAAATAGTTTATCCTTATACCTTTCCTTCTCATTTTTCACTTTGATCTCCCATCACCACTGCTCCACTGAACCTACTCTCATAAACCTCGCTAATGTACCCCCCACCCCTGACCAACACCACTGCTGGCCGAGGTTGGGAGTTGCTAAATCCAACCTTTCTCTTATTTGATACTCCTAGGGAACTGACACTAATGACTACTCCCTCCCTTTTATTCTAAGTTAACTGCATTTTTTATTAAATTAATAATACATTATAGTTGTAAAAAGTAAAATAGTACACACACACATTCAAATGTAATGCTGGCAAGAATGTGGTATTACTGGTTATTAGAATACACTGCTTATGGCAAAGTAAATTGATAAAATTTCTGGAAAATAATATGTATATGTATGTAAATAGATATTTTTCAAAAAGCATTAAAATGTACCTTCTTATCTAAGAATTCCATTTCTAAGATTCTATCCTAAGAAAATAATAATTTAAAAATGGTTTGAATGCAAAAAAAATGGTTGTTGCAATGCTATTTACAGTAATAGAATGTTAGAGTGGCTATGTAAATTGTGGTTTATTCACCTGATAAAATATTATATAGCCATCAAAATGGATTCCTATGCAGTCTGTGTAAACACAAAGAGAACCATTTAAAAGCTAAACTTGTGTGTGTGCTCTTAATAATACAAGTGTTATTTAAAAAGCCTTCAAAGACAATTAAAAAAAATACATACAAAAATAAAATTGTCGACAAAAAAATTAAATAATACTAACAGGCTTATCATAAAATATTATAGTGGTTCCCTTCCCAAGTCCTCCCAGCTCCATTAATACCCCTCCCCATTTTCCATCCTTTCCCCACTTCCTCAGGTCCTCTCTGCAGTGACAACCACTTTTGATGCTACCAGTCACATATTATTTCCATCTCTGTATCACATACTTTTGCAGTGTGACTCTGCAGCTCCTACCATCAAGAAGCAAAGTCTCATTTTCTATCTCTTGAATCTTGGCTTAGCTCTGTGATTTGTCTTGGCCAATGGACTTTAGCAAATGTAAAACAAGTCCTTCCAAAGTGTTTGAGCGTTAGGATTGCCCTTTCATGGTGTTTTTACAAACCTGCAAGAACGAGAAAAAGGAGCCTGGGTCAGCTTGCTGTATGATGCAACACAGATGGCTAAATCATCACCATGGCTCCAACTGAGGTGGAACTGACCACTGGACATGTGAGAACATTCTAGACCATCTAGCCTTGCCTAAGCTCACCAGCTGACCACAGAGTACAGTTGAGCTGGCTCAAGCCAGAAGAAATGCCCAGCTTATCCACAGAATTATAAGAAATAAAAAATATTTATTGATTGAAGCCACTAAGTTTTGTGGTGGTTTGTTACACAGCAAAAACTTACTTATACATACATTCAGCTTTTTGTTCCTGGCATATACACACTTCCATGTTTTGAAATAATAGGTATATATATAGGTATATATATTATATTTTCACCATTAAATGTTTGATATTATCTGTTGGCTTCTATTATAGATGAAGATTGATTACTCTTGCACTGTCATCTCTGTCACCTTCTCCTCTCCAAATATTTCAATGCTTTGTGAAATCAATGTTTGTTTACTTGCTATGCCATTTAAATATTATGTACATCTGAGCACTACAGTACACTCTGGTAAATTTCTTTTCCAACTTTTTGTTTTTCTTGGACTTACAATAATTGCCATTTTTATTTATGTACTTAGTTTTCTGTGTGCTTATTGTTTGCTAAGCCTTGCCATACTTTCCCAATGCCTTTCACGACAACTTCGACAATCAATCTGTTCTGGTTTTTTTCTTATTGACACATTGCAGAGACCTTTTTCTCTTCTCTCTGTGCTGGTTGCTTTCTAGGTCTACTGCACAGCTGCAATCTTGAGACTTTGCTTTGCTCTCATCCTATGAAATTCCCTTTCTTTTTCTCCTAAATGTGATTCCCTATTTTCTGGTTCTCACGTCTCCCCCGTTCCTGGTTTTCTTCTTTGTTTTGGTGGACTACATCTTCAAGGTTCCATCAGGACATAAACGCAGTAGAACCGCGGAAGAGAAAAATGATGATAGAGTTCAACACGTTTTTTTCTGGAGTCACAGTGTTCCAGTTGGACTGGTTGACCTCTACACCTGACATATGAGACCTCTCCTCACCACCATTTGGAGTCTTATCTACATCTTTTCCATGTGGGATCGCTTGCTTTCTGTTTCTCTTCTTTCACGGCTTCATTTCATTTTGATGGAGCACATCCTCTGGTGATTCTCTGAGTAAAAGGTATGTGGGAAGTAAATTTTTGGAGACTTGAATGAAAATATATTTACTCTATCCCCATACTTGATTGGTAGGTTGGCTGTGTGTCAAATATAAATTGGAAATCCCTTTTCCTCAGAGTTTTGAAGGAAAACATCTATTGTGTTTGTTTCCAGGGTTGTTGTTGAAAAGTTCAAGGATATTTGATTCTGATACTTCTATATGGATTTTCTTCCTTCCTCTGGAGGCTTGTAGACCTTTCTCTTTGTTCCCAGTGTCTTGACATTTCCCTCTGATGTGCCTTTACATGGATCTATTTTACTCCAATGATCCGGTCATTCAGCAAGCACTTTCAGCCCTGGAAAATCATTTTAGTTCTGGGAGCTTTTACTGTAGTGATTGTTTCTTATCTTCTATTTCCTATTTTTCTCTTTCAGGAATTCCTATTACTCACATATTAGATATCTCTAAATCTCTAATTTTCTCTTTTCCTTATTTTACATACCTTTGTCTTTTCCTATGCTTTCTGGGAGATTTTCTTAACCTTATTCTCCAACCTACTGGGTTTTTCCTTTTTGCCCTCATGTTTCTAATTTCTGAGAACATTTTGTCCTGTGAGCATTCATGTTATAACATCCTATTCTTGTATGGATACCGTATCTTCTCTTTTCTCTCTGAGGTTCTCTGGACATTTTCTTTCTTTTCATGGTTTCTGTTTCCTTACAACCCTTATCTCCTAATGGTTTGGCCCCTGTCTTCCGTGTTGGTAGATTTCCTTGTATCCACCATTATCTGTTCTACAAAAAAAAAAGAAATGAAAAGGCTGATGGTAAGCTCTGGACGTGCTGGCGGGCTGGTGGATTTATGAGCACTGAGCTTCACTGCTGGCTGATCTGGGTGGGCCATTCATTGAGAAACGGCCCGTGCCATTACCCTTAGGTCTTTTCTCTTGGGCTAGTCATGGGTTGGATTTGGGTTTTGAGGAACTTACACAGTTTGGGGAACTTTGTAAGCAAAAGAATTCAAAGTCACAATTTCAAAATTAAGTATGAAAGTAAATATTTATTTAGAATTAGATAAAAATCGCAATGATTTACAAAATTTTAAAAGCTGATCAAAACATCACAAAAAACCCTGTAATATTTAGATGAAGTACTTGACATACATCTATTTTTTTCCTTAATTTTAAGACTATTCTACAGCTTCTTAGTTTGACAATGATTTTGCAATATCCATAGACAAAGGAGAAAGAATTTAGTCTTTCTTGTAGCATGGCTGGTCAAATTTGTTGTTTTTTATTGACAGTTTAAGAAAAAACTTAAGAGAAACTTCAAAAGTTTAAGAAAAATGGTTTAAGAAACACAACTGTATAACTCTTCATTGATGATGTCATGTAAGTTTTTAGAATTATTGTCAAATTTGGGAAAACTTCATCAAGAAAGTAGATAGGTGATTGCCTAGGGATTGCAGGGATAGAGATTAGAGAATGATGGCTGAAGGTCAAGGGTGTTGGGGGTGTTTGATAAAAATGTTCTAAAACTGATGGTGGTGATTGTTGAGCATATACTAAAGTACCACTGAATTGTACACTTTAAATGGGTGAATTGTATGGTGTGTGAATCGAATCTCAAGCTTAATAAACTCTTATCAATATGGTTCTTTAAAAACTGAGTGATTTGGAAGTATTCTGCACAAACTAGTTCCTGGCTCTGAATATTTCAAACCTTGTTTTTCCTCCATGACCCAAGTACTTCCAAGGCCATGCTCATATGTAGTGGGATCTCTGGACCTGCCTTGGCACACCAGGTCAGTAAGCATAATGGGAATAAGAGTGGTCCTGGAAGCCATTCCCAAACTAGGGAAATATGACTGAGGCACATGAGTATCTACCACACCCAAAACAATGAAACCCCAATTCAACTTCTTAGTCAAATGGCCAAATGTTCACAGCCATTTAGGACATCACCTGATATAAGAGGAAGTGTCACAAAGAAGCAGAAGTGGAAAGAGCCAATTGCCTAACCCAGTGGAGGTCAAAGTCTCCTACATTTATCAAATTAAACAAAAAACATATGATCATTTTAAACACACAGCAAGAGGCTCTTTCAGGCTCTAGCAAGAGGGTCCTGAAGCTGAAGCTTGTTAGGTCAAAGTCTTAAACAATTTGAGAATTACTGGGCTTAAAGCAATTGGAAAGACTTAATTTCAAATCAGAATTCTAAACCTGAAATTAGATTATCATTTGGTTTAACCCATTAATTTTGCACATGAAGAAAATAAAGTTAACTGAACCACCAAGTCTGTTGTCTAGTAAAGTGGCATAATATAAAACCCTCGTACATAGCAAATTTAAGCAAATGAGAGAGTTCTTAGAATATCCTGAGAGGTAAGCCAGGAGCACAGAGTTCTCTACTTATCAAGTCTGAAGCTGGACAAGGAAAACCTTACCCCTGGTGTAAAAATGGTCACAGACAACTAACATATGGATCACAACCAAGCTTATCTGTTCACTAATAACAAACTAGAAAGAAATAAAGCTAGCTTTCTTTTACAACATTCTACAACTTGTTATTTTCACTAATTTAGACTACTGGTAAGAATTAAGTGTGTTTTAAGGTATCGTCTAATAAAACTTAACTTGTTTACAAGATGCCCATGAACATCTCAAATGGTTCTTTCCTATAAATTCTTGGTATCATGTAGATTAAAAAAAATTTTTTTTATTAAGGATTTCTGGGAAGATGGCGGTGTGAGCAGGGCGGCAGAAATCTCCTCCCAACACTATATTTACCTACGAAAATACAGCAGATACAACTATTCCTAAAAGAGAGACCAGAATACACAGGAAAGCGCACAGCGTGCAGCTACACCCGGGAGGACTCGGCACCCCAAGAGGCGGGTAAGATACGGAGCCACGACCCAGTGGGACCCGAGCACTCACCCACCCCAGTGCACCGGCTGGAGGAGAGGATTCAGAGCCGGGAGGGAGTGGAAGTACCCCCCGGGAAATAACCAGCCCTGGTGATCTGCGAGGGGAGCGCTGACACACATCACGTGGTGTAGCGGAGATTGGAGAGATAGAGGGGCAGGATCTGAGCGGGGAGCGCGCCAGGGTGCTTGCAGCCAGCTCCCGGGAAGAAAAAAAAAGCGCGCGCTTTCTTCAGCGGTCTTAAAGAGACAGGAGCCCAGCGGAGGAGCCGGATCACCCCGGCACACTCAGCCCGTTAGGCTGGGAGTCCTGGGGAGTTTCGGAACCCTTAGCTGGTGACTGGGAAAGGGTGGCCGCATATCGACTTAACACAGAGATCAACAGCCTCCCATTCGTTCCCACCCCGGCCAGAGCTATAAAGGGGCCTGCGGAGCCACGCGGCCACGGCTCAAGAATAGTGGGGCAACAGCGCCACCTACAGCATCCCCACAGAATCTACACCAGGTGGGCGTTTCTTTTTGTTTTGTTTTTTGTTCTTTCTTTTTCTTTTTTTTTTCTCTTTTTAAAGTCTTAAAGAGCCCAGCTGACATACGTGGCAACTACCAGCAACCACTTCTATTGTCATGAAAAGACAGAGGAATATGGTCCAGACTAAAATCAACAAGACAACCCCAGAGAGGGAGCCTGAAGGGATGGAAATGCACAGTCTTCCTGAAAAAGAATTCAGAATAAAAGTCATAACCATGCTGATGGATCTACAGAGAAATGTGCAAGAGCTGAGGGAGGAAGGGAGGGAAGTAAGGAAAGACAATGCAGAATTCAGACAAGTGATCGATGGGCTTAACAGCAGACTGGATGAGATGCAAGAGACTGTTAATGGAATAGAAATCAGAGAACAGGAATACAGAGAAGCTGAGGCAGAGAGAGATAAAAGGATTTCTAGGAATGAAAGAATATTAACAGAACTGGGTGACCAATCCAAACGAAACAATATTCGCATTATAGAATACCAGAGGAAGAAGAGAGAGAAAAATGGATAGAGAGTGTCTTGGAAGAAATAATTGCTGAAAACGTTCCCTCGCTGGGGAAGGAAATAGTCTTGCAGTCCATGAAAGCCACAGATCTCCCAACACAAGGGACCCAAGGAAGACAACACCGGGACACATAATAATTAAAATAGCAAAGATTAAAGATAAAGACAGAGTATTAAAGGCAGCTAGAGAAAAAAGATCACCTACAAAGGAAAATCGGTCAGACTATCATCAGACTTCTCAACAGAAACCTTACAGGCCAGAAGAGGATGGCATGATATATTTAACATTATGAAACAGAAGGGCCTCGAACCAAGAATATTGTATCCAGCACGATTATCATTTAAATATGACGGAGGGATTAAACAATTTTCAGACAAATGAAAGTTGAGAGAGTTTGCCTCCCATAAACCACCACTACAGGATACCTTAAACAGACTGCTGTAGAGGGAAGCACCCCTAAGGCTAAAAAGATGTCATGAGAGAAAACAAAATCATAACAAAGAAAGCAGACCATACAAATACTAACTAAAGGCAAAGAATAAAACACCTAGTATATAAAGAATGGAGGAGGAAGAATAAGAAGGGAGAGAAATAAAGAAATATCAGACAGTGTTTACAATAATTTAACAAGAAAGTTAAGTTAGATTGTTACATAGTAAAGAAGCAACCCTTGAACCTTTGGTAACCACAAATCTAAAGCCAGCAATGGCAATAAGTACATCTCTATAAATAATCACCCTAAATGTAAATGGACTGAATGCACCAATCAAAAGACACAGAGTAACAGAATGGATATAAAAGCAAGACCCATCTATATGCTGCTTACAAGAGACTCACGTCAAACCTAAAGATATACACAGACTAAAAGTGAAGGGATGGAAAAAGATATTTCATGCAAACAACAAAGAGAAAAAAGCAGGTGTTGCAATACTTGTATCAGACAAAATAGACTTCAAAACAAAGAAAGTAACAAGAGACAAAGAAGGACATTACATAATGATAAAGGCGTCAGTCCAACAAGAGGATATAACCATTATAAATATATATGCACCCAACACAGGAGCACCAGCATATGTGAAACAAATACTAACAGAATTAAAGGAGGAAATAGACAGCAATGCATTCATTTTAGGAGACTTCAACACACCACTCACTCCAAAGGACAGACCAACCAGACAGAGAATAAGTAAAGACACAGAGGCACTGAACAACACACTAGAACAGATGGACCTAACAGATATCTACAGAACTCTGCACCCAAGAGCAACAGGATACACATTCTGCTCAAGTGCACATGGAACATTTTCCAGAAAAGACCACATACTAGGCCACAAAAAGAACCTCAGTAAATTCAAAAATATTGAAATCCTACCAACCAACTTCTCAGATCACAAAGTTATAAAACTAGAAATAAATTTTAGAAAGAAATCAAAAAGGCTCACAAATACATGGAGACTTAACAACATTCTCCTAATTAACCAATGGGTTAACGACCAAATCAAGACAGAAATCAAAGAATATATGGAGATTAATGACAACAACAACACAAAGCCACAACTTCTGTGGGATGCAGCAAAGGCAGTTCTAAGAGGAAAGTATTGTAATCCAGGCCTATTTAAAGAAGGAAGAACATTCCCAAATGAATAGTCTAAAGACACAATTACTGAAATTGGAAAAAGAAGAACAAATGAGGCCCAAAGTCACCAGAAGGAGGGACATAATAAAGATCAGAGAAGATAGAAAAAGTCAATAAAACCAAGAGGGGGTTCTTTGAAAAAATTAACAAAATAGATAAACCCCTAGCCAGACTCATTAAGAGAAAAAGAGAATCTACACACATAAACAGAATCAGAAATGAGAAAGGAAAAATAACAACGGACCCCACAGAAATACAAAGAATTATAAGAGAATATTATGAGAATCTATATGCTAACAAGCTGGAAAACATAGAAGAAATGGACATCATCTTAGAAAAATACAACCTTCCAAGACTGACCAAGCAAGAAACAGAAAAACTAAACAGACCAATCACCAGCAACGAAATTAAATCGGTAATCAAAAAACTACCCAAGAACAAAACCCCCAGACTTGATGGATTCACCTCTGAATTCTACCAGACATATAGAGAAGAAATAACACCCATTCTCCTTAAAGTTTTCCAAAAAATAGAAGAGGAGGGAATACTTCCAAACTCATTCTATGAAGCCAGCATCACTCTAATACCAAAACTGGACAAAGACCTCACCAAAAAAGAAAATTACAGACCAATATCCCTGATGACGTAAATGCAAAAATACTCAACAAAATATTAGCAAACCGAATTCAAAAATACATCAAGAGGATCATACACCATGATCAAATGGGATTCATCCCAGGGATGCAAGGATGGTACAACATTCGAAAATCCATCAACATCATCCACCACATCAACAAAAAGAAGAACAAAAACCACATGATCATCTCCATAGATGCTGAAAAAGCATTTGACAAATTTCAGCATCCATTCCTGATTAAAACTCTCAACAAAATGGGTATAGATGGCAAGTACCTCAACATTATAAAGGCCATATATGACAAACCCACAGCTAACATCATACTTAACGGCGAGACGCTGAAAGCTTTTCATCTAAGATCGGGAACACGACAGGGATGCCCACTCTCTCTGCTGTTATTCAACATAGTAATGGAGGTCCTAGCCACAGTAATCAGACAAAACAAAGACATACAAAGCATCCAGATTGGTAAAGAAGTCAAATTGTCACTATTTGCAGATGACATGATACTGTACATAAAAAAACCCTAAAGACTCCACTCCAAAACTACTAGAACTAGTATCTGAATTCAGCAAAGTTGCAGGATACAAAATTAACACACAGAAATCTGTTGCTTTCGTATACACTAACGATGACCTAACAGAAAGAGAAATCAGAAAAATAATTCCATTCACAATTGCATCAAAAAGAATAAAATACCTAGGAATAAACCTTATGAAGGAAGTGAAAGACCTGTACTCTGAAAACTACAAGACACTCGTAAGAGAAATTAAAGAGGACTCTAACAAATGGAAATTCATCCCATGCTCTTGGCTAGGAAGAATAAATACTGTCAAAATGGCTATACCACCTAAAGCAATCTACAGATTAATGCAGTCCCTATTAAACTACCAACAGCTTTCCTCAATGAACTGGAACAAATAATTCTAAAATTCATATGGAACCACAAAAGACCCCGAATAGCCAAAGCCATACTGAGAAGGAGGAATAAAACAGGGGGCATTATGCTCCCTGACTTCAAGCTCTACTACAAAGCCATAGTAATCAAGACAATTTGGTATTAGCACAAAAACAGACCCACAGACCAGTGGAACAGAACAGAAAATCCAAACATTAACCGAAACATATACAGTCAATTAATATTTGATAAAGGAGCCTTGGATATACAATGGGGAGATGACAGCCTCTTCAGCAGCTGGTATTGGAAAAACTGGACAGCTACATGTAAGAGAATGAAACTGGACTACTGTCTAGCCCCATACACAAAGGGAAACTCAAGATGGATCAAAGACCTGAATGTAAGTCATGAAACCATAAAACTCTTAGAAAAAAACATAGGCAAAAATCTCTTGGACATAAACATGAGCGACTTCTTCATGAACATGTCTCCCCGGGCAAGGGAAACAAAAGCAAAAATGAACAAGTGGGACTATATCAAGCTGAAAAGCTTCTGTACAGCAAAGGACACCATCAGTAGAACAAGAAGACATCCTACAGTATGGGAGAATATATTCATAAATGACGTATCTGATAAAGGGTTGACATCCAAAATATATAAAGAACTCATGCATCTTAACAAACAAAAAGCAAATAATCCAATTAAGAAATGGGCAGAGGACATGAATAGACACTTCTCCAAGGAAGAAATTCAGATGGCCAACAGGCACAGGAAAAGATGCTCCACATCGCTAATCATCAGAGAAATGCAGATTAAAACCACAATGAGATATCACTTCACACCTGTGAGGATGGCCAACATCCAAAAGACAAACAACAACAAATGTTGGCGAGGATGTGGAGAAAAGGGAACCCTCCTACACTGCTGGTGGGAATGCAGATTAGTTCAGCCATTGTGGAAAGCAGTATGGAGGTTCCTCAAAAAATTCAAAATAGAAATACCATTTGACCCAGGAATTCCACTCCTAGGAATTTACCCTAAGACCGCAGCAGCCCAGTTTGAAAAAGAGATATGCACCCCTATGTTTATCGCAGCACTATTTACTATAGCCAAGAAATGGAAGGAACCTAAGTGTCCATCAGTAGATGAATGGATAAAGAAGAAGTGGTACATATACACAATGGAATATTATTCAGCCATAAGAAGAAAACAAATCCTACCTTTTGCAACAGCATGGATGGAGCTAGAGGATATTATGCTCAGTGAAATAAACCAAGGTGAAAAAGACAAGTATCAAATGATTTCACTCATATGTGGTGTATAAGAACAAAGAAAAAAAACTGAAGGAACAAAACAGCAGCAGACTCACAGAACCCAAGAATGGACTAATAGTTACCAAAGGGAAAGGGACTGGGGGTGATGGATGGGAAGGGAGGGATAAGGGGGACAAGGGGGCATCATAATTAGCAGATGTAATGTTGGGGGGGCACAGGGAGCACTGTACAACTCAGAGAAGACAAGTAGTGATTCTATAGCATCTCACTACGCTGATGGACAGTGACTGTAATGGGGTTGGTGGGGGGTACCTGATGAAGGAGTAGTTTAATAACCATAATATTGCACATGTAATTGTAGATTAATGATACCAAAATAAATTATATATATAAAAGAATTTTTTATTAAGGTGTTATTCATATACACTCTTATGAAAGTTTCACATGATGAAACAATATGGTTACTACATTTACCCATATTATCAAGTCCCCACGCATACCCCAATGCAGTCACTGTCCATCAGTGTGCACCGTTTGCCTTCTCAGTACTACACTGTTTTCCACATGACCCACCCACACCATGTGTACTAAACATAATACCCCTCTATCCCCATCTCCCTCCCTCCCGACCTGCCCTCCCACACCCCTTCCCTTTGGTAACCACTAGTCCCTTCTTGGAGTCTGTGAGTCTGCTGCTATTTTGTTCCTTCAATTTTGTTGCGTTGTTATACTCCCCAAATGAGGGAAATCATTTGGCACTTGTCTTACTCTGCCTGACTTATTTCACTGAGCATAATATACTCCTGTTCCATCCATGTTGTTGCAAATGGAAGGATTTCTTTCTTTCTTATGGCTGAATAGTATTCCATTGTGTATATATATGCACCGCCTCTTCTTTATCCGTTCATCTACTGATGGACACTTAGGTTGCTTCCATTTCTAGGCTATTGTAAATAGTGCTGCGATAAACACAGGGGTGCATATGTCTTTTTGAGTCTGAGAAGTTGTATTCTTTGGGTAAATTCCAAGGAGTGGGATTCCCGGGTCAAATGGTATTTGTATTTTTAGTTTTTTGAGGAACCTCCATTTTGCTTTCCACAATGGTTGACCTAGCTAACATTCCCACTGGTAGTGGAGGAGGGTTCCCCTTTCTTTCCATCCTCACCAGCATTTGTTCTTAATCTTTTGGATGGTGGCCATACTTACTGGTGTGAGGTGATATCTCACTGTGGTTTTAATTTGCATTTCTCTAATGATTAGTGATATGGAGCATCTTTTCATGTGTCTGTTGGCCATATGCATTTCTTCTTTGGAGAATTGTCTCTTCATATCCTCTGCCCATTTTTTAATCAGGTTATTTGATTTTTGGGTGTTGAGGTGTGTGAGTGCTTTATATATTTTAGATGTTAACCCCTTGTCAGATATGTCACTTACAAATATATTCTCGCATTCTGTAGGATGCTTCTTTGCTCTGCTGATGGTGTCCTTTGCTGCACAGAAACTTTTTAGTTTGATGTAGTCCTATGTGTTCATTTTTGCTTTTGTTTCCCTTGCTCGAGGAGATGCGTTCAGGAAGAAGTTGCTCATGCTTATATTCAGGAGATTTCTGCCTCTGTTGTGTTCTAAGAGTTTTATGGCTTCATGACTTACATTCAGGTCTTTGATCCATTTCGAGGTTCCTTTTGTGTATGGGGTTAAACAATAATCCAGTTTCATTCTCTTGCATGTAACTGTTCAGTTTTGCCAACACCAATTGTTGAACAGGCTGTCATTTCCTCATTGAAGGTCCATGGCTCCTTTATCATATATTAATTGACCACATATGCTTGGGTTTATATCTGCGCGCCCTAGTGTGTTCCATTGGTCTATGGTTCTGTTCCTGTGCCAGAACCAAATTGTCTTGATTACTGTGGCTTTATAGTAGAGCTTGAAGTTGCGGAGCATAATCCACCCAGCTTTATTCTTCCTTCTCAGGATTGCTTTGGCTAATTGAGGTTTTTTGTGGTTCCATATGAATTTTAGAATGATTTCCTCTAGTTCATTGAAGAATGCTGTTGGTATTTTGATAGGAATTTCATTGAATATGTAGATTGCTTTAGGCAGGCTGGCCATTTTGACAATATTAATTCTTCCTTTCCATGAGCACAGGATGTGTTTCCATTTATTGGGATCTTAATTTCTCTCATGAGTGTCTTGTAGTTTTCAGAGTATAGGTCTTTCACTTCCTTGGTTAGGTTTATTCCTAGTTATTTTATTCTTTTTGATGCAACTGTTAATGGAATTGTTTTCCTGATTTCTCTTTCTGCTAGTTCATCATTAGTGTATAGGAATGCAACAGATTTCTGTGTATTAATTTTG
Source organism: Smutsia gigantea (assembly GCA_032199065.1). NCBI lineage: Eukaryota > Metazoa > Chordata > Mammalia > Pholidota > Manidae > Smutsia > Smutsia gigantea. The sequence continues at coordinate 133,859 of JAVSCE010000111.1, forward strand.
TATCCCACAATTTTGCTGAATTCAGATATTAGATCTAGTCGTTTTGGAGTGGATTCTTTAGTGTATTTTATGTACAATATCATGTCATCTGAAAACAGAAACAGTTTAACTTCTTCCTTGCCAATCTGGATGCCTTTTATTTCTTTGTGTTGTCTGATTCCATGTGGCTAGGACCTCCGGTACTACGTTGAATAGAAGTGGGGAGAGTGGGCATCCTTGTTTTCTTCCTGATATTAGAGGAAAAGCTTTCAGCCTCTTGCTGTTAAGTATAATGTTGGCTGTGGGTTTGTTATATATGGCCTTAATGATGTTGAGGTGCTTGCCCTCTTTACCCATTTTGTTGAGAGTTTTTATCATGAATGGGTGTTGAATTTTGTCAAATGCATTTTCAGCATCTATGGGGACGATCATATGGTTTTTGTCCTTCTTTTTGTTGATGTGGTGGATGATGTTGAAGGATTTAGGAATGTTGTACCATCATTGCATTTCTAGAATAAATCCTACTTCATCATGATGGATGATCTTTTTGATGTATTTTTAAATTTAGTTTGCTAATATTTTGTTGAGTATTTTTGCATCTATGCTGATCAGGGATATTGGTCTGCAATTTTCTTTTTTTTTTTTTTTTTGTGGTGTCTTTCCCTGGTTCTGGTATTCGAGTGATGCTGGCTTCATAGAATGAGTTTGGAAGTATTCCTTCTTCTTTTACTCTTTGGAAAACTTTAAGGAGGATGGGTATTAGGTCTTCACTAAGTGTTTGATAAAATTCAGCGGTGAAGGCATCTGGTCCAGGTGTTTTGTTCTTAGGTAGGTTTTTGATTACCAAATCAATTTCGTTGCTGTTAGTTGGTCTGTTCAGATTTTCTGTTTCTTTCTGGGTCAGCCTTGGAAGGTTGTATTTTTCTATAAAGTTTTCAATTTCTTCTAGGTTATCCAGTTTGTTGGCATATAATTTTTCATAGTATTCTCCAATCATTCTTTATATTTCTGTGGTGTCCAGTGATTTTTCCTTTCTCATTTCTCATACTGTTTGTGTGTGTAGACTCTCTTTTTTTCTTGATAAGTCTGGCTAAGAGTTTATCTATTTTGTTTATTTTCTCAAAGAACCAGCTCTTGCTTTCTTGATTCTATTTTTTTATTCTAGATTTTATTTTTTTTCTGCTGTAATCTTTATTATGTCCCTCCTTCTGCTATCTTTGGGCCTCATTTGTTCTTCTTTTTCTAGTTTCGTTAATTATGAGTTTAGAGTGTTCATACAGGATTGTTCTTCTTTCCTGAAGTAGGCCTGTATTGCAATATACTTTCCTCTTAGCATGGCCTTCGCTGCATCCCACAGAATTTGCGGTGTTGAATTATTGTTGTCATATGTCTCCATATATTCCTTGATATCTCTTTTTATTTGGTCATTGATCCATTGGTTATTTAGGAGCATGTTGTGAAGCCTCCATGTGTTTGTGGGATTTTTTCATTTTCTTTGCAGAATTTATTTCTAGATTCATACCTTTGTGGTCTGCAAAACTGGTTGGTACAATTTCAGTCTTTTTGAATTTATCAAGGGTCTTTTTGTGGCCTAGGATATGATCTATTCTTGAAAATGTTCCATGTACACTTGAGAAGAATGTGTATTCTGCTGCTTTTGGGTATAGAGTTCAGTAGATGTCTGTTAGGTCCATCTGTTCTAATGTGTTGTTCAGTGCCTCTATCTCCTTACTTATTTTCTCACTGGTTGATCTGTCCTTTGGAGTGAGTGGAGCGCTGAAGTCTCCTAGAATGAATGCATTGCATTCTATTTCCCTTTTTAATTCTGTTAGTATTTGTTTCATATATGTAGGTGCTCCTGTGTTGGGCACATAGATATTTATAATCGTTACATCTTCTTGTTGGATTGACCCCCTTATCATTATGTAATGTCTTTTTTTGTCTCTTGTGATTTTGTTAGTTTTGAAGTCTATTTTGACTGATACAAGTACTGCAACTCCTGCTTTTCTCTTCCTATTAGTTCATGATATATATTTTTCCATCCCTTCACTTTTAGTCTGTGTATGTCTTTGGGTTTAAAGTGAGTCTCGTGTAGGCAGCATATAGATGGGTCTTGGTTTTTTATCCATTCAGTGACTCTCTGTCTTATGATTGGTGCATTCAGACCATTTCCATTTAGGGTGATTATTGATAGGTATGTACTTATTGCCATTGCAGGCTTTAGATTCGTGGTTACCAAAGGTTCAAGGTTAACTTCCTTACTATCTAAGAGTCTAACTTAACTCACTTAAAATGCTTTTACAAACAGAATCTAAAGGTTTTTTTTCTTCCTCCTCCATTCTTTATATATTAGGTATCATATCCTTTACTCTTTGTCTATCCCTTGATTGAGTTTGGGGAAAGTTGATTTAATTTTGCATTTGCTTAGTAATTAACTGTTCTACTTTCTTTACTGTGGTTTTAGTACCTCTGATGAGAGCTATTAAGCTTTAGGTACACTTCCATCTATAGCAGTCCCTCCTAAATACACTGTAGAGTTGGTTTGTTGGAGGTAAATTCTCTCAGCTCTTTCTTATGTGGAAAATTTTTAATCCCTCCTTCAAATTTAAATGATAATCTTGCTGGATAAAGTATTGTTGGCTTGAGGCCCCTTCTGCTTCATTGCATTAAATACATCATGCCACTCCCTTCTGGCCTGTAAGGCTTCTGTTGAGAAGTCTCATGATAGCCTGCTGGGCTTTCCTTTTTTGTGATCTTATTTCTCTCTCTGGCTGCTTTTAATAGTCTGTCCTCATCCTTCGTCTTTGCCATTTTAATTAGTGTATGTCTTGGTGTTGTCTTCCTTGGGTCCCTTGTGTTGGGAGATCTGTGCACCTCCATGGCCTGAGAGACTATGTCCTCCCCCAGATTAGGGAAGTTTTCAGCAATTACCTCCTCAAAGACACTTTCTGTCCCTTTTTCTCTCTCTTCTTCTTCTGGTACCCCTATAATGTGAATATTGTTCCATTTGGATTGGTCACACAGTTCTCTCAATATTCTTTCATTCTTAGAGATCCTTTTTTCTCTCTTTGCTTCACCTTATTTGTATTCCTCTTCTCTAGTTTCTGTTTCATTTATTGTCTCCTCCACCAATTGTAATATGCTTTTAATACCCTCCATTGTGCTCTTCAATGATTGGATCTCTGACTGGAATTCATTCCTGAGTTCTTGAATATTTTTCTGTACCTCCATGAGCATGTTAATAATTTTTATTTTGAAATCCCTTTCAGGAAGATTCATGAGGTCAATTTCATTTGAGTCATCCTCAGGTGTTTTATTCATAATTTTACTTTGAACCAGGTTCCTTTGGTGTTTCATATTTGTATATGGTGCCCTCTAGTGCCCAGAAGCTCTACTCTCTGGAGCTGCTCAGCTCCTGAGGGAATATTGAGGGTCACAGGGGAGTGGTATTGGTTCCTGGGGGAAGGAAACAGCTGTTTCCTGCTTCCTGGTGGCTATGCCTGCCTCCACTGCCAGAACCAGTGGGCCGAGCAGACAGGTATAAGCCTCTATGCTTTGTGTTTGTAGGTGCTGTAATGTGGCTTCCTTCTGGCTGGCCTAACACCACGGTAAGTTTTGCTGGTTTGCCAGCCACATGTGGCTGGCCGAAGTAAGGCAGTGTAGGCTGCATATCATGGAGGGTGTCTTTCAAGGGTGTAGCCAGCCAGGTAGCTGGAGCGCCTGAAGATCGAGAAAGTTCCCAACCTGCTGGGCAGAGTGCACCTGGACAATTCTGTCTATCTGTCCTTTCTCCTGAGCAGTAAGCTCTGTGCAATCCTTGCCCCTTTAGCAGCCCTCTTGCTGTTAGGAAGTCTCTCAGACTGCCCACCTTTCTTTGTCCCTGAGCATCTGGATATGGATCCCTGCTTTCCTCAAATGGCTGGAATCTCTGTCTCTGCAGGTATTCTGCCTTAGCTTTCCAACCCCCTAATCATGGTAGTGCCATGAAAGCACCATGAAATGTACGTTTGTGCTCCCAGAGCAGATCTCCGGAGGTAGGTCTTCAGCAGTCCCAGGCCTCCACTCCTTCCGTGCTCCGTTTCTATTCCTCCCACTGGTGAGCTGTGGTGGGAAAAGGGCTTCGGTCCAGCTGGGCACGGCTTTGGTATGTTACCCTGTCCTGTGAGGTTTATTCTTTTATCCAGGTGTATGCAGTTTGGCGCAGCCCTCTTTCCTGATGCTCTTTCAGGATTAGTCAAATTAATTACATTTTTGTATTATATGTGGTTTTAGGAGGAAGCCTCTGTCTCACCTCTCATGCCACCATCTTTAATCCTCTCTCATGTAGATTTTTTTAAGTATGGCACATTTCATGGTTTTGTTGAAATATCTGCTTTTTAATCACACTGGATGGAAGCTTCAAAACAACACTACTACGGTTCTAGAAATAATTTAGCTGGCTGCCCAAAGCCTGTGTTTCAATATAACTATTTGCTTATAAGTTAATATGGATAGTACTTAATGAATTTATTATATACCTGAGAGAAACTGAACGGATAAAAAGAATAGGATACCATAACACAAATATTTACAGGACAATAAAGTTCTCAGTAATTAAAAACATGACAGCAGAAATGAAAAACTCAGGATGGAGAATAGGTTAAGAAAATCTCCCAGAAAGCAGAGCAAAAAACAAAGATAAGTAGAATAAGAAAAAGAAGAAGAAAATCAGGGCGTTAGAGATAACCCAATATGTGAATAACAGGAATTCCTGAAAGAAAGAGGAAACAAGTGAGGAAATGATCACTATAGCAGTTCCCAGAACTAAAGGAGTTGTTTTGCAAGACTGAAAGTGCTTGCTGAATGACCATATCATTGGAATAAAACAGATCCATGTAAAGGCCCAACAGAGTGAAGTGTCAAGATACTGGAAACAAAGAGAAGTTTCTATAAGCTTCCAGAGAAAGGAAATAAAAACAAATCATATAGAGAAAATCAGAATCAAATATCCTTGAAATTCTCAACAACTCTGGAAACAAACACAGTATATGTTTTTCTTCAAAACTCTGAGGAAAAAGGATTTTCAATTTATATTCTGTACACAGCCATGGGGGGACAGAACAAATGTATTTTCAGACTAATCTGAAAAAATTTACTTCCTACATAACTTTGTCAGAGTGTGACCAAAGGATATTTTCAACTGGCGTTCTCCTGATGCATAATGATGTTGAACATCTTTTCCAGTGGTACTGAACATTTGTTTATCTTCCTTGGAGAAATGTCTACTCAGACCTTTTACTCATTTTTTTAATTGGGTTGCCTATTATTGAATTTTAAGCATTCTTTATATATTCTAGATACAAGTCCCTTACCAGAGACAGGATTTGCAAATATTTTCTCCCATTCTATGGGTTGTCTTTTTGCTTTCTTGATGGTGTCCACTGAAGCAAATAGATTTTAATTTTAGTTAAATCTAATATATCAACCTCTTATTGCTTGCACTTTGGTGTAATATCTAAGAAATTATTGCCTAGCTCAAGGTCATGATGATTTATTCTTGTGTTTTCTTTTAAGAATGTTAGTTTTAGTTCTTACATTTAAGTCCATGATCCATTTTGATTTAAATTTTTGTGTGGGTATAAAGTAGAAGTCCAAATTCATTCTTTTGCACATAGATGTCCTGTTGGTCCTGTAGTATTTGTTGAAAAGACTGTTTTTAACCCATGTAATTCCCTTGGCTCTTTTATCAAATATCAATTGACCATAAATATAGTTTACTTCTGACTTAGAAGTCTAGGCTATTGATCTATGTTTGTCCTTACGTGGTACCAATCTTGATTAGTAAAGCTCTGAAGTAAATGTTTAAAAGTGGGAATTCATCAACTTTTTTCTTGTTCTGCAAGACTGTTTTGACTATTTTGAATCACTTGCAGACCATGGCTGGTTTTTCACTGAAAACACCCAGTAATCTTTTGGTCCACTTCAATGTTTCCCAATTTTTCCCTATAAAAGTCACTCTGATTATTGGTAAACACCCAGTAGCTAGGCAGCTCTTTAGCTTTATCTCGCTTTTATTTTCCTTAATCCCCTTGACTCTAGCTGCCTTTGGTAGGGTTGGATGGCATTTCTCTGCTCTCACCAAGGCGGTTTCAGAGTGAGGAAGAGTGGCAACCTAATCTTTAACCCTTCCAGAAATTCCCAGTTTCCGCCACAGCAGCGAGGAAGCACCCGCAGCGGGGGAGGAGCTGAGCAGCTTCCCCACAGGCGCCTCCCGTGACCAGGTCAATAATCGAGCCTTGCGCAAAGGTCACGTGAGAAGCCGCGGTGCCGCGACACCTCCCAAGCACTACGTGGCAAAGACGTCACTCAGAAAAGCCCCTCGTGTCTGCTTTCTGCCACCTACCCATCTCGTTTCTCTCTTTTTCCATTAAATGCCTTCTTTCTGACCACTCTCTTCTCGGCGACGGTGAACTACCAAGCTACGCCCAGCCAGAGCTACCCTAGGCCTACACCAGACCTTTCCCTCACGTAAGGGGCGGGACCCATGAACGCCGAGGCGACCCATCAGCACCGCACTTCTGATTGGGCGTGACGTATTGTTAGTCTCCAAGTTTGTCCAATTAGGGGCGGAGTCCGCCCAGCCTTCCGCGCTCCCATTGGCCTTTGTACGGAAAGGAGGAGGAAAAGGGATACGCTGAGATTCCGCGAGAGCGGCACTCGGCGCTCAGTGCGCAGGTGCGGAGGAGTTCGCTGGGGCCCGGGCCAGGGGCGGGCTGGAAGACGCGACTTTTGGATTTGGAAAGCGTAGTAGAGGTCTCTTGGTTCAACCGCTGGGCGGAAAGCGTTTGTCATTCCCGATGGTGTCCATGACTTTCAAGCGGAGCCGCAGCGACCGGTTCTACAGCACTCGGTGCTGTGGCTGTTGCCATGTCCGCACCGGGACGATCATCCTGGGGACCTGGTACATGGTAAGGGCGGCCGGGGGCGCTGGGGCCTCGGGGGACTGCGCGTGGGCGGGCGTGGGGGCGGTCCGGTCCGGAAGGAGGCGTGTCCACTGCAGGGGGCCGGCCTGAACGGTGTTGGGTGGGGCGGGAAGGCGGAGGGAGCCTCCGGGGGTGTTCTCGCTTTGAGGGGGCGACTGCCCCGGAGTCAGCGGGGTGGGCGGGAGGAGGGCTAGAATTAGAGGAGAAACGCAGGGTTGAGAGAGGCGGAGGCGTTGCGGGCGAGGTTGGGTGATTGGAAGGGATGAGGGTACTAGGATTTGGTGGGGAGTGGAGGGAATTACCTTTTCGGCTCTTTAGGTACTTCCATACTCCGCCCCTTACCGCCCTGCCCCCCATTACCGCCCTTTCCCACCCCCCCACCCCACCCCGGCCCCGCACAAATGCTCCCAGGAATTTTTACCCCCCAAGGAAACAATTAGGAGCGTACTTTGATAAACGTAGCCTGGGTTCAGGATTTCGTCTCTTCCGAAGGCGAAAGATCTAATTGTAGCACAGCTGTTTGTGTTTCCTGGACCTCATTTGTTAGTGTGTTTGCGATGTTGACTGAAAGGCCTCTGCTGTGAGTCTGGAGAGCCTCCTGTAGGCAATACCTTTTGCCGGAATTTACACTCGGTCTGATTTTTCCTGCTGCAACTCCCCCCGGCATTAGATACTTGTATTAGACCCGTTGCGTTTCTTAAGAGACCTTTATTGAGAGCCTTCTCTATTCTGGCCACGTGTGCTAACATTTCTTGGGTTCCAAGGCGCATATATGTAATATGTCATAACCAAGTTGTCAGTGTTACTGACTGGTGGTTCACTTGTAATTCTGTTGTGATTTCACATCAGCATCGGTAATATCCGTACACACTGAAGCTAATATATGACTTACAAATATTTGCATCTGTTGAGGTAGTTTTAGGCTTATAATGGCTTTACAGAAGCCTTCACAGATTTCTCATATTGTCGACTTCGCGTCGCTACTTTGGTTAATGACGTTGTTGGTATGAGGTTGTGGCATTAGGGATACTGCGCAGTTTCTGATAGCGTCTGTGAACTGAAAAAAAAAACCAAAACAAAAAAAGAAAAACTTTATCTCATTCTTTATGCCTTTCCCTGTCATCATTACTTCCTTACTTACTGCCTTGAAATCATTACCGTTTGGACAAATGGTAATCAATTTCAGTTAGGCAGATACTGTTTTATGGCCCATGCCCAGGGGACTGCCTACCTCTACATTATTCCTGATGGCTCTGTTTTTTTAGTCTTGCTTTATGAATGTACATTAAAAATTACAACACAACTTGAATATGTAGGCTTATTTGCTTGCTTATAAGTTTAATATTTACTGTACTTATATTCAGGAATATCATCTTACTGGTATAATTATATTTCCCCTCAAACTACCGCCCTCTGTATTTTAACTGATTGTATATATTGGACATCAGTTAATGGCAATAGCATTGTATTTCAAACTTCCTTTTATTTATTCTCCATTTTGCAAAAGGTCTGAATCTTCAATTTCTCCTGTTTGTTCTTAGCTCTACTTTCCATTCCCCTAAGTGAATAACTCAGATCTTTAGCGTCCTCAAGTCTCTTACTCCACCCTGCCTCCTTCATCCCTAGAAGATGACCTTCCTTCCTACTTAACTGAGAAAGAATCCAGCAGCTGGGACTCAGCCTGCAAATCTTCTTGTTTGTCCTCAGATCCTCCCCTCCATTCACAAAATACAGAGTTTCTAACTCCTCAAGAAGAAAATTAACCACCATCTCAATTTCAGGATCTGAATGTAATTGGCTATATTTCTTTAGTCTTTGCTAGGCAGGTTTTTTTTTTTTTTTGATGCTGTGGGCTCAATTCATCGAAATGAAAGGAATAGCAGGGAAAAGTGGGAGTTATATACATAAACAGCAAAACTCAAAATGCAGGGAGAGCAGTTTTAGTAAGGGCATTTATTCTCCCAAAATAGGGAGTGAAGAATTTAAATCTATGCCCCACTGGAAGTTCTTGATGTGGAAACATTTCATGTATCTCCCTTTTTCCATGCTTTAGTTTTCACAATTATAAAAAGATGTCATAGCTTCTCTTTTCATGTACTTCCTGGTTAGTAGAACATTATAAGCTACTTAAGTCAACTGATCTGTCTTACATTAACAGGTTTATTGATATCTGCAATGTAAAAGGCTTTGATGGACATGCAAAAAGAATAAATCACAGGGATTGTGTGTCATTCATCTTTTGTATTCATACTACATAGGAGCTCTCAAATGGTTCTTGTCTTGAACATCGTATCTGCCCTTAAGATATTTATGGTATTACAGATAATTTTGGAGCATTGGTACAAAAATGAAACTTAGGGTACAATGACAAGGGAGAGGGTGAAGTGATCAGTCGTATCAGATTCTAATTAGACTGGAAAAAAGCCATTGGTTTTTTTTTTATTATAATATTGCTGGGGACTTGAAAAAGTGTAGCTTCAGTAGCAATATAAAGACACAATTTCTGCCTAGTTGGGGAGACATATAACACTTAGAAAACAAGACTACCTAGACAAAAGTGTAGTATAATATACTTCTACAAAGGGGACTTGTCCAAGCAGTGCATTTTGTTGCCAGAAGTTTTTTTTACTTAGGTGGAGAAATGTTAATAGAGAAATGAGTGAAGCAGAATGTCACTACACACCACAACCCACCCCCCCACGACCTTGTCAAGATGCCCCCTCCTTTATTTCAGGTGGGAGAATACTTAGGATTTTCCTTTGATTGCCTCTGTGCTGTTTGGAACCTGGGGTTGCAGCGCTCCCACCTGCTGGACCCAGACAGTGGTGTATCAGTGACTTGGTATGTGATCCACAGTAATTGCTTTCTAGCAGCTGCTTCTGCTGGCTAGTGTTAAGGCGATTCTGACACTGTATACTAAAATATTAATTGTATGTTACTAAATAATGCATAGAGAATCCAGAGCCAGTTACATGCACCAGAGGTACCAACCCTGAAGTGTTAGCCTCTTTCATTTTAGATATGAAAAAAGCATGCCTGGCTTAATCCATGATTAAGTAGTGTGAAATTTCAGAATGAGCTCTAGTTTAATTCTAGCATCCGTAAAATTGTTTTCTCAATTACTAAAGAAATTGAAGCCAGGTGATTTCAAATAAAAATTTCTTATATAAGTTCAAACATTTATCGAATAATTGAAAATGGGCTTAAAAGTCTTGCAGAAGGTGTCCTACATGGTTAATGGTGTATTACAAGAATACATATTGAACATTTATAATAATATTAGGTCTTGCTAAGATTTAATATATGACTAATTTTTCATGAGTGTTTTTCAGCCATAAACAATCTAAAGTTAAGTGGGAGAGAAGTGAGGACAGGTTTCCTTGAGTTGTATTCCTATCTAGCCCTTACTCCTGACTCCTTTAAGTAAGTATAGCTTGTTTGTATTTCAAAGTTAGTGTCTTTCCTCACACACGTTGTTTGGTGCCTCAGTGCTTTTGCATGTGCTTTTCCTTACCCCTGAAATGTTCTCCCAACCGACCTTTTAAAACCGTTATTAAAGGAAATTTTGAAATACACAAAAATAGTGAAATAACAAAAATCTCCCATTTACTGATTACCCAACTTCAACTATTAACAACATTTGTCAATTCTGTTAAATTTTTGGGTTTTTTAAAGTTTATTTTGATATCATTAATCTACAATTAAATGAGCAATATTATGGTGATTACCCCCTTCATCAGGTCCCCCCCACCAACCCCATTACAGTCACTGTCCATCAGCATAGTGAGATGCTATAGAGTCACTACTTGTCTTCTCTTGAGTTGTACAGCCCTCCCCGTGCCCCCCTAACATTACATCTGCTAATCGTAATGCCCCTTTTTCCCCCTTGTCCCTCCCTTCCCACCCATCCTCCCCAGTCCCTTTCCCTTTGGTAACTATTAGTCCGTTCTTGGGTTCTGTGAGTCTGCTGCTGTTTTGTTCCTTCAGTTTTTTTCTTAGTTCTTATACTCCACATATGAGTGAAATTCTGTTATATTTTTTAAATGGTTAGTTCAAATGTTTTCTTGGTGAAGCTTTCCTTTTTTCCCAGCCAGATGGATCTGGTTTTTTCACTGTATGCCTGGAAAAGTTTTTACATACCTCTCGTTTATAGTTGTTAACTGGTATTTACTAGATGTTAGTATGATTATCTTTTTATTTTTCACCCCCAAAACAAGGTGTTCTCTTTGAGGGAGGAAGGTGATAGGTCTTACTCTAGAAAATGTGTATAGTAGCTATTAGAACATTTGAAGTATTCACAGTTAAATGAATTCTCAGAAGAACAGGAATAACTCCTTTGTAATTGCACATACCAGTAAACAGTGACAAAAGATACTGTGTGTGGTGTACATTTAACAACATTTTTAGAAATAGTTTTGATCTTATCTGATGACAGTTCTTTGCTGACCTGCTGTTGTAGATTGACTCCTGCTGGATGCTTTCTTCAGAAGCCTCTCAGACCCTTGCAGGATGCCCTGAAGCAAACACATGGTTTTAATTATAGTCTCAGCAGATGCTGGGTTGTGGCAAAATATGCTGTGGGAAAACTAAAGAATGATGATTCAAAACAAAAACCTGCACCCAGTGAATCCTCTGGGTTGGTTGTGGCAGTGAAATGAGATAGCAAAACTCCCAAACTGAGTGTCTCCATGGGTCCTTTGTAATAAGTAAAGTCCAACATGTGGGTTTTGTTGTTGTTTGTTTACATGCATAAGGTGTGCGAAAGGCTTAACAAAAGTACTGCAAACCATATTGTTTGGCCCACTGAGTTTACAGTGTTGCTCCCACACTGGGTGGTGTGCCCCTTGCCCATGCTATTGATGTACTTGCTGTATTGTACACCTCTGTATTACTAGGTGTAGAAGTTAACCATCCTTTTAAGTTCATTTTTGTTAATGTTCTTGCCTGAATACAGTAAAGGAAAAAAATTACTCAGGAAATAAATATTCTGGAATTGTTTTTGCTTAGTTGCTCTTTTCAGAGAAATTCTATATTGTAAAACTATAAAGTTAAATTTGTTTTTTTTTTGAAAGACATTTCATGGAACTTAGTAGAAATATCAACACCATTTAAAGTAAAGCACGGGGCCTATACATGAGCACAGGATAGGTGCTCAGTGGTGAATCATTTAAGATCGCAGGATGGACTTTCCATATTGATACTTTAGAAGTTGGGGTTCTAATGAAATATAGTGACTTATTGGGATATAATGAACTCAGTCAAGGTTTGAAAAAATTGAGCTTTTAATGACATGGCACTGAAATTTGTTTTACCATTTCTTGGTCCTTTTGATTAGACCTGTGATTTATTTTAATATTCAGGGCTGTGACTCACAGTGAAAGGAAATTTGAAGTGTTACTAATATTACAAGAAGATAATACAGGGTGAATCTGTGACTTAGCTGTGATAATGAAGAAAAGAAATATTTGTAAATCCTACATACAAAAATATTAGTCAACTAAAATGAAAATTTTCATTCAACTAAATATTTCTGGTATGTCACTTTCTTCATTAAATGGAGTTGGTGTGTTTTTCTTGACATAAGAATGTTTTTCTGTACTGTGCAGAGCTTTTAAACTATGACTGTATTGTGTTTAGCAAAGAACAGTTTGCTGAATTGATTTCAAACTATTTCCATACCCAGAATATATAACATTTCAATAAATACTCTGATTGTTCAATAATTAATTATCTAATTGTATTAGCTTATACTCATACACGACATGCTGGCCAAAACCTGTTGCAATAAAAATGATCATTAAAAACGATTAGCCACTGGGGCACTGCCTTGCACATAATACTGTCCTTGAAGGACCCCTTAAGAGGTGAAGAACAAAGTACCCTGCCTTTGAGCAGTGCAAGGAAAAAGGCATGTTACTGAACCTGTTTATCTGGAAAGTAAAAAATAAACATTTTGTAGCCTTAAATAAGGTTTCTTTTGAAAAGATCTCAAAATAGGAGTTGCTTAGGAATGGTTGTAACCCATACAGTGCTGAGATTACTGATAAGCAGGTTGTCTTAAAAAAAAAAAAACTAGGTTGGTATCCTAGCTGTATCCTCTTAATCAGCTCAGTGAACTTAGTTATTTTGCTTGCTGAACCTTAATTTCTCCATCTGCAAATGGGCTTTAGTAGTATTTACTTCACAAGGTTGTTGTGAGGAGTGAATTAATTTATATTACTATAAATTATATAAATTATATGTAAGTATACTTGGTGTGTAGTATATCCTCAGAACATGTTATTTGATTCTGAATTCAATATTGTGACCTTGTTTAGACTGCCTAACCTTATCTTAAAGGCAAAACTTGGGGATGCTTGTCTTAGGGAATGTGAAATGCCTTCAACTGATAATTTACCATTCAGGGTGAATAGGAGGGAGCTGCATAATAGTGTTTGCTTAAAATACTGTTCACAAATCCCTTGAAACTATCAAATGTTCTTATTTTCACAAAGGGAGGAGGACAGATTCTGTGAACTTTTTAGATAGGGAAGCCTATCTCCAATCTTAGGTGAGACTTCTGTATTGAATCCCTAATAGGACTGTTTTTGAACACTTAGAGGAAGTGGTACTTCCTGGGATTCTGTAGGGATTCATTAAAAAATAGAGGCATATACTTCCCTTTAAAATGCAGTTACAACCCTGGTAAACTAGGAAAATTCACCAGGTAGTATGATGGGATTTCAGCAAGATGTTTGACAAATTCTAAGTATGTTCCTCAGACCAGATGAATCTTATTCAAAGGTTGCTGATTAATGGGAAGAGGACACTTCTCTGGCAGCTTTGTCCTTGACCCAATTCTCTTGCTAGTGACTTGGGTGGAGATAACTGATTATGTGCTGATCATATTTTCAAATGCAGGAAGCTGAGAGAGGTAGTAAAAATGTAGGGTGTCAAAATCTAGACTGAGATGAGAAAATCTTGACAGGCAAGCATGTTAATAAGATGAAATTTGGTTGCAGATATATAAGGGCTTATGCTTGGGCCTCTGAATCCAACTGGACAGGTACAAATGGTAGTTTAGCAAGATAAAGGGTAAGAAAGAATTAGGGGTTTTAGAGAGTTGCTCTAATGTGACTTTCAAAAACTTAAGCTAGTATCATTTCAGGCTGCATTAATTGAAATTTATTAGCTAGCGTATGAGAACTGAGATTCTGGTATGTTCTGAGCAGGGTGATCTTACCTTGTTTTATAGTACATTGAACAAATGAGCACATACATAGAGGAGAGCAAAGAGGAAATAGTGGGGTAGCTGGACAGTATGCTAAGTAGAGAAGTGGTTAATGTACCTAAATGTTTGTTCAGAAAGGGCACATGTAAGCTACCCTTAGGTGTTAGAGGAGAAGTTACTAGGGAGGGGAAACAGAAGATAGAATTAAGACTAACTAGTATGTGGAAGTGATATCATCAAAATCTTATGAACAAGTATTTGAGTCTAGCTCAAGAGGAAGTAGTTCTCTATCACAGGAGATACTGTATGTAGAGGGGTTCAGGCGTACTGATGGATCATTATATATTTATCTGATGGATATTATATGTAGATAAGTGCATTGGATGAACTATAGCTTCTTCAAACCTGGAAACACTTGAGTTTGGTATGTGAATAAATATGTGACTCTGAACATGAACAATTTTTAATGATCCCTTATTGTTATTTCTGCTATTTTACTCTGTTGTATTGATACTAACATGGGATCAAACATCTTTTCCCTGGTATTGCATACTATTGTATCTCACAGGTAGTCTCCTATTTTATATCTTTGTTAGTTTAAGTAAAATAATTTAAATATGGGGAGACATCTAATGATTGTGCTGAAGACTGATTCCTGATGCATGTTAGAATTGATAAAATGGTATCTTTCACAGGTTGTTAACCTATTGATGGCAATTTTGCTGACTGTGGAGGTAACGCATCCAAACTCAATGCCAGCTGTCAACATTCAATATGAAGTCATTGGTAATTATTATTCATCTGAGAGAATGGCTGGTATGTTTTTAGTTGAAAATATCTTCTGTTAATTACACATACACACCATTTAGATGAGGCTTGATTAGATGATACTTAAGTTGTTTCCTGAGGCATAAAAATATTTTTGTGGGTTTTCAAAGATAGTCAGTGAAAGTTACAATTGAACATTTCTGTCCAGAAAATGTAGTAGACTATTAGAAGATTTTTGAGACTTATGTGTTGGATACCTTAACTCCCGTCAGGTACTGTGGAGATAAGAGGAAAGAATGAACTACAAAAAGACTGAGCTTTTGACGTCAGTGGGCAAATGTAATAGAGGATGGCAGATTTGATCATGGAGCAAATAGACTTACATTATAAAATATGAATTATTTGAATATTTAATATCTTTTGCTCAGGGTCATAATTTTAATGTATTTCTGTTGTTTAGAATGAAGAAAGACTTGACCTTGGAGTTAAAAATAAAGTAACCTTAGACATTCATGGAAATTACCTTTTTAAACCTATTTATTCCCTGATAGTGTTTTCATTATTTATCTTTTGCTAAAATACAGGTGCAGAAAAATTCTAGTTAAGATTTTATATTACTATAAATTATATTAGAAATTTAATATTTGAACAGAGATTTATGCCTCAGACTTCTCATTGCAAACAATTTATGCATGTTGGTTTTTTTAAATTTCACTTCAGAAAAATGTTCCCAGTTCTTTTTTGTGTATTTATAATATTACAGGATCTAAATCACCATTTTTTAGATTTATTAGCTTTTATTATAAAAATCTGAGCTTGATTACATTTGTGACCTTCCCTGGTTTATTTACAAAGTTGCTTTTTAAAAAAATTTACTTGTTAATTCAAATGATTCACTATCCACAGGGCTAATTGCTGTTTCTAGGATTCAGGTAGAGTTTTGTGGCCATCTGTCATACATGGTAGTATGAAAACACTAACAGTTGTTCACACTGTGTTTTTTTAAGTGCCTTTTTTTTTTAAATGAGTTTCCTGATTGTCTTTTTAAGTATAATGTAATCCTTTATTTTTTTGTCCAATGTGATAGAATACAAAAAACATGTTAGAAACATCCCTTCTAGCATTTGGTTTTTTTCCTGAGTAGTCTATTTAAAAACCAAAATAGAGCAACAAATAAAACTAGCTTCTAATGTCGGTTTTTGGTTTTTAAAAAAGTTAACTTACGGCTACAAAATTTTTCTGAACTTGCTGGTGTCAGCGTTTTCCCTTGTCATGTATATTTCTCCTACTTCCAGGTGTAGAAAAAGATTTATGGTTATTGAGATACTTGTAAGTCTCTACACCTGGTTCCCTTAGCTAGCGCTGCAGGGATGAAATGACAAGTTTATTGCATGTTGCTTGAGTACTGTTACTGCTGTAGAGCATATCAGATGTATTTGTTATATTTTTGTTGATTATAATTTGAGGCCCTTATTCTTGAGAGGATATAAAAATACATAGCTCTTGGTCGTACAGCAGTTTGTGTTTGAAAGTTGAAGTATGACTTTCTTACAGACCTAGTGTTACAATGTTATAATAAATAACCCAGTGCAATTTCTGATGACTGATTTTAAATAATGAGGTTTGCGATAAATTATTTTTAATCAGCTAAACAGGATATGACAATATATATGAAATACTTTTGCAATGTAGTGCAGGCTGTTTTTCAAATAAGAACTTACTTTTATTTATATTCACCTTGGGAATGGGTGAACACTTGGGGGCCCCCTAGAGGACATTCCTGTATATGGTGGTGGGTGGAAGTCTGAGGTTCATATCTGGGCATCTAGCCCTCATACTTTGTTTGCTTTATTGATTCACAAATATTGGAGTGTCTCTTCTTCCATGCATATATGTATTGACCAGATGCCACCCTATTTCTCCCTTATTTTGCTATTAGTTGCTCTAGTGGAAGACATTGAGCTTCACTTTATTATTTCAATACTTTGTTGAATTGAAATAAGTGTGTAGTCTTCCACAACAGGTTCTTGCTAGCTGATTGAATTACAAATTTTGCTTTCAAGTTTGACCTATCCTGTTTAATTTCATATTTTTTTTATATCTGAATCCTTCCAAGTGCCATTGTGCAGGCTGCCTCAGGGAAATCCTTTAAATCCTTAAATTTACCTATCCTGTACCTTTAAGAAAATTTAGAGGGCCATTCTTACTTAGTTTATTGCCAAATACTGATGATGTTTGTATTGTCAGATGGCAAGATGATACATAACATTTATGAAGTAGTGTGAATATTCAGCAGTTATTCTAACCATTCGTCATTATTAGTGCCCTTCAGGTTCTTAATATCTATCCAGAATCAACTTTAGATTTGTGCTGTGTGGCTTAGTATTGTAGAGATTATTTGTTTGTTTGTTATTAATGTAGAGAATGGGAACCACCAGAGAAAGAGTTGGGACAAAGAAGAAAATAGACCAGTGAGTAGCAGAGAAGGCAACGTGAACGAATGAGGAGCCATGAGCTTAGATGTTGGGATGGGGGAGAGGGGATTAATGGAGAACCTTGAGTTTCAGGTTATGTATTTTATCTAAGGCAAGAGGGCCATCTGTAGCATTCTGTATTTAATACATCTGCCTTTTTTAAAAGCAAGTACTGCCTTTCCTTCTTGTTGAACCCTGCTCATCTCACAAGACCCAACTTGTATCATTGCTTTTAAATTTTTTCCCTGATTTTCCAGGCAAAGCTAATTGTTTCTCCTTCTGTTGTAGCAATGGCCACACTGGATTATAATGATCTATTTGTACATCTTCAGACTCTTAGGCTCTTGGGTAGAGTCCCTAGCAGAGTGACTGGTTGATGATAAGTGTCAGTGAATTTTAACAGTTTAAGAAGAAAACCTAAGAAAAGGTGTGAATTTCTAAAGCTTCATTACTTAATACTGAGACAGATCTTTTTAACTTGATCTTAGCCAATCCTGAAAGTACTCAGACATTTTTAAAACATTATTTTTGTTATAAAATTAGTTTAATTAGATTTTTGTTTTTGTTTTCTCAGATAATGCCTGTGTTCTTTTTGCCGTCTCTGTTCTTATGTTTATAATCAGTTCAATGCTGGTATATGGAGCAATTTCTGTAAGTATCCTATATTCACCTTTTAATTAGAGTGTGACCTTTACTGAGTGGTACTTAATTTCATACATGTGATGTGCTTATTCTTTTTTCTTTAGTATCAAGTAGGTTGGCTGATTCCATTCTTCTGTTACCGGCTTTTTGACTTTGTTCTCAGTTGCCTGGTTGCTATCAGTTCTCTCACTTATTTGCCAAGAATCAAAGAATATCTGGATCAATTAGTAAGTGTGTGTGCTAATTAAACGTTCTCATTTTAAGTAAAATATTTAAATTGAAATTTTGAGTCAGCTGTAGGTGCTATTTTTATTTTAACCTACCCTATTTTTAAAAGTGTTTTAAAATAATTCTTACTACTCTTAACTGCCATGTTGAAACTAGTTAAGTGGAAAATAGAGTATCTTCTTACCATGCCATTTGGATATTCTAATATTGAAAGTCTCCAAAGTTGATCATAGAACTTAAGAGTAGTTCAGCTTTTGTTTTGAGTATGCAAAAAAATGTACTAATTTGACTATACATGTTTTCTTTGATCTCCAAAAGTAGAGTGTTCTGTGAAACCTTTCATAAGCTGAAATGGTGTAAAACGAAGCAATTACCATTAATTCATAAGGAAAATTGTTTTAATGTTCCCAGACCCAAAAAATAACCTCCCTTAGGTTTTTCTGGTACCTTAGGACACTCCTTGCTACCAGATGCACAAAATAAATCGAGGTAAAGCAGAGATGCTCACAGACCTAGGCCCAGGCTCTGGCAGCTCGATGTTGAGAAGCTTGCTGAGTGTAGTTCTGGGAAGGAGCCTGATGAGCCACTCTTGGTAACTTGGGGTGTGTGTGCAGACCTCTTTGGGCTTCCTACAAAACAGATACTGAGCAGTATTTTCACTGTGAAAGGGAGAATACTCTTGAGATTAATTTAGTGATGTGGCATAACATGGACTTTCAAACAGCAGGAGGTACCTGAATTTGGCACTCATTAAAGCGTTAGCTTTTCACCTTCACAGGTTTCTGCAGTAACTATTAAGTGCCTACTCTATCCTTCGCTCTGTTCTAGGTGAACCATTGGTGAATGGTGTAGATAAAAACATAACTTCCCTCTCTTTAAGAAAAAACCATGTATTTGGGGAGTTAAGATATGAATTGGTTATCTGTGATAATGAACTAGAGTTGTCACATGACAACAATAAGTGAGGAGCCTAAGATTAATGCAATCTAATGGAGGGACAGGGAACACTGGGCTGCAGTAAGGTCTGGAAGTAGGTGTGGGGTCCAGATAAATGTCAGTTCATTTAAAAATGCTGTCTATTAGGAATTTTCTGCCTAGTCCATTTTGCATACTGCCAAATTTATTCATCCATTCAAAAAACATTTGTTGGTTACTTAGATGCAAGACACTCTGCTAGTTCCTACAGATGCATCAGTAGAACTTCCTAGTGGAGGAATTGGGATATTGACAGTGACTGAATTAACTATTTGATAAAAGCTATGAAGGAAAAGTTAAGCTGCTATGTGAGTGGGTATCCCACAGGTATCAGACTTGGGCTGGAAGCAAGATTTGAACTGCGCTCAAGAGTCTGAGTAGGAATTAAGATAAATACAGAAGAGTTAAGGGAAAAGAAAGAAAGAAATACAGGAATTAAGGGAAATAGAGAAGAAGGTGTTCTAGGTAAAGGAGAGACACCTTGAGGTGGGAAGGAACATGGTGTAGTCAGGGAACTACAAGATGGCTATGATGGTTGCACACAGAGTCAGTGGAGGGAAGCAGCATGTGATGAGGCTGGAGAGAAGTAGCCGGGCAGGGCCTGTCGGCCTGGTCATTCGTAGTCAGCTTCCTAAGCATAGTTATTTCTGATCATGTTATTTCTGGCTGAAAAATTGTAAAACTTCTGAATAAATTGGTAGCACTCCTTCATGAGCTGGTCCCTTTCAGTTTTTGTCCTTTTATTTATAGATGAAGGCTTACAGAACAGTTTTGTCCTAAGGAGACACTGAGCTGGGTTTGGAGTTCATGTGTGGATACTTTTTTTTTTTTCATGTGTGTGTGCTTTGAGATTTCTGTGTGCTGCTTTTTCATGAGAATGAAATTATTTGGGCCTTGGTGTTGACATATCCATTAAAAACAGCTAAAAGTTTGAAAAATTAAATGAACTTTATAGAAAAACATCGGAACGAATTTTTCTCTATTCCTTTCACAGACGCCAGTGTTTTCTCCCCTCTGTTATAGTTACTTGGCCTCTCAGACTGGGAGGTACTTTCTCTGTTGCCCAGCTTATAAATCCTAAATTATTCTTTCATAATGCTCTTCTCCCCAAACTTAGCTCATTGCCGTGTGCAAATAAATATTTGGATAGATACAGCTGATCTGAGAAGGGTATAGAATGGTGCAGCAAGTCACATCATCTGGCCTGGCTTTATAACCAGGGCATGTCTTCTTTTTGACCCTTTCTGATGAGCACTGAGTCTGATGATTGTCTTTTAGAAAAGTTATTTTCCCCATGTAGGACTAAATGGCTCATGGGACTTAGATAATCCTAGTACCTCCCGACTCTGTGCCTCAGTGACCCCTGGACAAATCTGGGGTCCTATAGACGAGATAGTGTTTTTCCAAAGGCTGGAAGGATGTAAAATAGTGAAAAGTAAAGAAAAAGTGAGCTCAGTTGAGACTCTTAAGAATATTCTGGGTATTCAAACAAATGCAGTGTGTTTTAAGTGTTCAATAGCATGCATTAAAGATGAGGCTTAAAAGCACTGTGAGTTAAATTCCATTTATAGGTTTTTATTAGAATATCAGCTCTGACTTGGTGCCTTTTGTTTGTATTCTTAAGGTGCTCTCTATTTTATCGCAAAGTGCAAGTGCCATGGCTGAGTAATAAGTGTATGTTGAATTAATAAACTGTATATTTTAGAGCAGGTTTAGGATCATAGCAGAATTGGATGGGAAGTTCCCCTATACCCGGTGTCCACCCCCCTTAACTCCCCCAACTATCCACCTCCCAAACATAGTGGTATATTTGTTACAACTGGTAAACCTGCATTGACACATTGTTATCACCCATAGTTTACTCGAGGGTTCACTTTTGGTGGTATACATTCTATAGATTTGGGCAAGTGTGTAATGACATGTATCCATCATTGCAGGACCATACAGAGTAGTTCCACTGCCTTAAAAGTCTTCTCTACTTTGGTTATTCATCCCTCACTTCCCTGCTCTTTTATAGCCTGATTTCCCCTATAAAGATGACCTCCTGGCATTGGACTCCAGCTGCCTCCTGTTCATTGTTCTTGTGTTCTTTGCCTTATTCATCATCTTTAAGGTGAGCTGCTGATTAACTATTCGGGAGACCAGTTAGACTCTGACACTATCCACTTAAGTTTTTTTGTCTTCTCCTTACAGTTCACAGTGACTGTTTATTCTGACACAGTAGTAGAGATAGCTTCTAGGGAGTGTTCGCTCTCGTTTCTAGAGAGTGGTTGGAAATGCCAAGATCCTTCCTAAGTGTAAGGAATATAATTACGTTTTTGGAAGTGATTCATGATTTGGATTATAAATCTGTTAAAATTCTCAAGATTCAGAAACAGAATTTCTTCAGCAGTGCAGTGGTTATTAGACCTGAATGAAACCCCAACTCTGGTTTCTCTGTAAAATGGGGGTAACAAAACTTACCATAGCTAAATGAGAACAAGTAGGGAAAGGGCCTGGCCCTTACTTGGTCCAAGTGGATGTCGGTTCCCTCCTCCTCAGAGAAAATGTGGGGGAAACTATTACAAGGCAGCTTACTTTTAGAGCAAGTAGTCTGTTGAACATATGTAAATTTTGTTTGTATCCTTTTAGGCTTATCTAATCAACTGTGTTTGGAATTGCTATAAATACATTAATAACAGAAACATGCCAGAGATTGCTGTGTACCCTGCCTTTGAAGCACCTCCACAGGTGAGTGACCTTTTAATATATTAAAACCTGACTAGCCATTATTGATTATTCCCAAGAGCCTGGATCTGGCCTTTCGTCTCCTCAGTGTCATAACTATGGTTTTGGGCCCAAACTGCCTAAATTGACAAGACCCCATTTCCCGGTTGGAATCCTGGGTGAGAGACACCCTGCACAGCTCATCATCACATTCAGTTTGGCTGTTAGGTTTGGTTCAGAAGTGGTCTCCAAGAGTGTTGCATTTTGGAGGGAGATGAGAACTGAAATAGATAGCAGTGTGAGCCATGCCAGGCTCATGACTTCAGAGTTTAAGGATGGGATGCTGTCAGCTGAAGCTTGGGTTGCTTTCAAAAAGCATCATATGATCTGAAGGGGAAGCAGCTTTTTCTGTGGAGAGCTGTAGGCAGTGGGTTCTGTGAGTGTGTTGGGATGGTCTACCTCGTGGGGCCCTCTAGCTGCTGCTGTACTCTCTTCCCAGGTTTTCCTCTTGTAGAATATATGTGGCCCATATAGGTAGGGCCAGCCTGTCACACTTGGTGTCACTCAGGTTAGAATGCCACTCTACTACATAGATGTGCCCTTTATCCTAGGGAAAGCGATAGAAAGAAGTACCTGATCCTTTGCCTGCAAAGTCTCATGCAATTTAGGATCCAGAATTTTACTGGGGGGCTTCCTTTAGCATGGTTCAGAGGGACCCTTAACCTAAGTCTGCAAGCCCTGCTGTGTAGTTGGCACTGGGACTTTATCAGTCACGTTGGTATGGCGGGGAGTGTAGTTGCACATAATTCCTATCAAGGTGCCCTGGTAGCCTCGGTCAATTCAGAAGCAAAATTCTGTTCCCCTACCTTCCTCTCTCCCTCCCTCTGTTTACTTGTCGTCTCTGCTCTCAGAAACCATGTAGCTAATAGTTTCTTCATCTGTTTAGGACCTAAAATCTGAAAGCCTAATGATTTCAGATTCGTTTTTAAAGGTAAATTGAGTCCGATATATATATTTTCTCTTTTCAGTATGTTTTGCCAACCTATGATATGGCAGTGAAGATGCCTGAAAAAGAACCACCGCCTCCTTACATACCTGCCTGAAGAAAGTCTGCCTTTGTCAATAAACCCTATACCAGCTTTTGTCTTGTTTATTTTACAGAACGCTGCAATACAGGCCTCTTTAAACTTGTGAGATAAAATACATTTTCCTTTAAGCATTTATTTTGAAACACTAACAAGCTTTTTGACATCCATTAAAAACCAGGTTTTTTTTTCTTAAGTCTAGTACATTTTAGTAGTTTTTGAAGACAATCTAGGAGTAAGCAAGAGCAGCAAAGTGCCATTGTTTGCCTTTAATTGGGGGGTGGGGGGTGGGGAGGGCATATTCTCTACACATTTTCTTTTTTAACTGCACTTTCTTTATATAGTAGTGTGCATTTTGGTTTTTTGCTGCCCTGGATACTTTCAGGAAGAAAGTTAAATATTCAGGGTGAGTGAGTTGGGTATAAGATCTGAAGTTTTCAGCTATGAAAACAGCAAAAAGAAATATAACATTTTAACTTGACTGTGGAAGATGACAGTTGCATGTTCTTAATTTGTATGTTTCCATCTTTGTGATAAGATGCTTTAATAAATCTCTTAAATATTTACTCTTGTCATTTTTAAAAAAATCTGTTACCCCCTTTTGGTAGATAAAACCTACTCAGAGTGCCAGGGTATTTTGGAACTTTGAGAATACAATGCTAGACTTTAAATTAGAAAGCATTTTAGTCCAGTAACTCAGAAGTATTATTTAAAATAATGGTAAAAGTATTACTTGAATCATAGGCCAAAAATTAATATTGACAGCGTGGTTTTAAAAACGTCACATAATTAGTGTAGCAAGCTGTGTTTTTAAGTTCAGATCATTTAGTTAGGTAATGAGTTCATCAAGAATAATTCAAGGTAAAATGCATCAGTTGACCTTCAGAGGAGAACCAAGGAGAAAGAAGCAAGCTGCTGCTTACAGAACCCGCAACTAAAATCTTCTGGAAATATTCAACCTTGAGTTTTGCTAAGAATGTGACAGTGGTGGCCTTGTATATACATCTACCATATAGACACATGAATATATTTTACACGTTTTTAAAAGGGAAAACAGCTGTTGGGTTGCAATCTCACTTTTATGAACACCACCACCAAAATAAAGAATAAACTGTATTTTAAAAAGAAGTGCTGTTGTATCTCGTAGTATACCTCATTTTTGGTAGTGGAAGATAATTTACTGGTATCTTCAGTTTTAGATCAAACTTTACGGTTTAAAATCATCTGTGATTTCAAAGTCAGGAACTAGTTCTCTAGGCTAGCTTCGCTTTGTTTCTTCATAAAAAATGGAAATCTCACAAGAAATCAAGTTTCTTAGTTGATGTTATTATTGGTTTAATTGTGTTCTCCACTGAAGATCAGCTAAGCAGTGTTTAGATACTAACTGAACTTACTAGCCCCCAAATAACGCATCAGGACCCTGACCTGGTGGGGCTCCTTTTGAGGCTGAGGTGTGTGAGGATAGGGAAGGGGCTTTGTCCTCATGGAACTGCCCTAACTGGGCATTGCTCCTTCCCTGGGCTGGAAGTGACGGACCATCATGACCTCTGATCATCATTCCATTCGAGGCAGATTTATCCTCTGGAGAAGAACACAGGCCTTAGACTCAATAGAGAAAAGTCACAAAGTGTCCATCCCAATCATTTCCTCCAAGCAAGAAGAAACATTTGTCATTAAATGGTCATTGTTCCAGGCGAGCGAAATCGGTTACAAAAGTTAAATATCCTAGGAGATGATGCCCAAATTGTTTGCCTTAAAAAGTTGATTTTTTTCCCCTCTTGCTAGTGCTGAAGAAAAGCTTCAGTAGGTTAGTTAATTGATTCTAAAATTCAGATCATTAAAAGATGAATGCTTGGCCTTGTTTTTTTAAAACACGAAGCAACTTCAGCTTGAGTGAGTAGCTCATGCTTTTCACCATTCTGACTTCCAAGTCTGACACTCCCTCAAAAATCCCCACAAAAAATGTCATGAGATACTGATGCTCTTCTAAATCAAAGCCCTGTTACCTTCTCTAACTTATGTTTCGGCTTTTAGCATTCAACGTTGACTCCCCAGCCTCAATCATTCCTCTTGGCTTTCAAAACATTTCATCAAGGTTTGCCTTATCTGTTCAGTTTCCTATTACAGCTTTTTTTTTTTAAACCTATGTCTACTTTTGTACTCTGCTCTGATTTTGGCCTTCTTGCTTCACTCTGAACTTTTATTTATCACTATAAATGTGGCTACAAAACCTCCATAGAGTTCCAAATGTTTGCAAGGGCTATCAAATGAAACGAGAATCCTGCAAGACCTTTGTTTTCCAAAACTGAGCTCAGTGGCATGCACATTCTCTGTGGTGTCATTGGCGCCTTTGCTATAATGGAAAGCTTATGGCCTTGTGGATTCTCTGTTGGGTTCACTCACAACCCAAATCACACTCTAACCTTGAGCAAAGTATTAATTCAAACAATGTATTTTGAGTGCATACTTTGTTCCAGGTGCAGGAAATGTGGTGGGCACACAGTACAAAACAAAAATTCCCTGGTCTCACTTCAGTGGTGAGAGATCATGTAAAACTAATAAGCTAATGATAGAGCTATAGAGAAAAAGGAAACAAGAAAGGGGGTGGGGGTAGTGGAGTGGTGGGTACAATTTTAAACAGTGTCAGAAAAGGCCGTACAAGGTGACATGAGACCTAACAGATGAGGGTGGAAGAACATTCTAGGCAGAGGGACTTCCGGTAACGTGCTTGTGTGCTCAAAAAACAGTGAGTGTGAGTGAAGTGAATGGAGACAGAAAAGAGTGGCAAGGAGCTCAGGTATTGGCTTGGCCATTGTAGGTCGTTAGGATGACTGACTTACTGGATGGAAAGCTACTGGAGGGTTCTGAACAGATGAGAGTCGAAATGGTCTATGGTGTGACTTCTGTGAATCTGTTTTCTCATCTAGAAAAGGATTCTGATAACTCAGAGTAGTAAATAATAAATGCTGTAATTCATGTGCAGACCCTAACACAGTGCCTAGCACATAACAAAAAAAATCAGTTATTATAAGGCAGATTATATAGAAGAATTGTTGAGAAATCAGCTATTGGATTCCGACAAACTTGCTTTTGCACTCCAGTTCCGTCATTGGGTTGCCATGCAAGTGTGACCAAGATACTTAACCTGTGTGAGCTTTAATATGCACCATAATTTCATAAGATGAAGACTGTGTATAGTGCATGGCACAAAGGCAGACTATAGCAAGTACTCAAAGAATACATCTGTTTATATGTTGAAATATTTAAAAGTATTAAAAGGTTTTAGTAAATTGGCCATTCTCGGATCGTTTGACAAATGGGCTTTCAATGAATTAGCTTTGAAGAATGATTTCGTGAATTGGCCGTCCTTACCTCTTCCTCCAGCACCTAGCATGTAGCACTATTACAGCTCATGTTTTATTGTAACTGTGTGTTAGTGAACAACTTGGAAACAAGGCCTTCATACCCTTGTTAGCTCAGTGACCCACACAAAGCTGGCGAGGAGAGGCAAGGTAGTACATGTTTACTGAATTAAACAATTTGTTTCCACTCTACAAATTTTACACGGCTCATAGATTTTTTTTATGGTATTTCTTTTTATTTTTTTTGTATTGGTATCATTAATCTACAATTACATGTGCAACATTATGGTTACTAAACTCCCCACTTCATCAAGTCCCCCCCACATACCCCATTACAGTCACTGTCCATCAGTGTAGTGAGATGCCATAGAATCACTATTTGTCTTCTCTGAGTTGTACAGCCCTCCCCGTGCCCACCCTACATTATGTCTGCTAATTGTAATGCTCCCTTTTTCCCCTTGTCCCTCCCTTCCCACCCATCCTCCCAAGTCCCTTTCCCTTTGGTAACTATTAGTCCATTCTTGGGTTCTGTGAGTCTGCTGCTGTTTTGTTCCTTCAATTTTTTTCTTTGCTCTTATACTCCACATATGAGTGAAATCATTTGATACTTGCCTTTCTCTGCCTGGCTTATTTCACTGAGCATAATACCCTCTAGCTCCATCCATGTCGTTGCAAATGGTAGGATTTGTTTTCTTCTTATGGTTGAATAATATTCCATTGTGTATATGTACCACCTCTTCTTTATCCATTCATCTACTGATGGACACTTAGGTTGCTTCCATTTCTTGGCTATTGTAAATAGTGCTGCGATAAGCAGGGGTGCATATGTCTTTTTCAAACTGGCCTGCTGCATTCTTAGGTTAAATTCCTTGGAGAGGAATTCCTGGGTCAAATGGTATTTCTATTTTGAGTTTTTTGAGGAACTGCCATACTGCTTTCCACAATGGTTGAACTAATTTGCATTCCCACCAGCAGTGTAGGAGGGTTCCCTTTTCTCCACATCCTCGCCAACATTTGTTGTTTGTGTTTTGGATGTTGGCCATCCTCACTGGTGTGAGGTGATATCTCATTGTGGTTTTAATTTGCATTTCTCTGATGATTAGCGATGTGGAGCATCTTTTCATGTGCCTGTTGGCTATCTGAAATTCTTCTTTGGAGAAGTGTCTATTCATATCCTCTGCCCATTTTTTAATTGGATTATTTGCTTTTTGTTTGTTGAGGTATGTGAGTTCTTTATATATTTTGGATGTCAACCCCTTATCGGATATGTCATTTACGAATGTATTCTCCCATACTGTAGGATGTCTTTTTGTTCTACTGATGGTCTAGTTTGCTGTGCAGAAGCTTTTCAGCTTGATATAGTCCCACTTGTTCATTTTTGCTTTTGTTTTCCTTGCCCAGGGAGATATGTTCATGAAGAAGTTGCTCATGTTTATGTTCAAGAGATTTTTGCCTATGTTTTTTTCTAAGAGTTTTATGGTTTCATGACTTACATTCAGGTCTTTGATCCATTTTGAGTTTACATTTATGTGTGGGGTTAGACAGTAATCCAGTTTCATTCTCTTACATGTAACCAGCTGGTTTGCCAACACCAGCTGTTGAAGAGGCTGTCATTTCCCCATTGTATATCCATAGCTCCATTATCATATATTAATTGACCATATATGTTTGGGTTAATGTCTGGACTTTCTATTCTGTTCCACTGGTCTGTGGGTCTGTTTTTCTGCCAATACCAAATTGTCTTGATTACTGTAGCTTTGTAGTAGAACTTGAAGTCTGGGAGCATAATTCCCCATTTTATTCTTCCTTCTCGGAATTGCTTTGGCTATTCGGGGTCTTTTGTGGTTCCATATGCGAATATTGTTCTGTTTGGATTGGTCGCACAGTTCTCTTAATATTCTTTCATTCCTAGAGATCCCTTTTCTCTCTCTGCCTCAGCTTCTCTGTACTCCTGTTCTCTGATTTCTATTCCATTAACAGTCTCTTGCACCTCATCCAGTCTGCTCTAGGTCCATCAGTCGCTTGTCTCATTTCTGCATTGTCTCCCCTGACTTCTTCCCTTAGCTCTTGCATATTTTTCTGTAGATCCGTCAGCATGGTATGACTTTTATTCTGAATTCTTTTTCAGGAAGATTGTTTTAATCTATCCCATCAGGCCCTCTTTCTGGGGTTGTCTGGGTGATTCTTGTCTGGAAATATTTCTGTCTTTTCATGGCGATAGAAGTGGTCACTGGCAGGTGCCATGTGTGTCAGCTGGGAGAACAAAATCCCTTCCTGCTTGCTGTTCTCCTTGTCCTTCTCCGGAGCCTAAGCTGGTTTCCTGCACACCTGGAGGCAGTGTCTGGGATAATCCTCTGAGCTACCTGTGTGTGGGCCACCCTCAGCCTAGCTTATGGCACTGCAGGGGTTTGGAGTCACGCCGGGTGTGTTCTGCTCCCCTTGGTGCCTTCCAGATCTTGCTCTGGGTTCTGTGGCCCTTCCCGGTTAGCTGCTCGCACACCGGGAGGAGATTCTGTGTGGTTGCTGTGGGCTGGTCTGCTCTCCCGCTGTTCCGCAGCTGTGGCGGATCTGCCGGACCCTTTGCGGTGCCGGCCGGCAGGGGAACGAATGGCAGGCTGCTTGTCCTCTGAGGAGATTTGGGGCTGCTTTACCTGACAGCTGGATAGGGGGCCCAAAGTTCCTCAAGATTCCCAGCCTGCTGAGTTTAGTGCGCTGGGACGATTTTGTTCCTCTGTTGGGCTCTTGTCTCTTTTAAGACTTTTTAAAAAGCGCCCTCTTTTCTTTTGTCCCATGGGAGCCGGCTGAGGGGACCCGCTTGCAGTGTCCATTTCGGATCCTGCCCTTCTGTTTCTCTAATCTCCAATACACCATGTGATGTGTGTCTGTGCTCCCGGTGCAGATCATGGGGGCTGGTTATTTATCCAGGGTGTACTTCCATTCCCTCCCACTCTGATTCTTTTCCTCCCACCGGTGCGCTGGGGTGGGGGAGTGCTCGGGTCTTGCTGGGTCGTGGCTTTGTATCTTACCCGCTTGGTGAGGCGCTGAGTTCTCACAGATGTAGCTGTAGCCTGGCTGTTGTGCTGTATTTTCTGGTCTCTCTTTTAGGAATAGTTGTATTTGTTGTATTTTCACAAACATATATGGTTTTGGGAGGAGATTTCTGCCACACTGCTCAAGCCGCCATCTTCCCAGAAGTCCCCATAGATTATTTTTGATAAAAATTGGGCATCATCTAAATGTAGAGCAAACCAGACCTACATTTACAGATTTTTACAATATGAATTCAAGATATTTTACATTAATAAATTGTATACTTTTTTCCCTGATATACTAATCTCTGTTTTCTAGTCTCTAATTTGTTCACAGCCCTTGAGGAACTGAGTTTGTTCTAGCTGTTCCAATGTTCCTTGTAGGCAAATGATAGATGGGCCATTTTCAGGACGGCTTTTGCCTTCAGAGAAGGAATGTGTTATAAATAAGCCCAAGCAAAATTATACCTTTGCTTTTCTGATATTGCCTGTTTTCCTATAAAAATCATCACTTTAAGTATGATAAAATAATTTGGAAGGAAGATATTGCCAAATAACATGGAATTCAGGCACATGAGAGGCAGTATGGGGCTGGTGGAATAAGCCCAAGATCTACAGTCCGAAGATTGAAATTCAGTTCCTACTTCACCAAGTTACTACTCCCTCATCCTGGGAAATTTAACTGCGATCTGTAAAACCAAGAAGATGCAAATCCCTGACCTACATATTTGGGGTTGTTCTTGGGGCCAACTGAGGTAACAGACATGGGAGGGTTGGCAACTGTAAAGTGCTGTGCAAATATTTTCATGAGGGGGTGTGTGAACAAGGAATGGCTAGAGGAAGGACTGAAGAGGGAGAAGAGTATTTGACCTAGCAACCCGAAAAAGAGTAACTGGTTCTGGTCTGTTAGAAAGGAGCTTTGTATCTATCATAATTCAGGTAGGTAGCTTAAAATCTGCACAGGGCCTCAGGAAACCTGATTTATATTCCCGGCCCTCCCACCAGGAATACAACTCATGCAAATGAATGGCTGACAAGATTCCTTCTTAACTTGTCCTTCTGTGACTCTTGTTTTTGGTTAGTCAATTATCTTTTAAAGAGAAAAATAAAGTTTAAGGAGACATATGTACCCATTTAGTTACCGTATGGGTGCTTTTCATTCTTTCTATACGTACACATTTCTACCTGCTATTTTTCTTCTGCCCAAGGGCTTCCTTTAATGTTCTTTGCCGTGTGGTTCTGCTGCTGCTGAATTATTTTGTATTTTGTATGTCTGAATTTATCTTTATTTTACCTTTGTTTTCAAAATATATTGTCCCTGAGTAGAGAATTCTAGATTGTCAGGTTTTCTTCAGTACTTTGAAAATGTTGCTCCACTGTCTTCTTGCACACATTGTTCCTACTGAGAAATTTGCAGTCATTCTAACTTTGTTCCTGTACTATATGGAATATCTTTTTTTGTTTGTTTTAAACTCTGGGTGATTAAGCATTTGCTCTATCATGGGTTTTGAGTAATTGGTTTATGATATTATTTGATTGCAGATTTGTAAAAGGTACAATGTACATTAAAAACCTAGGGTTTTCTGGGTTTTTTTTTTTTGATTGAGGTTCATTGACCTTTTTGGATCTGTGGTTTTATAAGCATCATCAAGTTTCAACATTTTTTTCAGCCATTATTTCTTTCCTTTTTTAAAAAAATTTTTATTAAGGTATTATTGATATACACTCTTATGAAGGTTTCACGTGAAAAAACAATGTGGTTACTACATTTACCCATATTATCAAGTCCACACCCATACCCCAATGCAGTCACTGTCCATCAGTGTAGTAGGATGCCACAGATTCACTGTTTGCCTTCTCTGTGCTACACTGTTTTCCCTGTGATCCCCCACACCATGTGTACTAAACATAATACCCACAGTCCCCTTCTCCCACCCTCCCCACCTGCTCTCCCACACCCCTCCCCTTTGGTAACCATTAGTTCCTTCTTGGAGTCTGTGAGTCTGCTGCTGTTTTGTTCCCTCAATTTTGCTGTGTTGTTATACTCCACAAATGAGGGAAATCATTTGGCACTTGTCTTTCTCTGCCTGGATTATTTCACAGCATAATATCCTCCGGCTCTATCCATGTTGTTGCAAATGGTAGGATTTGTTTCTTTTTTATGGCAGAATAGTGTTCCATTGTATATATGTACCACCTCTTCTTTATCCGTTCATCTACTGATGGACACTTAGGTTGCTTTCATTTCTTGGCTATTGTAAATAGTGCTGCAATAAACATAGGGGTGCATATGTCTTTTTGAATCTGAGAAGTTGTATTTTTTGGGTAATACGAGTGGGATTCCAGGGTCAAATGGTATTTGTATTCTTAGTTTTTTGAGGCCTCCATATTGCTTTCCACAATGGTTGAACTAACTAACATTCCCACCACCAGTGTAGGGGGGTTCCCCTTTCTCCGCATCCTTGCCAGCATTTGTTGTTTTTAGACTTTTGGATGGTGGCCATCCTTACTGGTGTGAGGTGATACCTCATTGTGGTTTTAATTTGCATATCTCTGATGATTAGTGATGTGGAGGATCTTTTCATGTGTCTGTTGGCTATCTGAATTTCTTCTTTGGAGAATTGTCTCCTCATATACTCTGCCCATTTTTTAATTGGGTTATTTGCTTTTTGGATGTTGAGGTATGTGAGTTCTTTATATATTTTGGATGTTAACCCCTTGTCGGATATGTCATTTATGAATATATTCTCCTATACTGTAGGATGCCTTTTTGTTCTGTTGATGGTGTCCTTTGCCATACAGAAGCTTTTTAGTTTGATGTAGTCCCATGTGTTCATTTTTGCTTTTGTTACCCTTGCTTGAGGAGATGCATTCAGGAAGAAGTTGCTCATGCTTATAAATTCAGGAGATTTTTGCTTATGTTGTCTTCTAAGAGTTTTATGGTTTCATGACTTACATTCATGATCCATTTCGAGTTTACTTTTGTGTAATGGGGTTAGACAATAATCCAGTTTCATTCTCTTGCATGTAGCTGTCCAGTTTTGCCAACACCAGTTGTTGAAGAGGCTGTCATTTCCCCATTGTATGTCCATGGCTCCTATATTGTATATTAATAGACTTTATATGGTTGGGTTTATATCAGGGCTCTCTAGTCTGTTCCATTGGTCTATGGTTCTGTTCTTGTGCCAGAACCAAATTGTCTTGATTACTGTGGCTTTGTTGTAGAGCTTGAAGTTGGGGAGCATAATCCCCCCAGCGTTATTCTTCCTTCTTAGTATGGCTTTGGCTATTCGGGGTCTTTTGTGGTTCCATATGAATTTTAGAATGATTTGCTCTAGTTCATTGAAGAATGCTGTTGGTACTTTTGATAGGAATTGCATTAAATCTGTAGATTGCTTTAGGCAGGATGGCCATTTTGACAGTATTAGTTTTTCCTATCCATGAGCACAGGATGTGTTTCTATTTATTGGTATCTTCTTTAATTTCTCTTATGAGTGTCTTGTACTTTTCAGAGTATAGGTCTTTTACTTCCTTGGTTAGGTTTACTCCTAGTTATTTTATTCTTTTTGATGCAACTGTGAAAGGAATTGTTTTCCTGATTTCTCTTTCTGCTAGTTCATTGTTAGTATATAAGAATGACACATATTTCTGTGATTAATTTTATATCCTGCAACTTTGCTGAATTCAGATATTAGATCTAGTAGTTTTGGAGTGGATTCTTTAGGGTTTTTTATGTACAATATCATGTCATCTGCAAACAGGGACAGTTTAACTTCTTCCTTGCCATTATGGATGCCTTTTATTTCTTTGTATTGTCTGATTGCTATGGGTAGGACCTCCAGTACTATGTTGAATAGAAGTGGGGAGAGTGGGCATCCTTGTCTTGTTCCCAATGTTAAAGGAAATGCTTTCAGCCTCTTCCTGTTAAGTATAATGTTGGCTGTGGGTTTGTCATATATGGCCTTTATTATGTTGAGGTACTTGCCCTCTTTACCCATTTTTCTGAGAGTTTTTATCCTGAGTGGGTGTTGAATTTTGTCAAATGCTTTTTCAGCATCTATGGAGATGGTCATGTGGTTTTTGTCCTTATTTTTGTTGATGTGGTGGATGATGTTGATGGATTTTCGAATGTTGTACCATCCTTGCATCCCTGGAATAAATCCTACTTGATCATGATGGATGATCTTTTGATGTATTTTTGAATTTGGTTTGCTAATATTTTGTGGAGTATTTTTTCATCTATGTTCATCAGGGATATTGGTCTGCAATTTTCTTTTTTTGTGGTACCTTTTCCTCGTTTTGGTATTAGAGTGAAGCTGGCCTCATAGAATGAGTTTGGAAGTATTTTCTTCTACTCTTTGGAAAACTTTAAGGAGGATGAGTATTAGGTCTTCACTAAATGAAAATTCAGCGGTAAAGCTATCTGGTCCAGGAATTTTTGTTCTTAGGTAGTTTTTTGATTACCAATTCAATTTGATTGCTGGTCATTGGTCTGTTCAGGTTTTCTGTTTCTTTCTGGGTCAGGCTTGGAAGGTTGCATTTTTCTAGAAAGCTGTCCATTTCTCCTAGGTTATCCAGTTTGTTAGCATATAATTTTTCATAGTATTCTCTAATAATTCTTTGTGTTTCTGTGGTGTCCATAGTGATTTTTCCTTTCTCATTTCTGGTTCTGTTTATGTGTGTAGACTCTTTTTTTCTTGATAAGTCTGGCAAGGGGTTTATGTATTTTGATTATTTTCTTGAAGAACCAGCTCCTGCTTTCATTGATTCTTCCTATTGTTTTATTCTTCTCGATTTTATTTATTTCTGCTGTAATCTTTATTATGTCCCTCCTTCTACTGACTTTGGGCCTTATTTGTTCTTCTTTTTCTATTTTCGTTAATTGTGAGTTTAGACTGTTCATATGGAATTGTTCTTCTTTCCTGAGGTAGGCCTGTATTGCAATATACTTTCCTCTTAGCACGGTCTTTGCTGCATCCCAGATTTTGCAGTGTTGAATTATTGTTGTCACTTGTCTCCATGTATTGCTTGATCTCTGTTTTTATTTGGTTATTGATCCATTGGTTATTTAGAAGCATGTTGTGAAGCCTCCATGTGTTTGTGGGATTTTTCTAGTTTCATACGTTTGTGGTCTGTGAAACTTGGTACAATTTCAATCTTTTAAAATTTACCAAGGCTCTTTTTGTGGCCTAGGATATGATCTATTCTTGAAAATGTTCCATGTGCACTTGAGAAGAATGTGTATTGTGCTGCTTTTGGGTATAGAGTTCTGTAGATGTCTGTTAGGTCCATCTGATCTAATGTGTTGTTCAGTGCTTCTGTCTCCGTACTTATTTTCTGT
This sequence comes from Smutsia gigantea, assembly GCA_032199065.1. Taxonomy (NCBI): domain Eukaryota; kingdom Metazoa; phylum Chordata; class Mammalia; order Pholidota; family Manidae; genus Smutsia; species Smutsia gigantea. The sequence continues at coordinate 168,620 of JAVSCE010000111.1, forward strand.
CTGATTGATCTGTCCTTTGGAGTGAGTGGAGTGTTGAAGTCTCCTAAAATGAATGCATTTCATTCTATTTCCCCTTTTAATTCTGTTAGTATTTGTTTCACATATGTAGGTGCTCCTGTGTTGGGTGCATAGATATTTACAATGGTTACATCTTCTTTTTGGATTGACCCCTTTACCATTAAGTAATGTCCTTTGTCTCTTGTGACTTTCTTTGTTTTGAAGTCTATTTTGTCTGATACGAGTACTGCAACTCCTGCTTTTTTCTCCCTATTAAAAGTTGCATGAAATATCTTTTTCCATCCCTTCACTTTTAGTCTGTATATGTCTTTGGGTTTAAAGTGAGTCTCTTGTAGGCAGCATATAGGTGGGTCTTGTTTTTTTATCCATTGTGACTCTCTCTTTTTATTGGTGCATTCAGACCATTTACATTTAGGGTGATTATTGATAGGTATGTACTTATTGCCATTGCAGGCTTTAGATTCGTGGTTACCAAAGGTTCAAGGTTAACTTCCTTACTATCTAAGAGTCTAACTTAACTCATTTAATATGCTATTACAAACACAATCTAAAGGTTCTTTTTTTTTTCTTCCTCCTCCATTCTTTATATATTAGGTATCATATTCTGTAGTCTTTGTCTATCCCTTGATTGACTTTGTGGAAAGTTGATTTAATTTTGCATTTGCTCAGTAATTAACTGTTCTACTTTCTTTACTGTGGTTTTATTACCTCTGGTGACAGCTATTAAGTCTTAGGAACACTTCCATCTATAGCTGTCCCTCCACAATACACTGTAGAGACGACGGTTTGTGGGAGGTAAATTCTCTCAGCTTTTTCTTATGTGGAAATTGTTTAATCCTTCCTTCAAATTTAAATGATAATCTTGCCACATAAAGTATTCTTGGTTCGAGGCCCTTCTGCTTCATTGCACTAAATACATCATGCCACTCCCTTCTGGCCTGTAAGGTTTCTGCTGAGAAGTCTGATGATACCCTGATGGGCTTTCCTTTGTATGTGATATTATTTCTCTCTCTGGCTGCTTTTAATAATATGTCCTCATCCTTGATCTTTGCCATTTTAATTGCTATATGTCTTGGTGTTGTCTTCCTTGGGTCCCTTGTGTTGGGAGATCTGTGCACCTCCATGGCCTGAGACACTATGTCCTCCCCCAGATTGGGGAAGTTTTCGGCAATTACCTCTTCAAAGACACTTTCTATCCCCTTTTCTCTCTCTTCTTCTTCTTCTGGTACTCCTATAATGCGAATATTGTTCCATTTGGATTGGTCACACAGTTCTCTCAATATTCTTTCATTCTTAGAGATCCTTTTTTCTCTCTGTGCCTCAGCTTCTTTGTATTCCTCTTCTCTAATTTCTATTTCATTTATTGTCTCCTCCACCGTATCTAATCTGCTTTTATGACTTTCCATTGTATGTTTCATTTCTGATACTGTGTTCCATAATGATTGGATCTCTGACCGAAAGTCCTCCCTGAGTTCTTGAATATTTTTCTGTACCTCCATGAGCATGTTAAGCATTTTTATTTTGAAATCCCTTTCAGGCAGATTCATGAGGTCGATTTCATTTGAGTTTTTCTCAGGGGTGGTTGTCTTCATGATTTTACTTTGAACCAGGTTCCTTTGGCATTTCAAATTTGTATATGTCACCCTCTGTTGCACAGAGGCTCTACTCTCTGGAACTGCTCAGCCCCTGAAGCAATGTCAAGGGCCTCACGGGAGCGGTATTGGTGCCTGGAGGGAGGATAGAGCAGTTTCCTGCTTCCTGGCTGCTGTGCCTGTCTCCATTGCCTGAACCAGTGGGCCGAGCACACAGGTATAAGCCTCTGTGCTTTGCGTTTGTAGTTGCTGTAGACAGGGGTTCCCTCTGGCTGGCCTAATGGCAGGGTAGGGTTTGCTGGTTTGTGAGTCAGGTGGGGCTGGCCAGGAGAAAGGCTCAGTAGGCTGCATATCACAGAGGGGATCCTTGGAGCTCTGCAGCCAGCCAGGGAGCTGGAGCTCCTGAAGATCATGAAAGTTCCCAACCTACTGGTCAGAGTGCACCTGGACAATTTTGTCTACCTGTCCTTTCTCCTGAGCAGTAAGCTCCATGCAATCCTTGCCCCTTTGGTAGCCCTCTTGCTGTTAGGAAGGCTCTCAGACTGCCCGCCTTTCTTTTGTCCCAGAGCAGCTGGATATGGATCCCTACTTTCCACAAGCAGCTGGAATCTCTGTCTCTCCAGGTATTCTGCCTGTCTTAGCTTTCCAACCCCCTAATCACAAGAGTACCATGAAAGTACTGTGAAATGTTGGTTTGTGCTCCCTGATCAGATCTCTGGAGTTATGTACTCAGCAGTTCCAGGTCTCTACTCCCTCCCCGCTCTGTTTCTCTTCCTCCTGCTGAAGAGGTGGGGTAGAGGAAGGGCTTGGGTCCCGCTGGGCCATGACTTTGGTATGTTACCCTGTTCTGTGAGGTGTATTCTTTTCTTCAGGTGTATGCAGTTTGGCGCTGTCCTCTTTCCTGTTGCTCTTTCAGGATTAGTTGTATTAATTATATTTTTGTGTTATATGCGGTTTTAGGGGGAAACCTCTGTCTCACCTCTCACAACACCATCTTTAATCAGCCATTATTTCTTAAAGTATTTCTTTTGTCCTCCTCTCCCTATCCTTTGGGGATTATGTCTGGCTGGAAAGATAAGGATAAGCTTCCTACAGTAAGGAGATTTGAAATAGGCCTTGAGAACTGAACAGGATTTGCACTGGTGGACATGTGGGTAGAACACTTGATAACTTATTTAATATAAGGGGTTCTAGAGAGGAAAAAGACTACTCAAAATTTCATGCCCATGTGGCTGTGAAAATAGGTACCATGGGACGAAATGAATCAGAGAAGGAGTTGGTTAAAGAGGAAGAGGCTGAGTAAGAATGCTTGGGTATGGTTGAGAATGAGGTGCTCTTGTGACCTTTGAACAGAAAGTTCAACAGGCAGAGTTTTTAATACAGATCTATTTCCCAGGAGTGAGACTGGGACAAGAGACACAGATTTGGGAATTACTACTAGAGAGATGGTAGCTGAAACCACACTAGATTAAATTCCTGGTACTGAAGACCAAAGAACACTTAGTCATTCAGACATCTACTTTTAGAAATTTATTCTAAGGAAAGAATTATAATTTACAGGAACTTACAAAAGGAGATTCATTAGAGCACTGTTTATAACCAAAAACAAGTAGAAACAAAATGTCCCACAGTGGAGAACTGGTTAAATGGGATATACGGTGGAGTACAGTATAGCCATTAAAAATGATGTATTAGAAAAATATTTATAATAAAATGTTCACTGTACATTAAGTACAGAAAGCAAGTTACAAGACCACAATATAAGTGTGATATAAAAAAGGCAAAGATGTAATACCACATAGGTCATCTTTGGATGGTAGTGTTATGATGGTCTTATATTCTTATTTTTGCTAATCTACATTTTTTAAATTCTGTAAATTCTCCAACCTAGCCAGAGCTGAGCAATAGTCTTTTAAAACTGTAAAAACAAAATAGCAATTTAAAGCGCTTTAAAAAAAAAGCCACCCATAATGTATTCTATAGCATAACCCAATAGTTTTAATTTTTACATATGCCTACATGGAAATATATTAAAATAGACCTTTACACTTAATGTTGCTTCTCCCCCTGAATTTCTTCAGAGAAGGAGCCTGGCGGTGGAGGAGAACCGATTCCCCCACTAGAGGAGGCCAGAGGAAAGGCCTGTCTGAGGAGCCAGTGCCCAGCACAGAGCCATCTGTTGTCAGGCAGTGAAGTGAAACAGCAAGGCCATTTCCTCAGCATCATCACACTCTTGGAAAAAGTAATGTCAGGTTATTTCTTTTCCTATTTTGAAGAGAAATACACCTGGAATTATAATGTTAATTTATAGTAGTAGATCAGTAATAGACCTATGCAGAACTTATTGGCAATAATAAAAATGTGCTACCCATTTCAAAAACTGGCCTTTTCTTTTTCAGATCAGTAATGTTGTCTTCAACCTTGTCTCATTCTCAAGCTGCTCTGAGGCAGCTAGGAAGCTGGTATTACAAACTAGCCTAGATATCAGAACAGAAGGTTTAGCTTTAGTTCTCACATACTCTGCTTATTATCAAAGATTGAACAGAATCATTACTGCTCCACAATCAGCACCTTGCTAACCCCTGTGGCAATTTAAAATGAAAAAATGAAGGTGGCAACCCAATTAATAAGCCATTGAACACATTTAATTTTGCATGTTTACTTGAGTTTTACTCAGGTGCATTTTCTCAGGAAAAAAATTTTTTTAGCAAGTAAAGCATCCTATACTTTCCAAAAAAGACTTCCATTTGGGGCTTGAGATGTTTTTTGGAAAAAAAAATTGTTTTTGTTCTCCAAGCATCTGGTCTCACATTCTCTTGACCAAATTAAAGAAACCTTGGGACATTTTTTTGACAGTCTTTTCTCCAGTGCTTCCCCAGAAGCTAAGGCCTTTTCAGCTTGTTCAGGGGTTTCTCTTTTGAACCCTGGACCTCCTTGTCTAAGGTGAGAAACATGTCTCTTTCAAGAGAATACTCAAAGTATGTGTATGTCAGTATTTTGAAGTATTTATGCATTCAAGTGTATGTAAGTTGAAAATATTGGTAACAGTGGGGCCACCGCATTGGGGGCAGGGGGAATAGAGATAGCTCTTTTTCACTGCACATCTGGAGGAGATACCAGAGGTTAGCTCTAACACACGTTCCAATCCAATTTTTCCTTTGCCTTCCTCACTGTAGACCTAAGAAGCTGAAACTCACCTTATAATTCTGCCCAGTGAGATGCTGGTAGAAAACCAGCCTGGAATGCTAACACAATACTTGGAGGTCAAGCAGCCTTGGGGACAAAATCCATATACTAAGGGTGACAAGGCAGGAGAAAACAAGTTCCTTGAGTAGTCAGAAGACTTACGCTACTGCTGGAATCCTAATTTTAGAAAAAACATAACCCTCCTAACATGCTGAATCTTTAGCATATCAGGAGTGATGCAAAGCTGAAAATAATCTTAGCATTTGGTAAATTTTTAATTTTTATTTTTTGCCTTTCAAAGTTTGGATCAAGTACATGTATTACCTATTGAAAAAAATGTAGAAAACAATGCAAAGCATGTAAAGTCTTCCTTACTTTCTTTTAAAAAAAAGTTTAAGAAATTTCTGGCTTTTAAGAAATTTTGGCTTTTTCAGTACCTGAATTTTTAGATTATCAAAACATTATTCTAATCCTTTTCTTGAGCACAGCTACAATGTAGGCTAGCAGCTAATAAATTAGTGACACACTAGAACACCCTGGGGCCACCTGGACCTCTTTGCCAGAAGAGCTACCTTCGTTTTATAATCATTGGACCTCAGAGGTAGAGTGTGAAGTCTGGTAGGAAGAGTTCTGTAGACACCAACTTATCAGACAATTTTCATTTCATTCAAGATGGTATAACATACATATACTGGCATCCAGAATCTTCTGAGTTACTGGCCACAAATGTGTCCTGTCATTTATCAAGGAGCTAAGGGATTCTTGATTTATTTTGAGTTCTTTGATACAATGTCCCTTAGTGGTACCTGGAAGAAAAATTTACAAAATTAAGATAACATTCTTAGCTGGAAACAACAGAAGTCAGTCTAGTTAGAATAAGCAGAGAAAGGATATATTTACTAGCTGACTACTAGCTCAAAATACAAATGAGGAAGCCATCCATTCCTCAAGATACCTCACTTCCATGAACTATAAATGTGAATGGGGTGCTGTCGATTTGCTGTCCTGGATATCAAGCAACTTGTGTAATTTATGGAAGGGTGAGTGAGTCAAGCTTGGAAGCTACACAGTCATGAAACACTGCAGAATTACACGGCAGGTGTGCTCTAGGGGACACTTAGAGCCCCCACTACTGGGCACAGATACCACAGTCTGCCCTGCTTTCCCTGGGCACTGGCATTCCAGCTCAATCCTCTCCGTGGCTGCCTTGGAACTACACATCTTCTCATTTTGGTCAGAATGCAGTCTGCGAAGTGCTTGCTTCTTCACCTCAAGCTGCTGAAACAGAGTAGCTGAGGTTCACTCACAATGGAGTCTGGGTCAGTGGAATATGCCGTAGCTGCAAGAAATGCTGGGAAGCAGTGCTGGGGAGGTGCAGACTCATAAGGCTGGAAATCCCTTAATTTAGGAAGGGTGTTCAGAGGCTTTGAGGATCATCCAGAAAGCATGACAAATGACAAATATCTGTGAAAGCTGGCAAATATCGTTTAGCACCCCCTTCTGTCTTTGTGCAGCCTCTTTCAAATTTTACTTAGTGTCCCCTTCCCATTATCATAACATTCTAGCTTCTTCTAAGATGCTTCTAAATTGGTGAATTCTCACTGGGAGTTTTGAGAGCCGTTTTCCCTCATTATGACTATCTCTGCCTTAATAAGCCACTCCCACTGATCGTGCTGGAGGGTGTCAATTCTGTGAGGCTTGATGGGTAAGAAAGCGAGAACCACAGCTCTGAGGTGATGAGGGTGGAGTGGAGTGTGGTGGACTGGGGGGAGAAGGTGGGAGATGGGAGGTCTGGAGACTAAGTGCCAAGGCCACAGTGTGGCAACAAGCGTGGCTCCTCCAGGACGGGGAAGGGCTAGGGTGCCTAAAGCTTGGAGAGCAGACATTCAGTCTAGACACGGTCATCGCGGCGGGTGAGGGACTGAATCCTGACGAGCCTTGTTGGCCAGGAAAAGGAGTTTGGGTTCTACGGGAAATGAGATTTCAAGGTGTAAGAAGGCTGCTGTGTGGAGCGTGAAATGTAGAGAAGACTTGGAAGAGTTTGGAAGCAGGAAGACCAGATACATCTGTTGGAACTCATGTTCATTGTCACAGTGTTTTACCGTCCAGCTCGAATGTCTCCTGCCTTTAGAAGCCTTCCGGGTTTCCTCAGGCCAGCCTCTCTCTCAACTAAAGTCGCCATGTTCCCTTAGACAGACACACCATTTACACTGCTTTCTCTCCCACTAGACTGTGAGTTCCTGGAGGGTCTCCTGGGTGGCCCCCAGCCCTGTGCTGCCATGATCACTCTTCTGGAGAGGGCATGGGGTGCAGAGAGGGCCTTGGAAGCTTCTGTCTGTACAGGCTGTCCTTCCAGCGAACGGGGGGCTCTCTGGGGAATGTCTGTTTGACTTTCTATTCCCGGCAATCTAGGTTCAGATGTTTATGGACGTTTGAAGCTGGGATGAAAGCATTTCCATTCATGCAGCTAGAACCCGAGAGGCTTTTTTTTCGTAAACGGAGAGCCCACAGCAAAACTTTGGGTGACTTGGCCGGGGAAAGCAATGTCGTGTGAGAAGCAAGATGAAACCCGGAGGCAGGCGCACCTGGACGAGGAGGGAAGGCAGAGCCCAGGGCCCCCTCAGCTGGGACCGGGGAGCAGGCCCTGGCGGCGTGGGAGGGAGGGAGGCGGGCCGGGCAGGCTGCGGCCTTGGACAGGGCCCTCGGCCTCCCGGGCGAGGGCCCACGTTCCGAGGGAGCAGCGCCCGGCCAGGAGGCACCCGGCCGAGCCCACCCAGCCCGGCCCCAGACATTCCGGGGCTCCGCTGGAATGCGCGGGCGCGGCGCCCGGCCTGCCCTCGGCGCTCGCGACCGCGGGGCGGGACGGGGCGGGGCGGGCCCAGGCCGCGGGACCTTTAAATCGGCCGCCCGGGCGCCGGCCCAGTCCCGCCACCCCGACGTGCGACCGCCGACCCGCCATGCCGCGCCGCCTTCGGGACTGCTGCTGCTCTGGCCGCTGCTGTTGGTGCCGGCCGCCGCCGCCCCGGGCCGCTGGCCCGCCCGGGCTCGCGCAGGTTGGGGCCCTGCGGCCCCGGGGGCAGCCCGGCCGCAGCCGCGCCCCGGCCGCCCCCACCCGCGCGCCCTTTGCAGGGGTCGGCCAGCCCGGCGGGGCCCGCGGCGCAGGTACGGCCCGGACCCCAGCCGAGGGGGGCGGGCGGGAGCGGGGAGGGCCGGCTGGACAGAGGAACGCGGGCAGCGCAGGAGCGGGGGAAGCCCGGCCATCTGCCAGGGGCTCCCCCCATCCCGCCAGAGCCAGCCCCTGAGGCAAGGGAAAGAATCCCCTCTCCACGGATCCTGTGGGGAGACTGAGGTCCAGCGTAGGTAGGGAGAAGTCCAAGGCCCCTCATGGTCAGGGCCAGAAAGCGGGTCTCCTGAAGCTCAAACTCCAGCCTCTCCCTCTGGATTTTGGGATTTTGGCGGGGATCAGAGTGTGGGAACACCCAGCGCCTCCCAGCTCTGCGGCCCAGCCCCTGCCGCTGGGTTCAGGCGAACAAACCCTTCCTGAGATGCTGCTTTTAGTTCTCCGGATATCGCTCCATATATCTGGGGCCCAAGAGCCGCGTGTGACCCTTTCTCCCTTTCCACAGCGCTCAAGCTGCCCCAGTCCAGTCCAGGATCTGGGCCAAAATTCAGACTGGAAGGTCCGTGGTAGAGGTATGAGGCTAGGAAAGAAACCGGAGGAGCTGCCCAAATGGCCTGGACCTGCCTTGTAGCCATTCGGGTCTCAGTCTCTGTTCTCCCGCCCCTGACGGGATGTTCTGCTGAAATGATAGGGCTCCAGCCCCAGTCTATGCTCTCTTAGATGCTCGAACACGCAAGACACTTTCCGTGTCAGGAGTAGTTGGTTCCTGCGGCAGAGCAAAGCTCCTAGAGCAGCAGAGCTGGAAGATCGTCTGACACAGCCCCTAATGACACAAATGGAAACGGAGGCTTATCCAAGTGACCCAGCAAATCAGCATCAGAGCCTAGACAAACTCAGCTAGGATCTTTCACTGCTATAACCTACCATACGTTATATATAAGATTTTTAACTTCATGTCTTCACTACCAAAACCGTTTTGGTAAAGAAAGGGTGCACCAAATCATTTTCTGGGTAGCAGTCTTATCTGGAGGGTGATGCTTTGTGCCTCGGGGTTGATTTGTATTGTCTCTCTCCTCCCGCACCTTTCTGGGTAACGTTGAGAAACACCTCAAGGAATTCTTTCTTGCATCAGCCCCAGCCAGCTGGATTTGAAATGGCAACAGTATTGTCCTTGAGCCAGGGAGTACCAGGGCTCACAAGGGTTAAATTCAGCTAGAAGCCAGCTGGTTGCACCAAGTCAGGAATGAGGGGAAAGACTTCTAAAAGTTAACATTATCTCTGGCCCCACTGGTCTTCCTTAATGATGGGACTGGCAGAAGGAGGAGGGATTCTGACACGGTGTGGCCATGTTCCCCTTAAGCAGCACCGGACCTTTATTACCTAGAATCCAAACTGATCTTGAATGTGATAATCCTTTAATAAACATCACATTCCACCCTTTTCTTAGTTCTCTCCTTTGTGCAATCAGAAATTGCTAAGCTTTGCTGTGCGCTTTTATTTCTAGCGGGACTATCAGAGATGGGGCGGTATTGTACGTATGGAAACATTTTTAGGAAATTCAGACTCTCCCTTTCTTTGTTTCTGAGAATCAAAATGCTGCTATCTATAGTACAGGGGAGTGAGATTCAAAAACAATTAATGATGTTGCTGAAGGTCCAAATAAGGAAGTAACCACATGCTGAGTCAAGCCCCCATTAGTTTTCTATTGCTGCTGTAATAAATCAGCATGAACTTAGTGACTTAAAAACAACACACATGTATTATCTAAAAGTTCTGTAGATCCAAAGTCTGACAGTGGTCTCACTGGGCTAACATGTCACTGGGCTGTATCCCTTCTGGAAGGATCTAGGGGGAAATCAGTTTCCTTGCCTTTTTCAGCTTGCCGAGGCTTCTTCATTCCTTGGCTCCTGGCCTTTTCCCTCTACTTTCAAAACCACCGAAGGCAGGTCGAGTCCTTCTCACAGCTCATCCCTCAGATAACCTCTTCGGCCTCCCTCTTCCACCTCTACGGCCTTTGTAATTGCATCGGACCCATCTGGATAATTCAGGAGAACCTCCCCATCTCGAGGTCTTTACCTTAATCACACCTGCGAAGTTTCTTTTGCCAAAGTAACATACTTACAGGTTCCAGGGATTAGGAGGTGGACATCTTTCTTGGAGCGGGGACTATTCTGCCCACCACACCCCTGTAAACACAGAGGATACCATGTGAAAAATCAAGCAGGAAGGAAGGAACTGTGCTCTTATAAGAACATTACCTTGATATTAGTAAGGACACCATTTGGGTGTTAGTGAAAGCATTGTGAAATATAGGGTACATATCATTACATACTTTTTCCTTTTACTCCAATTATGCAAAAATACCTAGGTATATCTCCAGGAAGGATTCTAAATATGGTTTTCTTCCACGCTCCTGATGCATGGTGATCAAGGGGATAAAATGAAATTCTGGAGTTGTTAAAAAAAAAAAAACTCAATTCCTTTTGACTTAACTAAATAGGTGACATACAGCATATTTCAGGGTAGTAGCTCAGAGTCAATAAGCAGGATGTTTACTAGGTGCATGAGATAATGTTGATTTTTTCATGGTGGAAAATGTTGCCTCAGAGAGGCAACCATGTGGTGTCAAGCTCCTTTGGCTTGGGAGTTAGGAAACTGGCGTCCAATCCATGCTCTGTTTTTTAGCTCCTATACCTTCCAGAACCTCAGGTTTCTCATCTGTAAAATGGGTATAGAAACAGCCTCTGCACATTTGACTTTACAGGATTGTTGTGTTGGTACTCTGTGATCTCTAAAGGGTTATTGAAAGGATGTTATTTATTTTCTTAATTGAATGCCTCCAGGAAGCAGGATACAACCAAGAAGATAAATTCCAGTCTTTAAAAAAAACTATGTAGAGGCATAATTGCTGTTCCAGGTGGAGCTTTTTTGTCCTAAACTGCCTAGCCTAGGAGTTTGTTTTGAATCTGTCCTTTTCTTCTACTCACTGAATAAACTGTCTTCTTAGAGTGGCATCAACTTCCAGCCCCCTGTTAAGAAAGGAAGAACCCTGACTGATGTTTCATGCTCATATGATGAGTGTGTGTGTTGGGAGAGGAGGGGGAAAGACTTGAAAAAGAATTTTTATAACTGCCTTTCTCTTAGCCAGTCCTGACTCTGACTTTTGGATTTAATTTTGGTGACAGGAAGAGGGAAAAGTATGGAGCAAGATTAGGGGAAAATGGATATGAAGGTAGAGTTGAAAACAAAAACGTATTTTGTTGCTACAGTGTGCCAGGTATTTTTGTGCAGGAAAGATGCAAGTTCCTGGAGGGCAAGGTATCTGGCTTATTTGCTTTTGTAGTCCTAGGACGTTATACATGGCGGCCCTCAAAAAAAATCGCGTGAATGGAAAAATGAAAAAGAAGTGCCTAGAGCGTTTGATGGGGGCAGTAGGATAGATACCAGGTGGAAATCTCTGCTTCTTACAACAGGACACACCAAGTCAGAAGTGCAATAAATGTGGGTCAGATTAAGTTGCCACTCCTCTTTCCACAGTCAACTTGCTCAGGCCAGTTGGGCCTCCAAATTCACTAAAAAGGAGTGAATGACAAGATGGAGGGAGAATCTAGGGTCTCTCTGGGGCAGTTTTCACCCACTTGGAAGTGGGGTAAAAGAAAGAAGCCACCAGAAGAGCAGCAGTTTGCCTTGCCTCAAAGCCATTGCCTGAGGAGCCCGTGAGGCCTGGGCAGGGTGGTGTGTGGGAAGGCTGACCTGAATTCGCCTTCCACGCTGTTCAGGGACACTGTCCTGTTGCTCAGATGGCCAAGGGGCCCCAGAAAGGTCTGGAATCTCATTCCTGGGAGTCAAGAGGAGCCTTGGGAGCAAAACTTTAAGCAGAGGGATGAGGTTCTAAGTGACATTTCAGGGCTCAGCCTGCCTGTAGTTGAGCTCTTTGGGAAAACTTCACACCTCTTTGTGAATTCTCACTAGGAGTCCTGAAGGCCCCCCACACTGTCAACATTCAAAGGGAGAGTGGTCTTGGGGAAGATAGCAGACAGTGAGGGTATTTGGGGTTAGGGGCTGCTGCCTTGTCTGGCCTCCAATGCCCGAGTTCCCGAGGTGTGAGGACTGCCCCATTTCTGATGGTGGCCAGATCATTGCTTAGTCATTTCTGTTCCCCACACCCTTCTTTGCAGGTTTTTGCAAGAGCAGACCCTTGGACTTGGTGTTTATCATCGATAGCTCTCGTAGTGTACGGCCCCTGGAGTTCACCAAAGTGAAAACCTTTGTTTCCCGGATAATCGACACCCTGGACATTGGGGCGGCAGACACACGGGTGGCAGTGGTGAACTATGCGAGCACTGTGAAGATTGAGTTCCACCTCCAGGCCCACTCGGATAAGCAGTCCCTGAAACAGGCCGTGGCACGGATCACACCATTGTCTACAGGCACCATGTCGGGTCTGGCCATCCAGACAGCGATGGATGAGGCCTTCACCATGGAGGCTGGAGCTCGGGGGCCCACTTTCAACATCCCTAAGGTGGCTATCATTGTGACAGATGGGAGGCCCCAGGACCAGGTGAACGAGGTGGCAGCTCGGGCCCGAGCATCTGGTATTGAGCTCTATGCTGTGGGAGTGGACCGGGCAGACATGGAGTCCCTCAAGTTGATTGCCAGTGAGCCTCTAGATGAGCATGTTTTCTACGTGGAGACCTATGGGGTCATTGAGAAACTTTCCTCTAGATTCCAGGAAACCTTTTGCGGTAAGTCTTTGCTTCCAACAAGACAGGATGTTATATTCAGACATTATGCATCCAAAGAAAAAGTTTATTTTCTCTCTCACTTTTCTTTTTTTCTTGGTGGAAATTTTATGGCAAACTTAAATTTAAGTAATACTTTTTTTTTGTGATTTCTACCAATTTAAACACACTTTGATGGTTTAGGAAAATAGAGCTGCCTTATATATAACTTGGTTTGCTCATAAAATCTCATGTTTGCATTAGAAATCTGAAGGTCTGGAAATATCTAGGATAAATGACCCTGCTGTTCCCTGATGGGGTAAGAAAAAAAAAATAGAAGACTCAGACACCTCTCTTCTCCTTTCTGCCTCCAACTACATTTTTTCTACATTTTTTTTTTTTAGTTTTACCATCTGTAGATTTAACAGAACTCTGTTTGTTTTCCCAAAGAAGACAGGGAGCAGCATCTGTCCAGGGAAGGATCCGCTGGCCTGTCTTCCCTTGTTGCTCAGTCCGAGTGGGCATTCAGTGACTACTTGGGTTTTCAGATTTGATGCTTTCTCTGATCAGTCTTTGGAAGGGACAGGACTAAGGATCAGGAAGACTGGGATTTCAACCCGCTTGTGAGATAACATGAAGCAGATTAAGAAAAAATCCTTCTGTTACTGTCCTACTTCTTTCTTTAGAATGGAGCTTGAATATGACATGCTAATACAACTGGAATTTTAACACGGATCAGCCAAATCCATAAATAGGAATCTATTCAAGGCTGCAGTTTATTTTTAGTCATTATCAGAACTGTAAATTTGTGAGACTCATACTTTTTAATTCTTATTTTTACATGTATTGTTTTTCTTTTATTTGTATCTGTCCATCTGTCCATCTATCTATCTATCTATGTTCATGCTTTATTTTTTTATCCTTTGGAGACAATTTTCAAAGCACTCTATGGAATTATCTAAACAGGTATGGACAAATTTCTAGTTCTGGTGAATTTTAAGACGTTTTTACCTTTTGCTATATAATCTATTGCACATTTATTTATCCAGCCTGCATTTATTGATCACTAATGATACAAAGATAAAGGTAGTCCCTCCCTACCACCAAGCAATAGTTGAGGGGTGGGGATGAGACAAAAAGTGAACCTGAAAAGTTCAAGGAGACTTTATATCTAAATTAATGTGAAACTCGGCAATCAACAGTTTGTTAGGAAAGGGGAGATGAAGTCTCCATCTGGAGCAGTTTGGCCTCATCTCAGGCTGCCCTGGCCAGGAGCCCCTTGTCGTTCCTATCCCAGGATGCTGGGCCTTTACTAGCTGTTGTTGGCTTTGATGGCATCTACTTGGGATTCATTGGTTTTCCAAGAGAAAATGGCCTTCTTTCTCCCAGGAAAACCCTCCGTGCTTGTCGGGGAGAGCTTTTCCCTGAAGATGTGGGTCTGTGGCAAAGATAGGTCTCAAAACTAGCACCTGGGGCTGGGCTGGAAGGCCATAAAGTAACAAGTGGTGAGTGGCAGTCTTTTCCTTCAAGCAGGTACAAAAGACCTGCTTGTTCTGGGGGAAAAATGGCCTCTCTATGGAAAAAAGACTGAGGGGCAGCTACTTGTCAACAGTTGGAAAGATCCTTCCATGAAAAGGCCTTTCTTGGGAAAATATTAGCCTTGTTCTGTTGCCAAAGGAGTGGAGGCCAGGTTACCTGCCACAGGGGTGCCAGCCTCCTCCAACAGGCCTCCTTGGTTTTTCAGAAATGACTACATTCATTGATTGTTTTGTCTAAACATGTTACTAGGGAAAACATCTAGTGAGACATAAATGACTCCAGGAACAAAAAGATGGGGATGCAGTTTAGCTAGTATAACCTCATTTATTTTGTGAGTTCTCTTGTTACGTGCTTGTATTTAGTGCATGAATTTGTTCTTGCAGTTTATGTATTAGAGGCCCTGAAGTTGCATACGTATACATTTGGGCCCAAGAGCTCATGAAGTTGCATACGTATACATTTGGGCCCAAGAGCTCATGCCGTGTATTCAGAAGGCAGTTGCCTGCATTGCCTTCCACCATTGCATATTCAAATAGGTATTGCTGCCCAAGAGTGAGTTCCAGGCCTAGAGGAATGACTGTGTGTGAATTCTGTTTAGACTCAAACTAAGAACTCTTGGAAAACAGATTCTAGCCGCTGCAGTGGGACAGCTAGCTCATAAACCTTCGGGAAGTACACTGTGTTCTTCCCATTTCTTATGGTTTGGAAACAAGTCTTTTCCTGGGCAGGTGGATAAGCTTAATACATATCAAGTTGCCTGACCCATGTGTTTAGCTTCAGTTCCATATTAAAAATCCCTTTCCCTTTGAGAAAGTTGACAGCAAGAGCTGTACTTTTAAATTAGTAACATTATTAGTTTAAGAGTGGTGTTTCTAATAACCTAGAGGTGGAAAATAGCCAATTCTTATAGTCAGAAAGGAACTTGGAGGGTGATATCTTTTTGATATGGGAGGAAGTATGTGAAATGTTTCTTATGTGTCATGTTTCTTATTATTGTAAACTTCCTTTGTGCAGCTGTGGACCCATGTATGCTTGGCACACACCAGTGCCAGCACGTGTGTGTCAGTGATGGGGAAGGCAAGCACCACTGTGAGTGTAGCCAAGGATATTCTTTAAATGCTGATAAGAAGACATGTTCAGGTGAGGCCTGCTCAAGGGAGGGTGGCCGACTAGAACTTATTTTGGGTACACTTTTCTTTTGACTGCTTTTTGGGTGGTTTATTGTAACTTGTCAGCAATTTTCCTTGAAAAGGAATGAGGAGAAAAGTGAATACTATATAAATCAACCAATTATAGTACTAATTAGTTTTGGAGAAAAGGGTTCATAGGAAAAAGGCCTAATAAGGAAGGCAGCCAAAACCCTTGATCCTTTTGATGATTTGGAACTTTTCCTGGATTGTATTGAATTAAATACAAGCTATTGCTTTATCTATGTGACTGTAGATGCTCCTGGGATCTAGACATAGATGAACATTTAGAGAGATCCTCACTCATCTGGTATATGAATACTTACATAACAATTAATAAAGAAGGGAATTAGGTCCGTTTTTTTAAATCCTAGAGAAAAGTTTTTGAGAGGAAGAAAACTTAGAGATCATTTAATTCAGCCTGCTCATTTTATGGTTAATGAAATTGAGCCCCAAAGAATGGAGAAGACTTACCCATGTCAAGGGGTCTCTCAGTGAAAGAGCCAAGACCAAAAAATCAGGTCCCACTCTCCATCCAGTAACCTTTTTCTTGTGCCAGGCTGTCCTGCCGATTTCATTAGTAGTGTGTGTGTGTGTGTGTGTGTGTGTGCAGGATGGCTCATAGATATTATTTATCTCATTTTCCATGTGTTCACATTTGTTCTTGTCACCTGTTGATAGCTATCAATAAGTGCGCTCTTAACACTCATGGATGTGAGCACATGTGCGTGAACGACAGGACTGGCTCTTATCACTGTGAGTGCTACGAAGGTTATACCTTGAATGCTGACAGGAAAACGTGTTCAGGTAAATGGGACAGGAGGCTTTACTATTGCTATCTAGCTAGTGTTGGAGGGGGTAGGTCACCTGAAGAGGAATTTGGTCTCTTTTTCTCTCTTGCTAGCTTTAGGCTTTTCCCTAAGTAAGAGAAGTTCGAAAATCTTATTGAAATGTTAGAAATGGCAGCAAGTCTGTATCACTGCCCACATGGGTGAGTGTGTTGTTTATTTCCTTCTCCTTACCCAGCCCTAACAATGTAACCCAAATGCTAAGGACAATTTAGTAAGTTAAAATCAAGTAACATCCCACAACTACTTCTTACTTACCAAGGGAAAAACAGTAACTTCATAGTGGAGAAGCCTGGCAGACATCCTTCATCCTTTTAACCAAGTGGCCAAAATAAACATCACCAGTAATGACATAGAGTGGTACCATGCATCTCCTGACACTATATACTGAGGACACAGTGACCCTTCTGTGGTATTCTTGCTAAAAATTCAGAATCATGAGGAAATCTCAGACAAGCCCAAACTGAGAGACATGCTACAAAATAATTTTCCAGTACTCTCCTAAACTGTCAGTCATGAAAGACAACAAATTAATGAGGAAATGTCCCACATTGGAGGTGACAAAGGAGACATGACAATTTAATGCAATGTGTGATCCTGGATTGGATCTTGGGCCAGGGAAAGGATATTAGTGGTGGAAAAATTGGTAAAATTCCAATAAGGTCTGTAGATTAGTTAATAGTATTGTATCAGTGTTAATTTCTTGGTTTTGATAGGATGTTAACATTTGGGGAAACAAATGGTTGAAGTAAAAGACATTTTGTGTTATTTTGCAACTTTTTCATAAGTCTAAAATGATTTCAAAATGAGAAGTGTGAAGATAAAAGGTAGCCTTAAAAATATATCAATACAAAGAAAAGTGCATTGAGTGACAATTTGGGTCTTGAGTTCTGATGCTTCTCTGAATCAGTTGGTTCCTCCTTGGGTCCAGCATCCTCATTTATTAGAGGAGAGGGTTGAACTGCAATTTCCTCAAATTCTAATCCCATGTCTTTCTGAATCTAGTGTAATTAGCAACACAATTGTTGGTATCCCTCTGATTCAGCATAAATACAATAAGCCTAAAAGGAATGTTAGAATGTTTTAGAAAGTATTTATGAGATACTTAGATTATAAAAACTCAATATAGATGATTTTGAAAAGGAGTTGGGGAAAGTAGAAGAATAAATATTCGTGTGTAGGATTTTGTTTAACAGCTAAGTTCTAGTAAGAGCAAATAGCACTGATGGCTTTGAGAGGTTTCTAATAGGTTTTTCTCTTACATATACTTATATATACTAGCTGCAAATAAGAAGTTTGCTATTTATGGGTAATGAAAGACTTTTCTACTTTTAATTTCTTTTCTCTTGGACTTACGTTTGGCAGCTCAAGACACATGTGCTCTTGGTACACATGGCTGTCAGCACATTTGTGTGAATGATGGAGCTGGGACCCATCACTGTGAATGCTATGAAGGGTACACTCTGAATGCAGATAATAAAACCTGTTCAGGTAAGGTCCACTCAACAAATTCCTTCATACTTGGCTCTTTCTACTGCAGCAAAATCCCCTTGACATTCACAAGGAGAGAGATCTTCAAAGGTAATTTAAAGACTCAAAGCATATATTGCTCAGAGGGCAGTGAGCTCACTAGATTTTGCAAACATAGCTCACTTCAGAAAATCACTGGGAAATGGGCAGGGAGTGGGGGAGATGAAAAAAGCTAATTTCATGTAGGATCCTTATCCAGGAAAATTTTATAGCGCTGTGCACTGGGGACTTGTAAAACAAATAGGAAACTTTAGAGGAAGTCAGTTGGACAGTGACTATTTGGTGTGATAGGCTGAACTGATCTTTTTCCAATTAAAATTTGGCCTGGAACTTTTCTGTAGCGTTCATCTTAAAGCTGGATCATTTTTGTAAAGGAGACTTTGTAAACGACTGAATTAGACTCATACAGATCTTCTAGTAAGTCTGAAGCAAGTTGTTTCCTGACAGTTTCTAGATGATCAATCTTGGGTGAATATGAGCCTTATGATTTGGCTAATGAGCCCATGCCAGCACTGCTAATCCTCATTAATTTGATTTAAACTCACTGGCAGAACAGGTGGCATTTATAATATAAAATCACTCCTAAGAGAAATTACTGCCTCTCAAGGTAGTGTTTAGTTCTGACATACTCAATATCTTCTTAGATTATATATTCTTTCTCTTCTCCTTTGAGAAGATATATTATATGACCTTTTCAAGAGCGATTAAGGGGAATGGCATATCACCAATTCCCTTTTTTAAAAAGATGAAATCAATTAAGAGTACTGAGCACTTGTTTTGTTCCCAGGACTGTGCAAACCACTGTGGGGCTTTAAAGAAGCATATTGTCTGCCTCTCAGCAACTCACGGGCTGGGTGCAAAGAGAACCAACCCCTTAACGAAGCAGAGACTAAGTAGGCAGGGAGAGATTCTGACAGTAACCAAAGGTGGGGGAGGTGGGAGTTTTGGGGAAGGACTCAGTGAGGTGAGACAAAAGGTTCACCTTGGAGGACGTGGGTGTGGAGAGTCCAACTGGCAGGGGCAGTGGCTTGTGTTGATTTGTTCATGGGGTAGGATGAAGTCAGTTGGAGTGGAGAAGGCTCGTGCCTGCACTTCTCAAATTGGTTACAAATATCCCACTTGGTACTTTAAGCTGCCAGGGACATCGAAGACCTTGCGAAAGGAAACAAAAACACATTTACATTTAAACTAAAAGATATTATGGAATGGAACATTTTATTTAAAAAAAAATCGAAGAAAATTTTCTATTAAGGCAGAAAATTCCTGGCAATACTCCCAGGTAACAACAGCCAACATTCTTTAGTGCCTTCTGTATGCCATACATGGTTCTAAGTATTTTAGACATGGTCACACATTTAATGCTCACAGCAACTTAATGAGGAAACTGAGTCACAGACCGATTAAGTAACTTGCCCCTGGTCACTCAGCTAGTAAGTCACAGAACCAGGATTTGAACTCAGGCACTTGCTGTGGTGATTACACACAATCTTAAACACAGTACAGGATAAAAAAGGGAGATAGAAAAGAAAGACGAGATGGTGGAATGCTGGTATTTATATATTTTAAAGTAACAGTGGTTATTGTTCTAAAGCTGGGGTACATAAAAGGGGTCAGATCCCCTCCAATGGCCTGCTTTCCCTTTGCTGGGCAGTATTAAGGCTGGTAGATCAAATGTGGAGCCCCAGATCAGGGGCCACTGGTGGAGACATGTCTATTTGTTATCCCTAAAGCAGCTGCTAAGTTGGATACAGGGAAAAATGAGATGCTCTGCTATTAGGCATTTTGCTGGACAAATCTGAACTTTGGTAATGAAGGGAATATCAGTGTCGAAGTTGGAAAGACACCATATGGATGGATTATGTAGGGCCTTGCATTTCACTCAAAGCTATTTTATAGGTAATGGTGAGCCACAGAACATTTTTGAGCATTGAAAAGACCCTTGAGAGGAGAACATATAAACTAGCTTGACTCTTACAATGGCCGAGGAAGAAACTGTGTCTCCCAGGAAGCCTTCCTGGGTTTCATAAAGAACTGCTGCTTTCCTATGTCCGAGGCCAGGTTGGACATGGGACTAGTATAGCACGGTTTTCTGCTCCCCATTCAAATTTGGGCAAACTGTCTTCCTCCATGTAATGTGTTCACTTGTAAGAGATAATAAGTACTTCACTATTCAGTCATACGCATCATCTTCATCATCACCATCATTTATTATTTTTCTGCATGTGGGTGTGCGTGTGCCTGTGTGTGTGTGTGTGTGTGTGTGTGTGCATGCGTGCAGGTCAATGTTTTTTGTTACACTTTGTAAGCTATCAAGGGCAGACTGTCAGTCAATATAGTCCTCTTTCTTCAGCATAAAAATTTAGCTCCATGTGCAAGTAGGTCCCTGATAAGTTATTTTTGGTGATGGCAAAGATGATCCACGTATAGGTGGAGATGTTGGAGGCATTTATGGTCATCAGGAAAAGCCGAAGGTAGGTTTTGGAATATAATCAGGACTGAGGGCACTGGCAGTGCTGTGGGTAGGAAGAAATGACAAGGCACCCCCAGATACCTGCGAGAAATAAAAAGGAAAGGGCTATGTGCTAAAAGGGGTGTGAGATACCATATGATGAAAAATGAAAGCAGGCTGGAGCCTTGCTGCAATGACAAAAGGATTCATCATCAGCACTTTTGGGGACAAACCTTCTCTCCCAGAATCTGTGTTTAGTTTCCTGCTGTAATTGGTGGATATTTTCTTTCCTGCTCCACTCCCGGTCAGTTCATAACAAGTGTGCCCTGGGCTCTCACGGCTGCCAGCACATTTGCGTGAGTGATGGGGCAGCATCCTACCACTGTGATTGTTACCCCGGCTATACCTTGAATGAAAACAAGAAGACATGTTCAGGTAAAGACATGCCCCTTTCAGCCTATTTGGTTTGGTAGGACAACTTCTTAGGAGTCCGCTTTCCTCTGAGTCTTTTTCCCCTAGTCAGGCTCGCCCATGGTTCCCATAGGTCTTCAGAGTGAAACAGTGCTATCCTCCCCCAGGCAGTCTTCTGTCCACAATCGGATTCCATCCTCCTTTTCATATTAAAAGTCTCTATCTAAGTCAGACTGCTTGGTTGTAAAATACACACAATGTACCATTTAGCATTTTATCCACCTGAAGTGTATAATTCAGTGGTGTTAAGTACATTCACACTTGTGCAACCATCCCACTATCTGTCTCCAGTGTTTTCATCATCCCAAACTAAAGCTCTGTGTGCATTAAACAATAGCTCCCATTCCCCTCTCTCCCCACCCCTGGTAGCCACTTTTCTTCATTCTGTCACTCCGTCTGCCCCCAGATTCACTCCTCTTCTCCAATCCTGTGGTCCAGCCATATGGGCTTCTTGATATTCCAGGAGCGTGCCCTGCACTTGCATGTCTCCATCCTCTGCTTAATGAGGGCACAACATCACAAAAAGATTGTCTAATCTCTGCATATTTGGCTTCCCCCTACACCATCTTTTAAAAAATTTATTTATATCATAGAAAATTCCAGACAATTACAAAAGTCGAGAGGACAATATAATGAACTCTCATATAACCATCATTTAGCTTTGACAACTGAAACTTCTCCCCCACATCTCCTAACTAACTAAATTTCTTCTATGATGTTAACATTCCAAAGCATTTTCTCCTCTTTTTGTATGCTCTTATATCCTTTTACCTTCAGTAAATGCATTTAGGTATATTAAAAATGGAAGTATTGCATCGTAGATTCCTTGATTTGCAGTGATTTCTAATTAGCTGTAACATTTTGTGTATTGTCAGCCATTGAAGAAGTACGAAGACTCATCTCTACAGAAGATGTTTGTGGATGTGAAGCCACACTGGCATTCCAAGATAAGGTCAGCTCATATCTGCGGAGACTGAACACCAAACATATCCTTTTTGAAAGATTTTCTGCTTTTGCTTGAAGCCAACTTATGGTTACATGTAAAAGCTGCCTGTTTCTATCTCCAGTGCTTTTTTGTAGTGGTATGTGTTCCTAATTGAGCTCTTAAGAACAGATGGAGCTATTATACTATGATCCTTAGTATGACTTTCTTAGTTCAGAATCTGTACATGTACCAAAGGACTCATGGATTAATGGGATGTGATAGCTCGGAGGTGTGATGCTCACACACTTTGGCCAGCCAAGTGGTCACAAAGCAGATTTCAAAACATAACATGGTACCGTCTCAGGACCTTTCAAAATCAGTTCTTTAGCCACAGGAGTAATTCTGGAAAAGTACTTAGCCCAGCTCAAGTTAACACTGTCCCTAGGGATCTTAGAGAGTGGTGTTCAAATTTTAATAGGGATACCCGAAGAGTATGCCCAGACTTTCTAGGGGAATTGAGGGGTTGGGCAGAAAGTTTTAAAGGAATAAATTTCTAAATCCTTCAGTTCCTTAAATTGATCTGCCTAAAATGCTACTTGGGGTCAGTTGGCATTCTCTTTTCCCATCTCATTTCAGTATCACCATTCTCCTGATTTCACAAGGTATGACTCTCATTTAGTCTCAATCTTTTAAGGTGAATTTCTTGGAAAAGCAAAATCTCCAGAGAACCAAACAAAGGGACAACTCAGCAGTTTTTCAAATCAAGGCTTCATAATCTCTGCTCCCCCATTCCTTACATTAAGAGATTTATTTCCAGTTAAGTTTTACCTTTTATTTTTAATGATATTACATAAAAACTTGTAACTTTTTGTTGAGTCAATTATGTGCTCATAATAGTTGAAATGGTAACTCAATTCAGGTGATTAAAAAAATGTAGGGCCTCGTGGTCAAAGAAAATTAGTTTAAAGGTAATTTCAATATACATGTGCATGTACTTGTTGTTTGTATAAGTTTACTTCATGGAGTATAATAGTGAGATCAAGAAAAGATTTCCAGTAAGTTTGTATGGAGACAGGGGGTAACTAGACTAGCTGTGGGGATCATTTCAAAATGCATAAAAATACTGAGTCACTATGATGTACACCTGAAACTAATAGGCTGTGGAGAAAGCAGAAAAGAATACAAATTCAAGGAAATTCCTTTATTTTAAATGTTTTACTTTAGAAGAATGATAGTAGGTATCAATTCAGTATGGTATTAATATTACATGGGATACATTTGAAAGATGGATTTAAATTTTATAAAAAAATAAAGAGTCAATATTTGTAACACCAGAAATTGCATTTGTAACTACAACATGATGAAAATTTTCATGTAATTTAAATATGCACAAGACATCACTTACTTGTAAAAATTATTTTAGGGGATATAAGAGCAAAGACATTTGAAGACCACTGCTCTATATCATGCTTATAAAGAATAGGATTTGAGTTTTAGATTAAATTGGGATTTTGGTGAGAAAACAATTTCATTCTTTTTCTTTACAGAACATTATGTTCTTTTACTTTACACTGAAGTGTCTGAAAGTGTGTTTAAATTTTCTAATGTCTAAAAATAAAATGTTGGCTTTAACAACCAGCTACTTGATGACATTTTGGAGAAGCTGCAAGCAAATGAACATGGACAAATACATCGTTAAATTGCTCAGAGTTTTCACCTGGAAATATGGAGGGCGTGGTGTACTTTATACTTTTGCATATTCCAATGTTCCAGCAAATAATTTGCTGTGATGAATGCTTGACTATTACTGGATAAATAGTATAAGGATCTTCTGGAGAATCAGTACAATTTTGTAAAGGAAACAAATGTCCAGATCCTTTTTAAGAGCAAACTTTAGTGTCTCTAAGCTATGACTGTGAAATTATTGGTAGGAAATAGAATGAAAAGTTTTTTCTTCATTTACCATTTAATTTTTAAATGTTTATGTTAGTAAGATAACCATACTTACAATGGGAATTTTTTATCTATTTTCTTTTGAAAGTATTTATAGTATAAACCAGTCTTATTACTGAGATTGTAAATTGTACAAAGTATTACACATAAAAAATTCGTATAATTGAGGTAACTATAATTTAGAACTGTTTAACACTTCTTATTTTTTGCTAGATTATTACTGAAGCTGTGATCGGGGGATTGTAATATACATATCTAAAAATAATTAACACAGATCCAGTGAATATTACATGCAATTTAAAGACTTCAGTTGTGAATTAAAAGTGTTATAACTTTTTATCAAGGGCAAAAAACCCCAAATTTATTTTACCTTAGGATTGAATCAATAAAATCATATATATAAATACTCTCTAACAAGTAGCAAAACCTAATGTTCTCTTTAAATGTTAGTGATAAGCCTATTTTTCACTTACATGATTTGACACGTAAAAGTTTTCTCAGCTTTAAAGCTTATAACTTTTAGAGAAAACAGTCCTTTAAATTGTGTACTACTCAATTCTTTTTTTGGTTTGTATTGTCTTTAATATAATAAAAAGATTATCTTTACATGTCATTATTGTGCCTTCTTTTTTGGTGACTCATGTCAATTTTGTCTACTAACATCTTTCCTTAAATTAAACTAAATTAACAATTATTTTGGATATAGAACAGTTTCTTGTCAAAGAACACAATGTTGTGACTTTTCCTATAATTTAACCTCATGCTCTTATGGTTAAAAATGTAAGTTCAGGTTAAATAGAATGGCTTTGACTAGGAATGTTGTGGGAGAGAAATAAAGCAAAATTATCTCAATTTAGATAAAATAATAATACGGGTACATTAATATTTGTGCCTGAAAAGTGAATATAACCTACAGATGTAAACCCCAGAAACAGTAAAAAAAAAAACTAAGATACAAACTTTAAGGGAAGAAATGAAACATACATAAATCAAGGCAGTATATACCATATGAAACACATATTGTCATTTCTCAACCTCTTTGAAAGGACATGACAGAGCAGGATTTTCCCAACTTACCTGAGTACAGAATCAGTACTTTTATCACAAAGAAATTATGCTATACAGGAAATAAATGAGAGCATATGTGCAAGGACTAGGGAAAGGTATTTAAAGAGAGGTGATTTCTCAAGAGTGTGGTCATTAGTAATTACCTTTAACTAATCATATCTTCAACTTGAACAGTTGATTGGAATCCCCTGGCTTAAAAAATATTGATTTGTTGCAGAAGTCAAGTATAGGGAGCCTGTGAGCACGTGCCAACATATCTTAGGAATTCTATTTGGTGCTGAAACGAGATACACATACATTTAAAAACAAACGTATTATCTGACTAGAACAAGGATGAAGTTTGGAAAGAATTTTTCAGAAGAACCAATTTGTGCATTTGGATAGGAACAATTAGTCAAGAGGGTAGGAACAGAACAGAATACGGCCTTGGAAGTGAAGAGGAATGAATGGTGGGATGCAGAAAGCCTATGGATTTGCTTACAGTGGGGACACCATCCTACAGACATTTTGGGATTGAAGGAAGATCTGATTTTAGCTGGGGTTTAGATTTAATGGGAAAGACACTGAGATCAACTGTCAATTCTTGAGTGTTCTGGGTGAGGCAATAACATACTCAGGTCAAAGGATTTGCACATTTGCCTGAGATGGAGAGACTCCAGGCAGGGAAATTAGCTACTGCTGCATAAAATACACGCTCGATTATACAAATCACAGTAGTAGGGTGTAGAATACGGTAAAAGGGAAAACCAGAGATAAATTAAAAATGTGTGAGACCAAGTATTTTCATGGGAGTTTCTGCCCTATAACTAAAATTGTGGTGATTTGTGACACTCCAGGCACTCAAAAACGGCAAAGGAGAACTGAAGGAAATAAGGTAGAAAAGAGAATACAGAACAGTCGGCCCAGGTGATAAAATACTAAACACCAGTGGCAATTATATGCTGTAATTTTCCAAAGCTCATGCACATTCTTTCCATAAGGATCCTTAGGCTGCAGTAACAGCTTAAATAAGCAGTTAAAAAGTTCTAAAAGCAGTAGTATAAACATGATTCCTTACACCCACACTGCTCTGGAGGGCTCTCTAATCCCCAAAGGCGCGCTCAGGAATAGCATTTGCCCCGCGGCAGGGGTTCCTACATGACCCCCGACGTCTGCGCAGGCGCATGACGCCCCGCGGAACGAGGGCGACGCCGGAAGTGTCTCCCGGCGCCCCGGATGCGAGCAGGCGGCGGCGGTTGCCAGGGCGACGGGAGCTTGCAGGAGCTGCTGGCCCTCGCGATTGGAGACTTAGAACAAGCTTCCCTCTGCTGGCCTTGACTGCTGGGGTCGTCTTCTCGGGGTCCTCAGGATGTTCTTTTACCTGAGTAAGAAAGTGAGTTTGCCGTGGCGCTTCCTTGCTCCTTCTGTGTTTTCGCGTCCTGCGGGCAATTCCGGCATCCTGCGGGCGAAGCCAGGCGTCCTCATCGCCGCTTCCCCATCCAGTCTCTAACCTCTTGCCTCGGCAAGACCCTCCTCTTGCCGTTCGCCAAGTTCCAGATACCGAGCCCCAGGTAGTGCTTGGCGGAGCCAGCATCGCTCTCGCACAGCTCTTCATTCTTGCGCTGGCCAGGTCCCTTTGGGAGAACAGTAGAACAGATCACAGCGTGCTCCTCCATCTGTTGTTGATCCCGATGACTTAAATTCTTTGGATCTTCACGGAACGCCGGGCAAAGAAAAAGTAACAAAAGAGTAGCCTAAGTGTGCTGTGTGGAAAGGGACTATGTACTGATGGCATGGATTTATACCTCCGTTCCCCGCTCCCTCTTTTAAAAAATTCATCAGGTGATTCCCCCGTTGGGTTCCTCCATAGTCACCGCCCTTAACTTGTGTGCACTTCTTAATTTTTTCCCTACATGGAGGGGCAGTTCAGGAGCTATACCTATTTTCATAACTGCTCATACGTCTGGTAGGCTGACCGTTTTTCTTCGTGGGGGGGATTTTCTTCAGCCTTTATCTCCTGTCGACTCACTTTGCAACTCCTTTGTGAAAAGTTGTGAGAGTAGCTATGGTTGCTTTTCAGGTTGCCATTACCAATAACGTGAAGCTGAAATGTGTATCTTGGAACAAGGACCAAGGATTCATAGCATGTGGTGGTGAAGATGGAGTACTGAAAGTTTTGAAATTAGAGACACAGACAGGTAAATGGATACAAGCCCAAATGTCTGAACTTGATGGAAGATTGGCTGGTATCACGTGTCCAGTGAGATTTACTCATGATATTTGTCAGTATGCAATTCTAATTCTTTTAAAAGGAAGAAAACACCCACAAAACACCCAAACATTTTGTGTTGTTTTTCTAGAGTATTTTGCAATAAAGTTTAGGGAATATTGAATGTAAGCATCAGATGGCTTTTGCTGAAGTCATTAATGGAAAATGAAAAAGAATGAAGAATGAAAATGAAGTCATTATGTTGTACTATGTCTGTTTATTATGTTATATTATTAGGAGTCTACTAAAAATAATGCGAATCAGCATTTCAGTAAGGTTACAAAATCTCACATTTTGTCAGATTATTATAGGCTGTATCATCTTTTCTACTTATCAAATGTGTTATTAATTAGGCACCTAGTTACCAAGAACAAAAAATGGGATTTTAAAAAGCATTTTTGTTAATAAGTCTCTTGTGTTTACAGCTTGACTGCACTTTTTATAGTTCCCTGGAATCATAGAAACAGTTTCACACTTCACTATCATCCCTAGTGTTTCTCTAGATTGAGATCTAGACAGTTTCCAATCTGAACTGGACATCTAGATAAGGAGATTGGAGCTGGAATCTCAGCTCTGCCATAAGATTATTGAATGACTTTCAGCAAGTTACTGAATATCTTTGGTCTTTAGTTCAGTCTTTTGTAAGATTAGGAGCTGAACTCAATTTTGGATTCCTTAGAGTGATGTTTCTCAAACTTTATCAGCCATGAGAATTATCTGAAGAGGTTGTTAAAATGGATCTGTGGGCTCTTCCCCAGAGCAGATCTAGAGTGAAGTCAGAATTTGCATTTCTAATGATACTGGTTTTGCTGGTCCTCAGACCACACTTTGAGTGGCACTGCTGTGTATATGGAATGTGGTATTTATAAACATTTATTGAGCACTTTTCATGTATGGGTGTTTAACCTTCACTGTCTCATTTGGTTTCACAATAATCTTGAGTGGTAGGTATTCCAGATGTGAAAACTGAGGTGCTAAAACAGTTAATAACTTGCCCAAGGTCACACAACCAGTAAGTGACAGAGCCAGCATTTGTCACTTTCAAGCTCTTGTTTTTAGCACTACACTAGGGGCTCATGGACAGCCTAAGCAAAGAGAGAGTAGTTGTCCTGATGTGCTAGATTAATTATATGAAATAAAAGGCAGGTTTGGAAGGTATATACTTATGTACCCATCGGAGTTTGGCTTCTGATGTTAGTAATTTAATCTCTCAATACTTTAGCTTTCTTAACTGTGTTAAAAGAAAATAAATTTTCTCTTGGTTATGTATACATATGTATACATATGTATGTGTATGTCTATATACACATTTTTTATTTTGCTTAAAATATATAGCAAATTTAGTTACATTGAGAAATTTATTCACAATGTTTAACATTGGGGACTTTTCAAGAAAAAGAATTAACGAATTAACTTCTTGTCCTGCTGTGTACTTTTGGTAAAGTGTGATTGGAATATTCTTTGAAATTAGTGAGCGAGATGGAAAATAGATTCTTGAGAGGTTTGGAAAATGGAGTAGATTATTTGTTTTGGAACTTAATAACCATGCTGAAAGAGATAAATATGAGGAATATGGCTGGGAGATTCTAACAAGGTCAGTGTATTATATCTATTACTAATAGTTGTGATGCAGCAGATACTTCCAGTAACAATCGCCAGATACTTCATGCCTACTCCATATCAAGTACTGTGCTGTGCTAAAGGTATGACATTGCAAGTGCTGTTTTGAAGTACAGAATAGCCACATTACTATCATTCATCAGTATAATACAACAATACTTCACATCAACAAAATGTCTTCTATGACATCCTTTTTAATGGCTGTTTAATATTCCATTGTATTGGTCTCAGACAAGTTCTAGTGTTGGACATTTAGATGTCTCCATATTTTTACTATTAAAACAACATTATCTTTATATCTAAATCTTTCCAGGAACCTTTAAATATTTTATAGGATAAATTTCTAGAAATGGAATTTGCTAGATTAAATATAATGTATGTGCATCTCAGAAAAGGTTCTTAATATGTTTAACCAGTTTACCTTCCAGAAAGTTTGCACTACTTTTCATTCCCAGTGGCAGCAGTCCCAGTTCTCACTCTCTTGCCTCAGAAGGAAAGGAACTAGAATCAGGTTAAGATGGGGAGCTGGATAACCCTTCTTCTCTTCAGGCCAAGTTACACGTTTTCCTGGAGCCCATCTCCTGCTCCCTTCTCGGGGACCTCATTACTAATTTATCCTTAGGCCCTTTGCACTCACTGTTTCCTATTCTGAATACTTCCCCCTTCCCCTACTTCACTTAGCTAACTCCAGTTTATCCCTTGGTCTCAGCTTACATATCACTTTTTCAGAAAGCCTTCCCTGGTTCTTTCTCCCTCCAATCTAAATCAATCCCCTGTTATTGTCTCTTATGTCTTTTCTTCCCTAGTTTATATGTGTATATATTTATGTGAGTATGTGAGTATGTATTTAATATCTGTCCTCTCAGTAGACTACCAGCTCTGAGGGGAGAGGCCTTAACTATCTTGTTCATTTTATATCCAGAAGCTTCTACAGTGCATAGCACAGTGTAGACAGTCATTACCTATTTGTTGAATGAATAAATTAAGATTCTGCAAAATCTAGTAAGAACCAGTTTCTGATCTTTGAGCTCTCTTATGCTTTAGAATTTTCAGTTTCTATGTCATAAATATTTTTATTTGTGATCTCTTGGGAAGGCATAAGTAACAATAATTACTAATATATTTAATATACTGAGTAAACAATGTTCTTTTATACATTTTGCTTTATTTTGCCAGAATAATATCTTTGCAAGGGGGGTATGTATTATTGTCCATGTTTGTACCGTGGAGAAAATAGTTCGGAATGAGACATACTTCTAAAATTCTTTCTGATACCATCCAGGAATAGAAACTCATTTCAAAAAAAGCAAGAAGTGTCAATCTTATAATCTGTTACATTTATGTATTTGCCATAGTATTTCCTGCTTTTTGCTTTTATTTTAGATGATGCAAAATTGAGGGGTCTTGAAGCCCCTAGTACTCTTACTATGAATGCGAATCTTGAAGGTCATAGTGGTGAGTCATGTAATTTTTCTATTATATGTGAATAGTATTATATTCAGATATTTAGAAACCATGTATTTAATGCAGAAATGTTATCATTTAAAATAATTATAATATTTAAAAGAATCATTTCTATTGAGCCATATTTAATACAGCCTGGAATTATTCAACAACTTTTACATGATTAAACATCTTCAATAAATTTGAGAAAAGTAGCTGTTATTTTATATATTAAAAAATACCATTATCTGTATATAGATAGGATATAATCCTTTTTTAGAATCTTTCCTTTGGCTTCAGATAAAAGTAGACTAAAAAGACATAACAACTGAATGTACTGTATGATCCTAGATTGGGACTTGGAATAAGAAAAACAAGTATCTATAAAAGACATTATTTGGACAATAGATAAAATTTGAATGTGGACTGTGGGTTAGATAATAATATTGCATCATGTTTACTTTCCTAATTTGTAACACGATTATGAAAGGGAATGTCCTTGTTCTTAGGAAATATATTCTTAAGTATTCAGGGATTAAAAAAACTAAAAACATCAATTGTTCATATAACCCAGAGGTTTTAAGATATGCTCAAGAGTATGTTACTAATAGAATGAGAAACAAGGTTGGGGAAAGAGAGATTAGGGGACCATCAACCACAAACAACCCCTCTAAAACAAACAAACAAGTACTTAATAAAATGTCCTTTGAGGATTATCTTTGTGAGTTGGGCCAATTGGGTAAATCTTATTTACATTTGTTACTGTTGTAAAATATATGGCAGCTCTTACAGCTGACCACAGTAGGTGCCTTTGCTAGCGTGAAATAGGAACAAACATGAAAAATAGTACTGTGTGTTGTAGATTATGAATGATAATAGTAACTGCATCCTATGAATAGTTTTGAGTAATACTACAGACTGCTTAGTTGCACAGGAACTGTTTTGATTTTAAAATGCTCTTGATGTTTATTATAAAAATACAA
The DNA here is from genome assembly GCA_032199065.1 of Smutsia gigantea. Taxonomy (NCBI): domain Eukaryota; kingdom Metazoa; phylum Chordata; class Mammalia; order Pholidota; family Manidae; genus Smutsia; species Smutsia gigantea. The sequence goes on from JAVSCE010000111.1 coordinate 199,522, forward strand.
ATTTGAAATTAACTGGAGCCTTTTTTAAGTTTCTATATTGTTTTATAATTTTTAGGTTCTGTTCAAGTTATAACATGGAATGAACAATATCAGAAGTTGACTACCAGTGATCAAAATGGTCTTATCATTGTTTGGATGTTATATAAAGGTATATTTAGGAGACTTTACTTAATCTTTCAGATTGGAGTCTGGATTACAATATTTGTGGGGAAATAACCATCTTTGAAATAGACCCCCTTTTAATTAGCAGCTAGACTTCACATGACTGCACAGGCATGATATTTCTCAATTTATTGCTGCCTGCTTTTCCCTTTAACTTTATTTCGTTTGAATTTTGACCTTGCATTAATAAAGTGATTAAGTGACTGTTGGGTATCTCCAAAATGAGCTTAGACTCTTAGCAAAATAATTTTCTGCTTGAGATAGCTCTTTTTTTCCAGGTTTCCAGTAACAATTCATTTTTATGTAGTCAGTGGCTAGAGTTAGTTCACTAGGTAAAAACACGTTTATTAAGAAGTCAAAGGTAATAATTCATTTCCTTTATTAAATCAGTTGAGTTCCTCTTCTTTCATAAATACAGATTTTATTTCAGCTCTGACTACTGGCTCACAATTCATACCTTTTGCCCACAAGAGCGTAAGAGAAGAATTAATTTAGGTGCATCATTATTACCAGAAACATAATTCATAATGTTCTCTTGAGGCCTCCAGCCATCATCTTTAAATGAAAAGGGTACCTTAGTTCATGTGTGTTGTTTTGAAAATATTTAGGGTATACCATTAAAAAATTCTTAATAAAAAAAATACTGTAGTATATGAACGTTTTTAAGTTTTTTTTGTGTGTGTATGTGTGTCTAGGGAGTAGAGTGTGAAAGTATAGATTAAACTTTGTCTTTTCCCAAGGTGGATCATTTCTGGGCCTCAGTCCTGCTCTGATAACACCCTGCTTTGACCAGTTATTCCAAATTACATGATTATTTGCTTGGATGCAGGCCAGAGTTCCCTATACCAGAATGTAGTAAAACTTTCTAAAAAATGGAAGAAAATTAAATAAACTTGTGATTGCCTCTCACTTGGTTATACCTTGAGAAAAGTCTTATTTCACTCCAACCCTGTGTACAAGGATGCTTTTTGTTCAGAATTAGTGATACGATTTCACTAATATGATTTGAACTATTTAAAATTTGTTTCAAGCAAACTTAGAGTTTTTACTTCTGTTTATATGTTCATAATTAATATGTTTATATTTAATGTGCTTATAATTAATCTTTGGAGAGTTTATGCATACGTATAAAGTTATTGTGGTCATTCTGTTTTTTCCTTGTTATCTGAAGTGTGTTCAAGTGAGAAAAGTTAGGCTTTGAAAAAAATTAGTTGTTTTGGCCTTTCAAAAGCAAATGAAGTTTTATTTTTTAATTGACAAAAATAAGGGAAGAAAGAAAGAGAGGAAAGAGTAAATGGGCATTTATTATGTTTTCTGTGAGAATCTTTGAAGCACTTACTAGTCAATGCCTGAGTTAATTTTTCATTTTGTTAATGTTAGAGTTTATGGCTTTATAGTTTAATGAGTCAGGTTGTAGAAAGTTTGCAGTTTTCTATCCCACAGTGCATCTTATGGGATGTTTTCAGCCCTTGAGTACCATTTAATAGCTACGAAAGTTTTGATTTGTAATTTCTTTTTAATTTGTTAAAATAGGCTCTTGGTATGAGGAGATGATCAACAATAGAAATAAATCAGTGGTTCGTGGAATGAGCTGGAATGCTGATGGACAGAAGATCTGCATTGTGTACGAAGATGGAGCAGTGATAGTTGGTTCAGTGGAAGGTAATGCATTGTTACATGCAGAACTAAGATCATGATTTAGCTGACATTTTTATCTTTAGAGGTTTTAATTAATTACCATATGTTAGCATCCTGACAAAAATAAACATAAAAAGAGAACAGTTGACTGTAATGGGGTTGAGGGGGGGACCTGATGAAGGGGGTAGTGTAATCACCATAATATTACTCATTTAATTGTAGATTAATGATGTCAAAATAAACTTATAAAAAAAAAGAGAACAGTTGATATACAGTTTGATGACATTCAAGAATCATTACTTTTAAGTGTAGTCAAGTAAAACAATCTATTTAAAAAAAATTTCCTAAAGTGGCACTGAAAAAAGGTGAATTAATTTTTCAGGATTATTTTAATTATTATGGCTGCCTAATTATAGAATTTTTTTTTACACTTGTTAGACTTTATTATACATAATGTAGATTTTAGTTTCAAAATGTATATAGAGGTATGACAATCTCTGGTCACTTTAAAAAAATTGAGATATAATTAACATACTAGTTTCAGATGTACGATATAATGATTCCATATTTATATATATTGTGAAATGATTATCTGGTCATTTTTTAATAGAGCTGAGCCTTAAAACTTACGTCTTTCAAGTTCTAGTTTGTAGGTAACACTGGGACTTTAGAGAGTCTCTACCTTTGTTTTAATGTGAAACTCTGTCTATAGAGAAATAATTAACGTAAAAATCATTTTCAATATATTTTCTGTGTGTGACTTTGTGTACTTCACAAATGTTTCTGACAGCTTACAACACACAGCTGTAGTTCTAAGGACTAGGTACAATAAAAAATTATACCAGATGTAGTTCAGGAGAGGTGGATAAGTATCCAGGTGATTACAATGCCTGGTGAGAAGCGCTAAGGAAGGACAAATACAGCAACATGTAGAAGTATCTAACCCAGAGTTGTAGGGATCAGGGAAGGCATCCTGGAGGAAGTGATATCAGGGACGGCATCCTGGAGGACCTGATGTCTATGCTGAGGTGTTAACCACAAGGCGGGTTTGTGTGTAGAATGTCCTAGTCCTGAGAAATAGTATTTGAGGAGGTCCAGAGGAGTTGGACTTAGCTGCAATGTGGGATATTAAATTTTTTACCAGAACTAGTATAGTATAATACTAAAGGGAGAAGAGTTGTATGTGATGAAGGTTGTAAGTTGTATGTGGTTAGGGAGATTAGAAGAGGCCATATCATGCAGATTGTAAATTATACTAGGAGTTTAGATTTAATTCTAAGAGCATTGGGAAGCCAATGAAACATTTTAAGAATGGGAGAAATATGATCAGATTTGTTCTTCGGAAATATCTCTGTGACTGTAATGTGAAGAATGGAGAAAAGAAAGGAAGATGGGGGCAGGTGTACCATTAGGAAATTATTATAATTCAGGTGAGAGGTGGTGGTGAATGGTGGTGTGAATAAGAGTAATGATGAGGATGGGAGCAAGTAGACATGTTCCAGAGATACTTCGGAGGTAGAATAGATAGGATCTTATTGATTGGATTGGGGATGAGGGAATGGAAGTGTCTAGGGTGATATCCAGGTTTTTAGCTTTGGCGACTGGATGGATAGTGGGCCTTTCATTGAAATGAGGGTTGTGGGAAAAAGACTGGTTTTGAGGGAAGATTTCAGTTTGGTCATTTTGATTTTGTCATGCCACAGGACCTCCAGGTAAATATGTCTAGGCATAGCTAGGTATATATGACTGCAGTTCAGAAATATCTGGGCTGAAGGCATAATTTTGGGAATCACCAGCATATAGAAGGTAATTTAAACCACTGGAATAGATGGAAAACCTAAGGGCCATCTGTGGAGTAAGAACCAGAAATATTTAATGGATGGACTGATGAAGAGAATTCCATAAAGGTCACTGAAAAGTAGAAATCTCAGAGATGGACTCACAGAAACTAGGATGGAATGAAGGAATGATTAAAAAAAAAAGGAACAAAGGGAAAGTAAGAAAGAAAAGCATCTACTGGATTTAGCAACAGTACATTAGTGACCTCCATGAAGGCAGTTTCAGTGGAGTTGTGGCTGAGAAGCCAGATTGGGGTGGGTTGTGGGTTCAGTGGGAGGTAAAGCAGTAGAGAGTACAGGTGACAGATAACTTTCAAGAAGTTAGGCTGGGAAAGGAATGGTAGAACTAGGGTGGTAGCTGGAGAGGAATTAAGGGTTGAGGGAAATGTTTTTTGTTCTGTTTTGTTTGTTTTTATTTGAGGTCATAGTTTTGAACACGGATCTGAGTATGTTTAAACCCTTATGAGAAAGGGCCTGGAAAGAAGTTAGAGAGAAAACATCATTAATTAGAGGGAGATCTTTGCAAAGCCAGGAAAGGATTAGGGAGTAGAATAGGTGGAGGTATTAGCCTAGATGGGTGTCTGGCTGGGCACATACCTTTGGACCCTTTGTATTGGGGGGCAAAATGGAAAGCATGACTGTGCATTCAGTTGTGGTCTGATTGTTTCAAAGTGGGAATGAGGGCTTTTTTTTAAAATTAATTAATTAAATTTTATTTTGATATCGTTAATGTACAATCACTTGAACAACATATGGTTACCAGACCCCCTATGATCAAGTCCCCCCCACATACCCCACTGCAGTCACTGTCCACCAGTGTAGTAAGATGCTATAGAATCATTACTTGTCTTCTCTATAAATACTGCCTTTCCTGTGTACCCCGCCGCTGTATTACGTGTGCTAACTGTAATGCCCCTTTTCCCCCCTTATCCCTCCCTTCCCACCCCCAGTCCCTCTCCCTTTGGTAACAGTTAGTCCGTTCTTGGGTTCTGTGAGTCTGCTGCTGTTTCGTTCCTTCAGTTTTTCCTTTGTTCTTAAACTCCACAGATGAGTGAAATCATTTGATACTTGTCTTTCTCCACCTGGCTTATTGCACTGAGCATAATGCCCTCTAGCTCCATCCATGTTGTTGCAAATGGTAGGATTTGTTTTCTTCTTATGCCTGAAGAGTATTCCATTGTGTATATGTACCACATCTTCTTTATCCATTCATCTACTGATGGACACTTAGGTTGCTTCCATTTCTTGGCTATTGTAAACAGTGCTGCGATAAACACAGAGGTGCATATGTCTTTTTGAAACTGGGCTGCTGCATTCTTAGGGTAAATTCCCAGGAGTGGGATTCCTGGGTCAAACTGTATTCCTATTTTGAGTTTTTTGAGGAACCTCCATACTGCTTTCCACAATGGTTGAACTAGTTTACATTCCAACCAGCAGTGTAGGAGGGTTCCCCTTTCTCAACATCCTCACCAACATTTGTTGTTGTTTGTGCTTTGGATGTTGGCCATGCTCACTGGTGTGAGGTGATATGTCATTGTGGTTTTAATCTGCATTTCTCTGATGATTAGTGATGTGGAGTATCTTTTCATGTGCCTGTTGGCCATCTGAATTTTTCCGTTGGAGAAGTGTCTATTCATGTCCTCTGCCCATTTCTTAATTGGATTATTTGCTTTTTGTTTGTTGAGGCGTGTGAGTTCTTTATATATTTTGGATGTAAACCCCTTATCGGATACGTCATTTATGAATATATTCTCCCATACTGTAGGATGTCTTTTTGTTCTACTGATGATGTCCTTTGCTGTACAGAAGCTTTTCAGCTTGATATAGTCCCACTTGTTCATTTTTCCTTTCGTTTCCCTTGCTCGGGGAGATATGTTCCTGAAGAAGTCGCTCATGTTTATGTCCAAGAGATTTTTGCCTATGTTTTTTTCTAAGAGTTTTATGGTTTCATGATTACATTCAGGTCTTTGATCCACCTTGAGTTAACCTTTGTGTAAGGGGTTAGACAGTAGTCCAGTTTCATTCTCATACATGTAGCTGTCCAGTTTTTCCAACACCAACTGCTGAAGAGGCTGTCATCTCCCCATTGTATATCCAAGGCTCCTTTATCAAATATTAATTGACTGTATATGTTTGGGTTAATGTTTGGATTTTCTATTCTGTTCCACTGGTCTATGGGTCTATTTTTGTGCCAATACCAAATTGTCTTGATTACTGTGGCTTTGTAGTAGAGCTAGAAGTCAGGGAGCATAATTCCCCCTGTTTTATTCCTCCTTCTCAGAATTGCTTTGGCTATTCGGGGTCTTTTGTGGTTCCATATGAATTTGAGAACTATTTGTACCAGTTCATTGAAGGAAGCTGTTGGTATTTTGATAAGGATTGCATTGAATCTGTATATTGCTTTAGGTAGTATAGCCATTTTGACAATATTTATTCTTCCTAGCCAAGAGCATGGGATGCATTTCGTTTGTTAGTGTCCTCTTTAATTTCTCTTAGGAGTGTCTTGTAGGTTTCAGGGTACAGGTCTTTCACTTCCTTTGTTAGGTTTATTCCTAGGTATTTTATTCTTTTTGATGCAATTGTGAATGGAATTGTTTTTCTGATTTCCCTTTCTGTTGGTTCATTGTTAGTGTATAGGAAAGCAACAGAATTCTGTGTGTTAATTTTGTATCCTGTAACTTTGCTGAATTCAGATATTAGGTCTAGTAGTTTTGGAGTGGAGTCTTTAGGGTTTTTAATGTACAATATCATGTCATCTGCAAATAGTGACAATTTGACTTCTTCTTTACCAATCTGGATGCCTTGTATGTCTTTGTTTTGTCTGATTGCTGTGGCTAGGACCTCCAGTACTATGTTGAATAACAGTGGAGAGAGTGGGCATCCCTGTCTTGTTCCCGATCTTAGATGAAAAGCTTTCAGCGTCTCGCCGTTAAGTATGATGTTAGCTGTGGGTTTGTCATATATAGCCTTTATGATGTTGAGGTACTTGCCCTCTATACCCATTTTGTTGAGAGTTTTAATCATGAATGGATGCTGAATTTTGTCAAATGCTTTTTTAGCATCTATGGAGATGGTCATGTGGTTTTTGTTCTTTTTGTTGATGTGGTGGATGATGTTGATGGATTTTTGAATGTTGTACCATCCTTGCATCCCTGAGATGAATCCCACTTGATCATGGTGTATGATTCTCTTGATGTATTTTTGAACTGAGTTTGCTAATATTTTGTTGAGTATTTTTGCATCTACGTTCATCAGGGATATTGGTCTGTAATTTTCTTTTTTGGTGAGGTCTTTGCCTGGTTTTGGTATTAGAGTGATGCTGGCTTCATAGAATGAGTTTGGGAGCATTTCCTCCTCTTCTATTTTTTGAAAAACTTTAAGGAGAATGGGTGTTATTTCTTCTCTATATGTCTGGTAGAATTCAGAGGTGAATCCATCTGGTCCAGGGGTTTTGTTCTTGGGTAATTTTTTTTTACTTTTTTTTAAAATATAATTTATTTTATTATCATTAACCGACAATTACATGTGCAATATTACGGTTATTAAACTACCCCTTCTTCAGGTCCCCCCCACCAACCCCATTACAGTCACTGTCCATCAGCGTAGTGAGATGCTATAGAATCACTACTTGTCTTCTCTGAGTTGTACTGCCCTCCCCGTGCCCCCCCAACATTACATCTGCTAATCGTAATGCCCCTTTTTCCCTCTTATCCCTCCCTTCCTGCCCATTTTCCCCAGTCCCTTTCCCTTTGGTAACTATTAGTCCGTTCTTGGGTTCTGTGAGTCTGCTGCTGTTTTGTTCCTTCAGTTTTTTTCTTTGTTCTTATACTCCACATATGAGTGAAATCATTTGATACTTGTCTTTTTCGGCTTGGCTTATTTCACTGAGCATAATACCCTCTAGCTCCATCCATGTTGTTGCAAATGGTAGGATTTGTTTTCTTCTTATGGCTGAATAATATTCCATTGTGTATATGTACCACATCTTCTTTATCCATTCATCTACTGATGGACACTTAGGTTGCTTCCATTTCTTGGCTATTGTAAATAGTGCTGCGATAAACATAGGGGTGCATCTGTCTTTTTCAAATTGGGCTGCTGCATTCTTAGGGTAAATTCCTAGGAGTGGAATTCCTGGGTCAAATGGTATTTCTATTTTGAGTTTTTTGAGGAACCTCCATACTGCTTTCCACAATGGTTGAACTAATTTGCAGTCCCACCAGCAGTGTAGGAGGGTTCCCTTTTCTCCACATCCTCGCCAACATTTGTTGTTGTTTGTGTTTTGGATGTTGGCCATGCTCACTGGTGTGAGGTGATATCTCATTGTGGTTTTAATCTGCATTTCTCTGATGATTAGCGATGTGGAGCATCTTTTCATGTGCCTGTTGGCCATCTGAATTTCTTATTTGGAGAAGTGTCTATTCATGTCCTCTGCCCATATCTTAATTGGATTATATGCTTTCTGTTTGTTAAGGTGCATGAATTCTTTATATATTTTGGATGTCAACCCTTTATCAGATACGTTTTTTATGAATATATTCTCCCATACTGTAGGATGTCTTTTTGTTCTACTGATGGTGTCCTTTGCTGTACAGAAGCTTTTCAGCTTGATATAGTCCCACTTGTTCATTTTTGCTTTTGTTTCCCTTGCCCGGGAGATATGTTCATGAAGAAGTTGCTCATGTTTATGTCCAAGAGATTTTTGCCTATGTTTTTTTCTAAGAGTTTTATGGTTTCATGACTTACATTCAGGTCTTTGATCCACCTTGAGTTTACCTTTGTGTATGGGGCTAGACAGTATTCCAGTTTCATTCTCTTACATGTAGCTGTCCAGTTTTTCCAACACCAGCTGCTGAAGAGGCTGTCATCTCCCCATTGTATATCCAAGGCTTTTATCAAATATTAATTGACTGTATATGTTTAGGTTAATGTTTGGATTTTCTATTCTGTTCCACTGGTCTGTGGGTCTGTTTTTGTGCCAATACCAAATTGTCTTGATTACTGTGGCTTTGTAGTAGAGCTTGAAGTCAGGGAGTGTAATTCCCCCTGTTTTATTCCTCCTTCTCAGGATTGATTTGGCTATTCGGGGTCTTTTGTGGTTCCATATGAATTTTAGAATTATTTGTTCTAGTTCATTGAAGAAAGCTGTTGGTAGTTTGATAGGGATTGCATTGAATCTGTAGATTGCTTTAGGTAGTATAGCCATTTTGACAATATTTATTCTTCCTAGCCAAGAGCATGGGATGCATTTGCATTTGTTAGTGTCCTCTTTAATTTCTCTTAGGAGTGTCTTGTAGTTTTCAGAGTACAGGTCTTTCACTTCCTTCGTTAGGTTTATTCCTAGGTATTTTATTCTTTTTGATGCAATTGTGAATGGAATTGTTTTTCTGATTTCTCTTTCTGTTAGTTCACCGTTAGTGTATAGGAAAGCAACAGATTTGTGTGTGTTAATTTTGTATCCTGCAACTTTGCTGAATTCAGATATTAGGTCTAGTAGTTTTGGAGTGGAGTCTTTAGGGTTTTTTATGTACAGTATCATGTCATCTGCAAATAGTGACAATTTGACTTCTTCTTTACCAATCTGGATGCCTTGTATGTCTTTGTTTTGTCTGATTGCTGTGGCTAGGACCTCCAGTACTATGTTGAATAACAGTGGAGAGAGTGGGCAGCCCTGTCTTCTTCCCAATCTTAGATGAAAAGCTTTCAGCGTCTCACCGTTAAGTATGATGTTAGCTGTGGATTTGTCATATATAGCCTTTATGATGTTGAGGTACTTGCCGTCTATACCCATTTTGTTGAGAGTTTTAATCAGGAATGGATGCTGAATTTTGTCAAATGCTTTTTCAGCATCTATGGAGATGATCATGTGGTTTTTGTTCTTCTTTTTGTTGATGTGGTGGATGATGTTGATGGATTTTCGAATGTTGTACCATCCTTGCATCCCTGGGATGAATCCCACTTGATCATGGTGTATGATCCTCTTGATGTATTTTTGAATTCGGTTTGCTAATATTTTGTTGAGTATTTTTGCATCTACGTTCATCAGGGATATTGGTCTGTAATTTTCTTTTTTGGTGAGGTCTTTGCCCGGTTTTGGTATTAGAGTGATGCTGGCTTCATAGAATGAGTTTGGAAGTATTCCCTCCTCTTCTATTTTTTGAAAAACTTTAAGGAGAATGGGTGTTATTTCTTCTCTATATGTCTGGTAGAATTCAGAGGTGAATCCATCTGGTCCAGGGGTTTTGTTCTTGGGTAATTTTTGATTACCGATTCAGTTTTGTTGCTGGTGATTGGTCTGTTTAGTTTTTCTGTTTCTTGCTTGGTCAATCTTGGAATGTTGTATTTTTTTGAGAAGTTGTCCGTTACTTCTAGGTTTTCCAGCTTGTTGGCATATAGATTCTCATAACATTCTCTTATACTTCTTTGTATTTCTGTGGGGTCCATCGTTATTTTTTCCTTTCTCCTTTCTGATTCTCTTTGTGTGTATAGATTCTCTTTTTCTCTTAGTGAGTCTGGCTAGGGGTTTATCTATTTTGTTTATTTTTTCAAAGAACCAGCTCTTGGTTTTATTGATTTTTTCTATTGTTTTATTCTTCTCAATTTTATTTATTTCTTCTCTGATCTTTATTATGTCCCTCCTTCTGGTGACTTTGGGCCTCATTTGTTCTTCTTTTTCCAATTTCAGTAACTGTGTCTTTAGACTATTCATTTGGGAATGTTCTTCCTTCTTTAAATAGGTCTGGGTTGCAATATACTTTCCTCTTAGAACTGCCTTTGCTGCGTCCCACAGAAGTTGTGGCTTTGTGTTGTTGTTGTCATTAGTCTCAGTATATTCTTTGATTTCTGTTTTGATTTGGTCGTTAACCCATTGATTAATTAGGAGAATGTTGTTAAGTCTCCATGTATTTGTGAGCCTTTTTGACTTCTTTCTAAAATTTATTTCTAGTTTTATACCTTTGTGATCTGAGAAGTTGTTTGGTAGGATTTCAGTATTTTTGAATTTACTGAGGTTGTTTTTGTGGCCTAGTGTGTGGTCTATTCTGGAAAATGTTCCATGTGCACTTGAGAAGAATGTGTATCCTGTTGCTTTTAGGTGTTGAGTTCTGTAGATGTCTGTTCGGTCCATCTGTTCTAGTGTGTTGTTCAGTGCCTCTATGTCTTTACTTATTCTCTGTCTGGTTGATCTGTCCTTTGGAGTGAGTGGCATGTTGAAGTCTCCTAAAATGAATGCATTGCTTTCTATTTTCTCCTTTAATTCTGTTAGTATTTGTTTCACACATGGTGGCACTCCTGTGTTGGGTGCATATATATTTATAATCGTTATGTCTTCTTTTTGGACTGCCTCCTTTATCATTATGTAATGTCCTTCTTTATCTCTTGCTACTTTCTTCGTTTTGAAGCCTATTTTATCTGATACAAGTAGTGCAACATCTGCTTTTTTCTCTTTGTTGTTTGCATGAAATATATTTTTCCATCCCTTCACTTTTAGTCTGTGTATATCTTTGGGTTTGAGGTGAGTCTCTTGTAAGCAGCATATAGATGGGTCTTGCTTTTTTATCCATTCTATTACTCTGTGTCTTTTCATTGGTGCATTCAGTCCATTTACATTTAGGGTGATTATTGATAGATATGTACCTATTGCCATTGCTGGCTTTAGATTTGTGGTTACCAACGGTTCAAGAGTTGCTTCTTTACTGTTTAACAATCTAACTTACCTTTCTTGTTAAGTTAGTGTAAACAGCGTTTGATATTTCTTTATTTCTCTCCCTTCATATTCTTCCTCCTCCATTCTTTATATACTCGGTGTTTTATTCTTTGCCTTTAGTTAGTATTTGGATGGTCTGCTTTCTTTGGTATGATTTTATTTTCTCTGGTGATATCTTTTTAGCCTTAGGAGTGCTTCCATCTAGAACAGTCCCTTTAAGATATCCTGTAGAGGTGGTTTATGGGAGGCAGAGTCCCTCAGTTTTTGCTTGTCTGGGAATTGTTTAATCCTTCCCTCAAATTTAAATGATAATCGTGCTGGATACGTATTCTTGGTTTGAGGCCCTTCTGTTTCATTACGTGAAATATATCATGCCATTTTCTTCTGGCCTGTAAGGTTTCTGTTGAGAAGTCTGATGATAGTGTGATGGGTTTTCCTTTGTAGGTGATCTTTTTTCTCTCTCTAGCTGCCTTTAATACTCTGTCTTTATCTTTGATCTTTGCCATTTTAATTATTACGTGTCTTGGTGTTGTCTTCTTTGGGTCCCTGGTGTTCCGAGATCTGTGGGCTTCAGTGGACTGCGAGACTATTTCCTTCCCCATCTTGAGGAAGTTTTCAGCAATTATTTCTTCAAAGACACTTTCTGTCCCTTTTTCTCTCCCTTCTTCCTCTGGTACTCTTATAATGTGAATATTGTTCCGTTTGGATTGGTCACACAGTTCTCTTAAAATTCTTTCATTCCTAGAGATCCTTTTATCTCTCTCTGTCTAAGCTTCTCTGTATTCTTGTTCTCTGATTTCTATTCCATTAACCGTCTCTTGCATCTCATCCAGTCTGCTGTTAAGCCCGTTGATCACTTGTTTGATTTCTGCATTGTCTTTCCTCACTTCCATCACTTCCTCCCTCAGCTCTTGCACATTTCTCTGTAGATCCAACAGTATGGTTATGAGTTTTATTCTGAATTGTTTTTCAGGAAGATTGTGCATTTTTATGCCTTCCGGCTCCCTCTCTGGGGTTGTCTGCTTGATTTTAGTCCGGACCATATTCCTGTCTTTTCATGGCTATAGAAGTGGTTGCTGGTAGGTGCCACGTATGTCAGCTGGGCTCTTTAAGACTTTAAAAAGAAAAGAGGAAAAAAAAAGGAAAAAAAAGAAAGAAAAGAAAGAAAAGAAACGATAAAAGAAAGAGAAGAAAAAACAGAAAAACACACAAAAAAACAAAAAACGAAACAAACAAAATGCCCACGGGGAGTAGATTCTGTGGGGATGGTGTATGTGGCGCTGTTGCTCCACTATTCCGCAGCCGTGACCGAGCTGCTGCGCAGGGCCCTTTATAGCTCTGGCTGGGGTGGGAACGAATGGGAGGCTGGTGATCTTTGTGAGTAGTCTAAGTGCGGCCACCCTTTCCCAGTCACCAGCTAAGGGGTCCAAAACTCCCCAGGACTCCCAGCCCGCTGGGCTGAGTGTGCTGGGACGATCTGGCTCCTCCGCTGGGCTCCTGTCTCTTTAAGACTGCTGAAAAAAGCACGCACTTTTTTTTTTCTTCCCGGGAGCCGGCTGCAAGGACCCGGGTGCGTTCCTCACTCAGATCCTGTACCCTCTGTCTCTCCAGTCTCCGTTACACCGCATGATGTGTGTCAGCGCTTCCGGCACAGATCACTGGGGCTGGTTATTTCACGGGCCTGTAGTTCCACTCCCTCCCAGCTGTGAATCCTGTCCTCCCGCTGGTGTGCTGGGGTTGGTGAGTGCTCGGGTCCTGCCAGGATGCGGCTCCGTATCTTACCCACCTCACGGGGCGCCGAGTCCTCTCAGGTGTAGCTTCAGGCTATATGCTGTCCTGTATCTTCTGGTCTCTTTTTTAGGAATAGTTGTACTTGTTGTATTTTCAGAAATACATATGGTTTTGGGAGGAGATTTCCGCCGGCCTGCTCACGCCGCCATCTTCCCAGAAGTCTGTACAGAAGGTTTTTAGTTTGATATAGTCCCACTTGTTCATTTTTGCTTTTGTTTCCCTTGCCTTGGGAGATATGTTCATGAAGAAGTTGCTCATGTTTATGTCCATGAGATTTTTGCCTATGTTTTTTTCTAAGAGTTTTATGGTTTCATGACTTACATTCAGTTCTTTGGTCCATTTTGAGTTAACTTTTGTGTAGGGGTTAGACAGTAGTCCAGTCCAGTTTTATTCTCTTACATGTAGCTGTCCAGTTGAGGCTTTTCTTTTTAAAAAGCTTTTGTTTTCTTTCCAGTGTAGGAGCTAAATTCATCTGCTAACTCAGAGTGAGGTCCTGGTTTAGAGTTTAGAAGAGATGGGAGAAAGTTGGAAATAGCTGAAATTTCAAATGGTTAGTTGGGTATTTGGTATATAATAGGTACTCAACAAATGTTTGGTGACTGAATAAATTGAATGAACACATGAATGCAGTTGAAGAATGTTGAGAGGTCTTTAGGGAAGCAGAGATATTTGGAGCAGTTGTTCGGGAATCATGACCTTGAACTTTTGATGAAATAATTGTGTTTTGTTTTTTGTTTTAGGGAATCGCATTTGGGGAAAAGAACTGAAGGGTGTACAGTTATGCCATGTAGCATGGTCTGCAGATAGTAAAATCTTACTTTTTGGAATGGCAAATGGAGAAATACACATTTATGATAATCAAGGGAATTTTATGGTAAGTATATATATTCATATATTCTTTGGTTTTATGTATAAATTTTATATGGTTATTTTATATATCATTCATATATGTATACACACACACATTTATTTGTGATGGTTTGTATAATCAAGGGAAAATTCAATCCAGGTTTTGAATTTCCAATTACCTAAAACTTTTTTTTGTTAAAAAACTCCTGGTTTCTTCAAGATAAATTAATGCCTTTAGTTCTGATTTTTCTGGTAGCTGGAAAGGACAGGATTTCACTATATTGAAGCTTTAGGATAATGAGTAGAATAATGTGCAGTTTAATGTGTCTTCTGATACATGTAAGCCAAAGTTTACATGAGGGATCAAGTATGTGTTTTGTAACAAGTTCTACTAAAGGTTGTTTTTAGAAAGAATGGAAGACTTAAACAGTAAGGAACAAAAAAATTAGGTCCTGGAAAGAAGCCAAAATAGAATAGCCTCAGGTAGCATAAGCTCAAGAAAAGCTCTGGCTTTGCAAGCTTTAGCAGTGGTGGGTCTCTGAATGTACTTACGGGGCGGGATTGTTCTTAGGGTTAGGGTGTTGCAGAAATCAACTCATTGGTGGAAGTGATAATAGCCAATTTTTATATGATGCTTTGCTATTTTCAAAGTACTTTCATATACCTCTTGTCATTTGAGTCTCCTATAAACTCTGTGAATGTTTTTTTTATCCTCATTTTGCAAATGGGGAAAACCAAAGCTCAGTGCTTTGTCCAGGGTGGGTAAACCAGTGAGTGATGGAGCTTTCATTTGAAACCAGGTTTTTGCATCCTATTTTCAGTGCTCTTTCTATAATACTCTATTCATACTGATCTATTTTAAAATGTAAAATATAAACCTAACTGATTTATTTAGATGAAAATGAAACTGAATTGTTTGGTGAATGTCACTGGAGCAATCAGTATTGCTGGAATTCATTGGTACCATGGCACAGAAGGCTACGTGGAGCCAGATTGCCCCTGCCTTGCTGTTTGTTTTGACAATGGGAGATGCCAAATAATGAGACATGAGAATGACCAAAGTATGTAATTTTTCTTTTTTTTTAATGTGAAGAATTAAGAAATTATTTAAAAATGGTTCTCAAGATTATAAAGTTTTCTAGGTTAAGTATTTTATCACAATTACCTCATTTTTTTCTTTTTGACTAGATCCTGTTTTAATCGATACTGGCATGTATGTGGTAAATATCCAGTGGAACCACACTGGTAGTGTGTTAGCTGTGGCTGGCTCCCAGAAGGTTGTCACTCAGGATAAAACTATAAACACTGTACAGTTTTACACTCCTTTTGGTGAGGTAAGTGTATTAAACATTTTGTCTTTTTTCTTTTGATTAAAAATGCAGTGAGTAGGGTAGGGGAAAAATGAGTGGAGGAAGAGGTATAAACTTGTCACATTTTTTAAATGAACATTTTGAGTAAAAATGACATATATTGAGTAAAAATATCAGATGTGTGTCTTTGAATAACCTCCTCATAAGTCTATATAATTGTATTTCACCATGAAATTTATTTTATGATCCATACATTTAGAAAGCCAGATGTTTCACATAAGAAATGACTATGGAGTGGTTATTTAGAATATTTACTCTGTGATCTGGATAGGCATCTCTTTTCCCAGCTGGTGTTTGAATTGTTTTAGTTTAATTTAGCTGTTTCAGATTAATTTTTCAGATTTTTAGGTGATATATTAAATGCACATAGATACTAAACAAACATAGCTGTCGGTCCTTTCCCCAAACTTCTAATAGTTTAAATTTGTTGTGGAATAATCAATTATTTTAAGAAAATCTATCTTAATAATCTTAAGTGACACTACATTAAATTAAGCATTGTTTTCATACATTTATATGTTATCCTTCTCAATAGTAGTATTAATTTAATTAATTTAATTTTAATTAATTTTTAAAAGAATTTTCTCATAGTAGCAGTTCAAATAAGAGAACTAATGTATTGTGAGTTTTAAAAAATTTAGAATATGAGAACTTATTAGTAACTAAGCTCAATAAATTCTTGCCTATTTTATTTTTGAACTCTAGATTATATTCCATCCCTTTTGGGTATCCTGTTATTTTTTTATAAATTTACCATAGAGTTCAATAATATATATTTTTGGCTATACAGATGACTTCACCAGTTTATTTATTTTTTATTTTTTAATATAATTTATTTTTGTATCATTAATCTACAATTACATGTGCAATATTATGGTTATTAAACTACCCCTTCATCAGGTCCCTCCCACCCACCCCATTACAGTCACTGTCTATCAAAATAGTGAGATTCTATAGAATCACTACTTGTCTTCTCTGAGTTGTACAGCCCTCCCCGTGCCCCCCCAACATTACATCTGCTAATCGTAATGCCCCTTTTTCCCCCTTATCCCTCCCTTCCCACACATCTTCCCCAGTCCCTTTCCCTTTGGTAACTATTAGTCTGTTCCTGGGTTCTGTGAGTCTGCTGCTGTTTTGTTCCCTCAGTTTTTTTTCTTTGTTTTCATACTCCACATATGAGTGAAATCATTTGATACTTGTCCTTTTTGGCTTGGCTTATTTCACTGAACATAATACCCTCTAGCTCCATCCATGTTGTTGCAAATGGTAGGATATGTTTTCTTCTTATGGCTGAATAAATTCCATTGTGTATATGTACCACATCTTCTTTATCCATTCATCTACTGATGGACACTTAGGTTGCTTCCATTTCTTGACTATTATGTAAAGAGTGCTGCGATAAACATAGGGGTGCATCTGTCTTTTTCAAACTGGGCTGCTGCAGTCTTAGGGTAAACTCCAAGGAGTGGAATTCGCGGGTCAAATGGTATTTCTATTTTGAGTTTTTTGAGGAACCTCCATACAGCTTCCCACAATGGTTGAACTAATTTGCATTCCCACCAGCACTGTAGGAGGGTTCCCTTTTCTCCACATCCTCGCCAACATTTGTTGTTGTTTGTGTTTTGGATGTTGGCCATCCTTACTGGTGTGAGGTGATATCTCATTGTGGTTTTAATCTGCATTTCTCTGATGATTAGCGATGTGGAGCATCTTTTCATGTGCCTGTTGGCCATCTGAATTTCTTCTTTGGAGAAGTGTCTATTCATGTCCTCTGCCCATTTCTTAATTGGATTATTTGCTTTTGTTTGTTAAGGTGCGTGAGTTCTTTATATATTTTGGATGTCAACCCTTTATCAGATACGTTTTTTATGAATATATTCTCCCATACTGTAGGATGTCTTTTTGTTCTACTGATGATGTCCTTTGCTGTACAGAAGCTTTTCAGCTTGATATAGTCCCACTTGTTCATTTTTGCTTTTGTTTCCTTTGCCCGGGGAGATATGTTCATGAAGAAGTTGCTCATGTTTATGTCCAAGAGATTTTTGCCTATGTTTTTTTCTAAGAGTTTTATGGTTTCATGACTTACATTCAGGTCTTTGATCCACCTTGAGTTAACTTTGTGTATGGGGCTAGACAGTAGTCCAGTTTCATTCTCTTACATGTAGCTGTCCAGTTTTTCCAACACCAGCTGCTGAAGAGGCTGTCATCTCCCCATTGTATATCCAAGGCACTTTTATCAAATATTAATTGACTGTATATGTTTGGGTTAATGTTTGGATTTTCTATTCTGTTCCACTGGTCTGTGGGTCTGTTTTTGTGCCAATACCAAATTGTCTTGATTACTGAAGCTTTGTAGTAGAGCTTGAAGTCTGGGAGCATAATTCCCCCTGTTTTATTCCTCCTTCTCAGGATTGCTTTGGCTATTCGGGGTCTTTTGTGGTTCCATATGAATTTTAGAATTATTTGTTCCAGTTCATTGAAGAAAGCTGTTGGTAGTTTGATAGGGATTGTGTTGAATCTGTAGATTGCTTTAGGTAGTATAGCCATTTTGACACTATTTATTCTTCCTAGCCAAGAGCATGGGATGCATTTGCATTTGTTAGTGTCCTCTTTAATTTCTCTTAGGAGTGTCTTGTAGTTTTCAGAGTACAGGTCTTTCACTTCCTTTGTTAGGTTTATTCCTAGGTATTTTATTCTTTTTGATGCAATTGTGAATGGAATTGTTTTTCTGATTTCTCTTTCTGTTAGTTCATCGTTAGTGTATAGGAAAGCAACAGATTTGTGTGTGTTAATTTTGTATCCTGCAACTTTGCTGAATTCAGATATTAGTTCTAGTAGTTTTGGAATGGAGTCTTTAGGGTTTTTTATGTACAGTATCATGTCATCTGCAAATAGTGACAATTGGACTTCTTCTTTACCAATCTGGATGCCTTGTATGTCTTTGTTTTGTCTGATTGCTGTGGCTAGGACCTCCAGAACTATGCTGAATAACAGTGGAGAGAGTGGGCATCCCTGTCTTGTTCCCAATCTTAGATGAAAAGCTTTCAGCTTCTCGCTGTAAAGTATGATGTTAGCTGTGGGTTTGTCATATATGGCCTTTATGATGTTGAGGTACTTGCCCTCTATACCCATTTTGTTGAGAGTTTTAATCATGAATGGATGCTGAATTTGGTTAAATGCTTTTTCAGCATCTATGGAGATGATCATGTGATTTTTGTTCTTCTTTTTGTTGATGTGGTGGATGATGTTGATGGATTTTCGAATGTTGTACCATCCTTGCATCCCTGGGATGAATCCCCCTTGATCACGGTGTATGATCCTCTTGATGTATTTTTGAATTCGGTTTGCTAATATTTTGTTGAATACTTTTGCATCTACGTTCATCAGGGATATTGGTCTGTAATTTTATTTTTGGTGAGGTCTTTGCCCGGTTTTGGTATTAGAGTGATGCTGGCTTCATAGAATGAGTTTAGAAGTATTCCCTCCTCTTCTATTTTTTGGAAAACTCTAAGGAGAATGGGTGTTATTTCTTCTCTATTAGTCTGGTAGAATTCAGAGGTGACTCCGTCTGGTCTGGGGGTTTTGTTCTTGGGTGGTTTTTTTGATTATTGAGTCAGTTTCATTGCTGGTGATTGGTCTGTTTAGTTTTTCTGTTTCTTGCTTGGTCAGTCTTGGGAGGTGGTATTTTTCTAAGGAATTTTCCATTTCTTCTATGTTTTCCAACTTGTTAGCATATAGATTCTCATAATATTCTCATAATTCTTTGTATTTCTGTGGGGTCTGTCGTTATTTTTCCTTTCTCATTTCTGATTCTGTTTATTTGTGTAGATTTTCTTTTTCTCTTTATGAATCTGGCTAGGGGTTTATATATTTTGTTAATTTTTTCAAAGAACCAGCTCTTTGTTTCATTGATTTTTTTCTATTGTTTTATTCTTCTCAATTTTATTTATTTCTTCTCTGATCTTTGTTATGTCCCTCCTTCTGGTCCCTTTGGGCTTCATTTGTTCTTCTTTTTCCAATTTCAGTAATTGTGTCTTTAGACTATTCATTTGGGAATGTTCTTCCTTCTTTAAATAGGCATGGATTGCAATATACTTTCCTCTTAGAACTGTCTTTGCTGTGTCCCACAGAAGTTGTGGCTTTGTGTTGTTGTTGTCATTTGTCTCCATATATTCTTTGATTTCTGTTTTGATTTGGTCATTAACCCATTGATTAATTAGGAGAATGTTGTTAAGTCTCCATATGTTTGTGAGCCTTTTTGGTTTCTTTCTAAAATTTATTTTTAGTTTTATACCTTTGTGATCTGAGAAGTTGGTTGGTAGGATTTCAGTATTTTTGAATTCACTGAGGTTCTTTTTGTGGCCTAGTGTGTGGTCTATTCTGGAAAATGTTCCATGTGCACTTGAGAAGAATGTGTATCCGGTTGTTTTTGGGTGCAGAGTTCTGTAGATGTCTGTTAGGTCCATCTGTTCTAGTGTGTTGTTCAGTCCCTCTGTGTCTTTACTTATTTTCTGTCTAGTTGATCTGTCCTTTGGAGTGAGTGGTGTGTTGAAGTCTCCTAAAATGAATGCATTGCTGTCTATTTCCTCCTTTAATTCTGTTAGTATTTGTTTCACATATGCTGGCGCTCCTGTGGTGGGTGCATATATATTTATAATGGTTATATCTTCTTGTTGGACTTCCCTTTATCATTATGTAATGTCCTTCTTTATCTCTTGCTACTTTCTTCATTTTGAAGTCTATTTTATCTGGTACAAGTACTGCAACACCTGCTTTTTTCTCTTTGTTGTTTGCATGAAATATCTTTTTTCATCCCTTCACTTTTAGTCTGTTTATATCTTTGGGTTTGATGTGAGTCTCTTGTAAGCAGCATGTAGATGGGTCTTGCTTTTTTATCCATTCTGTTACTCTGTGTCTTTTGATTGGTGCATTCAGTCCATTTACATTTAGGGTGATTATTGATATGTATGTACTTATTGCAATTGCTGTCTTTAGATTCGTGGTTACCAAAGGTTCAAGGGTTGCTTCTTTACTATGCAACAATCTAACTTAACTTTCTTGTTAAGTTATTGTAAACACTGTCTGATGTTTCTTTATTTCTCTCCGTTCGTATTCTTACTCCTCCATTCTTTATATACTAGGTGTTTTATTCTTTGCCTTTAGTTAGTATTTGTATGGTCTGCTTTCTTTGTTATGATTTTATTTTCTCTGGTGACATCTTTTTAGCCTTAGGGGTGCTTCCCTCTAGAGCAGTCTGCTTAACATATCCTGTAGTGGTGGTTTATGAGAGGCAAACTCTCTCAACTTTCATTTGTCTGGAAATTGTTTAATCCCTCCATCATATTTAAATGATAATCGTGCTGGATACAATATTCTTGGTTCAACGCCCTTCTGTTTCATAACGTTAAATATATCATGTCATTTACTTCTGGCCTGTAAGGTTTCTGTTGAGAAGTCTGATGATAGTCTGATGGGTTTTCCTTTGTAGGTGATCTTTTTTCTCTGTCTTGCTGCCTTTAATACTCTGTCTTTATCTTTGATCTTTGCCATCTTAATTATTATGTGTCTTGGTGTTGTCTTCCTTGGGTCCCTTGTGTTGGAAGATCTGTGGGCTTCTGTGGACTGCGAGACTATTTCTTTCCCCAGCGAGGGAAAGTTTTCAGCAATTATTTCTTCAAAGACAGTTTGTATCCCTTTTTCTCTCTCTTCTTCCTCTGGTACTCCTGTAATGCGAATATTGTTCCGTTTGGATTTGTCACACAGTTCTCTTAATATTCTTTCATTCCTAGAGATCCTTTTATCTCTCTCTGCCTCAGCTTCTCTGTATTCCTGTTCTCTGATTTTCTGTTCCATTAACAGTCTCTTGCATCTCATCCAGTCTGCTGTTAAGCCCGTCGATCGCTTGTTTGATTTCTGCATTGTCTTTCCTCACTTCCCTCATTTCCTCCCTTAGCTCTTGCACATTTCTCTGTAGGTCCATCAGCATGGTTATGACTTTTATTCTGAATTCTTTTTCAGGAAGATTGTGCATTTCCATCCCTTCAGACTCCCTCTTTGGGGTTGTCTGGTTTATTTTAGTCTGGACCATATTCCTCTGTGTTTTCATGGCTCAAAAGTGGTCACTGGTAGTTGCCACATATGTCAGGTAGGCTCTTTAAGACTTTAAAAGAGAAAAAAAAAAAGAAAGAAAAGAAAAAAAAAGAAAGAAAGGAAAAAACAAAAAACAAAGCAAAAGAAAAACGCCCACTGTGAGTAGATTCGTGGGGATGCTGTAGGTGGCACTGTTGCTCCACTATTCCGCAGCTGTGGCCGTGCCGCTCCGCAGGGCCCTTTATAGCTCTGGCTGGGGTGGGAACGAATGGGAGGCTGTTGATTTCTTTGGGAATTTGATGTGCGGCCACCCTTTCCCAGTCGCCAGCTAAAGGGTCCGAAACTCCCCAGGACTCCCAGCCTGCTGGGCTGTGTGTGCTGGTGCGATCCGGCCCCTCTGCTGGGCTCCTGTCTCTTTAATAAGACTGCTGAAGAAAGCTCGCGCTTTTCTTTTTTTTTTTTCTCTCCTTCCCTGGAGCCGGGTGCAAGCACCCTGGTGCGTTCCCCTCTCAGATCCTGCCCCTCTGTCTCTTCAATCTCCGCTACACCATGGTGTGTGTGTCAGCGCTCCCTGCGCAGATCACCGGGGCTGGTTATTTCGCGGGTTGTACTTCCACTCCCTCCCGGCTCTGAATCCTCTCCTCCCCCCAGTGCGCTGGGGTGGGTCAGTGCTCGGGTCCCGCCGTGTCGCGGCTCCATATCTTACCCACCTCTTGGGGTGCCGAGTCCTCTCAAGTGTAGCTGCACGCTGTGCGCTTTCCTGTGTATTCTGGTCTCTCTTTTAGGAATAGTTGTATTTGCTGTATTTTCGTAGGTAAATATAGTGTTGGGAGGAGATTTCTGCCACCCTGCTCATGCCGCCATCTTCCTGGAAGTCCCGCCTTCACAAGTTTAAATATTTCAATATTTCTTTTTTTAATATATTTTTATAATTCTGTAAGGGTAAGAAATTGTGTCAGTTGATGCTTTCAAATCAGTATCTTAAAGTTACCTATGGAATGTGATTTAGAGAGTAGGTGCTCTCTGTACATTGCCAGCTAATATTACTTCTGGTAGATGCAAAAGCTAGGAAAAACAAAAGCAGAGTTTTCAAGGTTCCTAAGTAATTAAGAAATCTGAATTCTAGCTATTTTGATGTTATAGCCTCCTTCTTAATTCAGTCTTTATTGGTTATTTTTATCACCACTGGCGTATTTATCATTGTTTTATCTGCTTACTTTTGTTTATCCAACCTTCTCCAGGTAAAAAAACATTGATTCTAAGGCCTATTTGCTTTATCTTGCAAAACAGTGTTTGTTGAATTGAAAACTGTAAGTGGTTTTTGGCATAGTACTTATTAAAGGTAGCATAGTTCCTCAGGGTGTTATATTAGTCACTTAGTATTTTTTGAATGAGTAAATATATGAGGGTTTATTTTTGGATTTGTTATTAAGATAGGGGAGATAACTTGGAAGGAAGATACTAAAGATTTAAGCTTAAATAAAACTTAAGGGAAGAATTTGCTTTTGATTGTGAAGGGTAGGTTCTCCTGTTTTTTGCATTGTGATCTTAGCCATGGGAGGGGGGCAATAACAGAACATGGTGCTTGTAGTCAGGTTGACATGGCTTTGGCTTCGAATTCTGTTTCCATAATGTAGCTTCACTTAGAGAAGTTATTTAACTTATGTGACTCAGTTTACTTCTGTTCTGAACTGAAGCTACTGCCCTGTGGCTCTGTTGTGGTAATGAACGCTTACAGAGGCTGGTTTTCTTTCCTGGTTGCTGCCACCACCTGGCTGGTTGCAGAGTTAGGGGATGGCCTTCATGCCATGTGAGCTGTCAACAGCAAGAGTGCAGTTGTGAGAGCCTGCACCTTCCCTTTGATTTCATACAGGCAGCAGAACAGAGAGAGTGCCTCCCATCCCCACCCCACTGCAGGTTAAAACTTTATCCCCTTTGGTTTCTTTGGCAAAATTGAATGTAATACATTAAATTTGCCTTTAGAGCATATCTGAATAAGAACAAGGGATACCAGTGTAATTTACTAAAGTTTTTGGGATTATATTGTTTTGTCAAATAAGACATATTATGGTCACATTAAAAGAGTCTTTGTATTCATTTATTCACTCATTAATGTAGCCACAAAATGTACTGTTTGTATATGAATAAATTAATTTGAATGCAGGATATGTATACTTACTTAATAGATATTTGTTGAGGACCTGTTTACCAAGAATCTGTTAAGGGATAGGGAAATAAATGTGAAAATGATAAAGTTAATGCTCTCAAGTAGCTCACTGTCTAAACTCTCTGGAACCATAGAGGGAGGGAAGAAGGCAGGAAACAATATTTAAGTTTTATCTTGAAGGACAAATGAAGTACTCCAGGAGGACCAGAAATAGTAAGGACAGGGAGGTGTGGGGGCAAGGAAAGGAGGCTTTCAGGCAGAAGACATATTATGTGGGCCAAAGGTATTAAGGCACAGTAGTTCCCTCGTGAGAGAGAACACAGTAATTATGGCTAAAGAGTAGGTTCCTGAGCCGAAGAATGTAGTTTTGGGCCAGATGGGAAAAGACATTCTCTACTATGCTAAAGATGTGATGGTGGGGAGCTATTGATTTTTTTTAAACTATTAAAAAATTTTGAAAGCAGGGTAAGATATGATCAGATTATGTTCCATAAAGAGAACTGTGACACCAGAATGGAGATTGAATTTAAGGGGGCATAGAAGGCAGGAATGAGGAAAGAGATGACTGGTAAAAATTGAAATTAGGAGGCTCTTTCCCTTAGTTCATTCAAGAAGGGAGGCAGTTGCAGTGGAGGAGAGGTAGACGTGAAAGCAGTAGGACTTGATGGCTGGGTGGCTGTGGGGGATGAAAGAGAGGTAAGACTCAAGGGTTGAGTTTAGTACAATAATTTATTGACTCTAAGAAGCATAATTTTTTACGGCTCTTAAATTGGGATGCATCTTATAATCAAAGTTGTCTTATTTTGATTAGCAATGTGTTTTTTTCTGTCCTTAATTGTACATAAAAGTAAAGATGGATATTTAAATCTCTGGAAGATGAGATGAAATTTGATACTGTATTCTTTTGCATCTTGTAAATTTCTGCTCTCATTTGTATATTTTTCATTATAAAAATTCATGGAAAATGATTTTGAAGTTAGTAATAACCTTTCACAAAATAATTTTCATACCACTTTTGATCTCTGTGAAATGATTGATGATAATCTGTATTGTATTTGTGATACTTTAGGTTAAATATAATTATTTTTTTCAGCATTTGGGTACTTTGAAGGTTCCTGGAAAGGAGATGTCTGCATTGTCTTGGGAAGGAGGTGGACTGAAAATTGCACTAGCTGTTGATTCTTTCATATATTTTGCAAATATTCGACCTGATTATAAGGTGAGTGTTATGGGCAACTGAAAGAAAAAAAAGAAGGTGATTTTTTACTAAATAATTTTGTTACAGCTCCAAGTATAATGTTTAATTCTTATATATATTCATAGCCTCTTTGTTTTAGAAACCAGCTGAAAGGAGGCTTTTTTAGCATGAAGCCCTTAGTAACCTTTCCTAGGTTACTGAAACTAGTAAAATTACTTCAGCAATCAGGGTCTCAGCAGGAAACAGGTGGCACACTCAAAGTAATTGAAGAAAGACTGATGAAGCATTTATGATAGAGGTATGGACAGGGTTTAGGGGACCAGTAAGGATGACGAAGCAAGCACCCAGAGACTAGCAACAGTGGGCAAGGTGAAGAAGTGTTCCCAGAACCCACTGGAGCTGTGGCTATTCAAGGGGGACTACCCTGTGGGAGCACAGCCTCTGCTAGCTGGCTGGATAGAGACACCTTGTGGGAATAAATGCTGCCACCCGTATGTCCATCACCTGCTGGTGTCTCCTATTGGCCAAACCCAACTGGAAACTAGAAGGCAAGGTAGCTCAGGTGATGGAGTTTGTGGGAAGTCAGCTTTAAGAGCACAAAGCAGGGTAGAGAAGGGCAGAGAATGGATTGGACAGAAGGAGAAAATGAGAATAAGCAGCATAACTAATCAGTATTTTAACTTAAATTTAACATTTGTTCCAAAACAAGTTCTGAAGTGTGAGATTGATCTGCTAAACTACTGAGAATACTTGTTACGAAAAAACTTATATAAGTTTTAAAAGGCAAAGGACCTTGGAGAAATAGCTGATTCCAGGACTAGCATGGGGAAAAAGCAGATAAGCCTGGAGTATCTTACCGTGCCAGAGAGTGCTCAAACAGGAGGTGCTCCCAAACCATGGATGGGGGCATGCCAGAGAGACAGGGAGCCAACCTAAAGAGCAACCAGTGGCGGGAGCTGGAGCCATTTGGACAACACATAAATGATAGAATGTTGGGCTGTAACCCAAATCATAAAATAAATATCCATGAGTATAAATAGATATAAATAAATTATTTAAGTAATAAATGGGGGAGAAGAAACAAATCTTCCTTACAAAAGTATGTGAATTTACCTAGACAGCACTCCTTTCAGGAGTAGAGTGTGGCCTGCACTCTTCCAGCTTGAATGTGGGTTGCATTTAGTGAGTCACTTGCAAAGAGTAGAGTATGGAGAGGGGAAAAGAAGTAACTTACAGTGGAGAAACCTGGCAAACGTTGTCTGTCCAGGTGATCAAGGTCAGCATCATCAGTGATGTCACTTCGATATCACGTACCCCCTGATGTGACATGACAATAAGAGCTCTTCTGTGTGGTTTTCCTAAAAACTGTTAATCCCGTTCTGAGCATGACATAAGCATCAGACAAACCCAAATCGAAGGATGTTTTACAAAATACCTGAGCAGTACTCAAAGCTGTGAAGGTTATCAAGAACAAGAAAGACTGGGAAACCATCATTGCCCAGGGAAGCCTAAGGAGACTTGATGACTAAATATAAGTATCCCAAATAGGATTCTGGGATAGAAAAAGGACATTGAGGAAATGAATGCAATCCAAATAAGGCAGGGAGTTGCGTTCATAGCACTGTGTCAGTGCTGGTTTCTTAGTGGTGACAAATGTACCATGGTTAATGTAAGATGTTAGCAAGAGGAGGAATTGGGAGAGGACTACAGGAATGCTACTATTTTTGCAACTTTTGTAGACTCCAAATATTGATTTATTCAAAATTGTATATAAATATATTGGGAGAGTTAGCTTGAAGGGAAAGCTATATGTGGAAAGTTCCATGATCAATACATATGTGATATGGAGATAAAATACCAAAACAGTTAGAGCTGAAAGAGTTGTAAATGGCTACACTGGGAGGAAATTAGGTAGGGGTCTGCATAAAAGAAAAAGCCATGTAGAATTATTTGACTATAAACCATGTGCCTACATTACTCTGATAAAAACAAATATTAAAAATGTGGACGGGAGACAAAAGGCAAAGCATCTATTTTTGCATTTTGCCTTGGGGACCCAGAATTTAAATTTTTGACAGGGATCAATCTTCCTATTGTTCTCCATCCTTCACTATAGAAAAATTTGAAATTTTTACCACTGAAGCTTAAATCTTACAAATTAAAATAAGGAAAGCTAAACAAATTAAAATTATCTTTGTAGTACATTCTTTGATAACTGTATTACTTTTAGACTTTTTGTTATTTTAGAAAAAAGATACTAAGCTGAATGTTCAGTCCTTCTGTCTTATATTTCTGAAAAATATTTTGTTAGCACTGATAAAACCCCATATCTGCAATATTTCTAGAGTAAAAACATAATACTAGGATTTTTCTCCCCCAGTGTTCAATATTCTTTCTTCTTTTCTGTCTCTTTCCTTCTCTTCTTCACTCCTTCTGTTCCCTGCCTCCCCTTTTCCCTTTCTTCCTAGTGGGGTTATTGCTCAAATACCATAGTTTATGCTTATATGAGACCTGATCGTCCAGAGTACTGTGTTATCTTTTGGGATACAAAAAACAATGAGAAATACATCAAATATGTGAAGAGCCTCATTTCTATTACCACCTGTGGAGATTTCTGCATTTTGGCTACAAAAGCTGATGAAAATCATCCTCAGGTAGGTGTTCTTCAGGATCTTAAAACGTAGATGAGTTAACTACTTGGCAGATTTGGGCTATAGTAACCTGTCTTCTCAAGCATGGCTTCTATACTGGCAGGTACAGCAAGTCTGTTGACCATGTCTGTCTAGACCTGTGTTTTGGAAAATTATGTGACTCCATTGGTTCTGTGTCCCCTGATTTTTTTCTTCTATCAGCTAATCCATTGGCATTTCATATTGGCCAGTTCAGTACTGAAGCTTTTTGTCACTGAAATATATTTAGATTACCACAATCCTTTTCCAAGTTAAAATTCCAAAAGCAAAAATGAATATCCAGATGTAGTATAAATGCTCAAGAAATTATGTAACAATGACCATTATAATACTGGGTAGCTTTGACATTGAGAAATACAGTTTTATTTGGAGTTATATTGCTTTAAAAAATAAGGCCTTTTTTACAGGTCTGATAACAACGTAAATGTTTGCAGAAGCATGTAAATTATTCAAAAAAGGACTATTACTGTCGTTGGCTATGTAATAAATTATTTTACCTCATTAAAAAGTATAAAACAAATACAGAGTTTTTGGTTTAAGGTGGCCATTTGAACAGCCACATGTGGCTCTGTTCTCTTCTGAAACAGTAAATGTATTTTTTAAAAAGTCATAAGCCCATACGGACCAGAAAAGGAGAGAAAACAGAGCTTAGTTTTGGAGCTTAGAGAGTAGGTGAATTAGTGGTAACTACTTTAGCAGACCTAAGAAAGCTGAATCCTAAATCATCAGGGGAGAAAACAAAGAAGTAGGCAGTTTCCATCCCACAATCCCAAAATGACACAGGACTTGATGGTAGCTGGTAGGAGAAAGAAACAACCAGAAAAAGCAATTTGGAAGTCCCAGAGATTATGCAGAAAAGAGAAAACTTAAAAAAAGGAAAAAAGGCATATAAGGAAGCAAGTTCCTAGATCTTTTACTGAGCTCATAGGCAGCTGCCCTTCTACCACCTTGGGAGGCTGGGATTTAGTCCCCAGGGAAGATTAAGTGTCTCTGCACTGAAGGGCACCCAGCAGAGGCAAGGGTAGAAGAAATCTACTGAAAACAAGGCCATTAATTTATTTACTTCTCAGTGTCCCCCGGTGGTCTTTTCCTACTTGGTCCCCAGAACACTGGCACTGCTGCTTTCAGGCGGGAGATGGCAAGAGTTCTCTCTGGACAATCTGACTAGGGCAAGAGAAAAGACCTCTAAGGGAGTCACCGGGAGACATCCTGCTCATTCACCTTATTGTGAAGACTAGAGTCAACGAGGCTAACCCATAAACAAGGAGATTACAAACAGCTTTTTAGTGTCCCTCTCTGAAATATAAGCAGATAGACAAGAGTTATCAGACATTTGAGGAAAGCATCTAACTGAACAGACACACACAAAAAAACAAAAACCCACCACCACAAGGAGAGGAGAACTGGGAGGAATCAATCAGATTGTGAAGGAAGAACACTTCAAAAGAGTCATCATTTCAAATGATCTTCAGAAAGTTAAGAGATATTACATCCATGAAACAAGGAAAGATACTGTAGAAAAGGAAGGTTTTGGAAGTTGCAAATATCATAACAGCAGTGAAAACTTAGGTAGAGAGTTATAAAGTGAAGTGAAGGAAAACTGCAAAGTGGGGCAGAAAGTTAAAGGAAATGAAAAATAGGAGTGAAAAGATAAGAAAAATAGAGGACCAGGCCTTGAAAGTTCAGCATTTGAATTAAGAGTTCTAAAAAGAGTGAACAGGCAAAATGGAGGAGAGTTATTCTGAAAAAAAAAAATCAGGAAAAATTTCCTGAGTTTCTAGATGGAAAATACCTAGCTCAGTGAATAAAAATATTTCCACATCAAGGCACATCACTGTGAAATTTCAGAACTCTGGGAATAAAAAAACGATCCTACAAGCTTTCAGAGAGGAAAAACAGATCTCATAGGATCAGGTATCATAATGATATTTGACTTGCCACTTGTAATACTTTGGCGAATTGCTTTAAAGTTCTGAGAGAAAATAGTTTCCCATCTTGAATTCCATATCATAAGCAAACTACTAGTTAAAGGTAGAATGAAGGCGCTTTTACATGTACAAGGTCCCTCGAAATGTACCTTCCATGCTTCCTTATCTTAGAAGTTACTTTAGGATATGGTCTACTGAAATAAGGAATAAACCAAAGAAGAACCAGGATCACATGACCACAGTGGTGAAGAGTGGTCCCAGCGGACCCTAGGGAGTCATTAGATGAGAGCAGGTCACAGCATTCCAAAGAAATTCAAAGCGAAATTAATAGAATACTTAATGTGGTTGAACCCTTGAGAGCAGACATATATAACTGAGAGGTAACTGGGGCCTTGAGTTAGTAATAAATACAGAGAAAATTAAGCAAAGAGAAAAAATAAAGACACTAATTACAGAGAAAGCAAAATGTGCTTGAAAGGAGAACAAATCCTGATAATCTTGACGACTCAGCTGTGAATAGCATTTGCATTTTCAAAATGATTTACTCATTGGATTTTTATTAAAATTAAAAAAAACGAAGTATAATAAACATATTAAGTCCTATATTCTGATCTAACAAAATTATAGGTGGAAAGATGGAGGGAATCAAGCATGCTCCTGTGTGATGGGAAACTTGGAAAGGAGTGAAAGAGAGCTACATGCCTAGCTTTGATAGTGGGAAGTCAGTAGATAATGTCCCAAATCGAAACAAAACAAAACAAAATATGAAGTAGCATTATAAACATGTTACTGAGATTTATCAAGAGGATGAGTTAAATGAGCTAAAAGTAACTATTCTGGGGGGTAGGAAATGGGAAAGTGGGGGGGGCTTATATTGTCTGTTGAGTCTTTTGGAACTAGTATTTTTAGTACAAGACATAGAAAAAGTGATGAACAGTAAGAAAAATGAAATGATTACTTTGAGGTAATCTGAGTAAACTGTGCATTATTCTTTGTTATTTTTCCTTATATTAATCATTGATAAATAGTTGTGTATGTGTTAACTAATAGGTATTTCAAATCATTTTCACTTGTTTGGCTTCTGTTTTTTCTGAGTTAACTGAATTTTTTGAATTTCTCATGTCATGCATTGCTTCAAAGGAGGAGAATGAGATGGAAACATTTGGTGCAACGGTAAAAAATTAAATGAGCTCTTACATAGCTGGTTACAGGATAAAAATGAATTTTGAGGTTATAGCTAATTAGGAATTTTAGAAGTGTAAATAATGAAAAGTAGCAAGAGTATTTGTGCTTTTTAAGTGACCTCCTAAAAATCACAGTTTTCTATTACACTGAGAAGTTAAGTTTTAATTCATTTTTCTTTATTTTTAATGCTGAAGGTTATATTTGCTATTCTTTGCATTTAACAATTTTATCAATTATTTTGCATTTGGTGATACTTGAAAAAGGGATAGATGTGTTAAGCATATTTCCTTTATTGAACATAAGCAGAATTCTGATACTCCTTTTGTTTTATTTGTTCACAGTTTGTGCTAGTTCTTTGTAATTCTATTGGCACACCTTTGGATCCCAAATACATTGATATTGGTAAGGAAGTGTTAATATTTATTCCCTCTTTAATTAAGTTGTATTTGTAAGCTAACTTAAAAACCTAACAGTGTTATCATTAATTAGAACAGAATTCTCTAAAACAAGGATGGCCATTCTTCCTGGTTTGCCAGGTCCAGTACTAGTTTTTGCCTGTTGTCATGGTAAAATTATTAATAATGCTCCATTTCACTCTCAGAAGTATCCTGGTTAATACAATAAATTATAAGGTTAGTTTACCTAAAATCCACAATAATTTCACAACTGCTGTACTGCCATCATATGCTTGAAATGGGAGACAATTGTATGGGAATTGGTATGCAACGTAATGATTGGTATGTAGTGAATGGAGGATTATAGAAGGCATTTCACTTCACCATTAAACCTCTTCATTATTAATAAACTCTCTTCCATAAAAACACTTTAACTGCTTGTAAAAGTGAGTTTGTTCTTTGCAGATTTTTCTAATGAGATCAGTTTCTTAATAGGGACAGCTTGCAAAAATTCCTGACTCTTTGTTTCATAAGACTTTTGTTACTTTAGATCTACTATTCCCTCTATCCAACAGCTGTGAAAGTAACCGTTAAAAAATTCCAAATCTTATTCGAAGAATTTTGTTAAAAATCATCAGCAAATATTTTGTTGCCATTTCACTATAACTTCCAAAAGTAATGTAAAATGTATGGTGTTTTATTGGATATCGTATTAGAAATATTATTAGATTTCAAACATTGAAAACCCACTAAATTATTTCCTGAATCTGAGAGCTAGTAATTTTTTTTTTTCAGATTTCACATTGAGCCTGAATCAAATGTTAGTGTCTGTCTTGTATTTTACTAAGCTCTTTGGGTCATACAGCAAATGTGAGAAATACTTAGTGGCTTCAAAGATTTTATAGATACTCTATGTTTAGGGTCTTGGTAACTCACTTTTATGTATTGAAACTTTCAATTTCATGTCTTATGTTCATTGTTACATAGGTATGTTTGTATGTTTCTGTATATTATGTACATCATACATTTTAGTGTTCCTTATTAAAAGGCTTAGCTTAAAATTATCACAGATTCTTGTAACGTGAATATCTTCTATTATTCCATCTTTAAGAGGTGAATTCTGTCCATCTTCAGATTACATGCTTTTTCTTTTGATACTACCTTTTAATAGAATCATAATGATGATAGGGTTAGCCCCAAAGTCATTTTGATCACAGGTAGTCTATTTTTTAACAAAGCCAGATGTAAATCCTTCACCTTCATAAAATGGCAAATACTTGAGGGCATGATTATTTGTATTTTTGAGTCTTGAAATTTTTTGTTTTGCAGTCTTGCTGGCTGAAATTTTAACAAACAGTTCTTTCATTGGTCTACAGGAAACTCAGCCAAAGACTCAATATTTTTGTTTCATACCTATCCTGTAAAATTCTTTTTTTTAAGTGTCTATGCCAGATTTTCATGAGGGCTGGACGCTAAAACAAAAAAGTGCAACTGATATGTTCTAGAAAATGTAATTTTTGTTTTACTACCTACTTTTCCTCCTGATAATCTCTATAGAAACTTTAATCAGAACTTTACACATTATTATAGAAGTATAGTTTGTGGGACTGTGTTGTACATGTAGGAGTTAGGTGTCCCTTTCTGGTGCTCTTCCTTAGAGTCCTCAAAATACCTTTTATTCAAAGTACTTCTTACTCTACACTCTGACTATTGATATTCTTATTTGTCTTCCCCACAAGATTTTGAGTTTCTTCAAGATCTATGTCTTAAGAATTTTTGTATTCACACTACTTAGCACTGTGCTTACCCTATAACAAATGCTTATTGAATGCATGGAAAATATTTATTTTCTATCATGTAAATAGAAAATGATAATTCACTTATTTAGTAAAGCATCAGTGAATATACAATGAAAATATACTGTTTCAGGAACCGTATGTGAAAAGAAATTATGACATTTCCTGTAGAGTGTCTAAACAAATAAAATATAGTCAATCCATTGAACAACGACTTACTGCTGCCCTGATGTGTGCTTGGTATTGTGCTAGGTGCTGGATAAGCAGATATTGGTGTAAAAGGACGTCAGGGACCTCTTTTCTACTTAGAGAAGGTTTTATTTTAACTGAGTTTTGAAGGATAAGTATTTCTTCCAGTGACATTTTAAGGAGAGAAATCTGTATTTGCAGAGGAATGAAGTCATGAGAAATGCCTAGAAAGTACCAGGTGTCTGTGCTGCAGCTGTTTTGGTCAGAGCACGTGGACGCTGGCTAATGATGTTTTCTAGCAGTGCACTGCGTCTTCCATATATTCCAGAGAGAGGTAATATTGCAGTGCAGTTTCAGTTTCCCAGCTTTTTAAAGGATTGAGAAGTGAATAAGTAAGAAAGTAGGGAAACATTTTATATGAAGACATTTATTGCAGACTTCGGTATTAAAATATTACAAGCAGGTTTTACTTACATGTGAATTCCTAGATTGTTTTAAATTATTTTATATCCTTGCTTGGCTACTAACTATGATTTATGAACATTACAAAGTTCAATTAATGGATGCATAATTATTTCTTAAAAAATTTTTTTCCAATATCTTTCTAGGTATTTTGAATTTTTTCTTTCCAGATATTGAATAGTTGAGAAGGATATTGAGTGCTTTTATACTGGTTGTGCTCTCTTCCTAAAATGTTCTCTCTGTTAAAATTTGGATTTCTAATATTTTCCTGGAGACTTAGTTCCAAGAAACAAAGAACAAATCCACATGGATGGGGTGGATATTTTAATAAAGATCTAGCCTAATTTTTGTCAGTAGGATTATCTACTCATTTGACTTTTCTGAATGTACTATCATACTGATTCAAAAGAATATATGTTTCAGATATATTTGTATTTGTTTTTTGTATTCACTAGTGGATTTGTATGTGGTTTTATGTTTAAAAAACCTATGTAAGTAATAAAAGTAAAGACAATAATAACAACCACACCTAATGTTTATTAATCCTTAGGAAGAGGCAGTATGTCATAGTGGTTAAGAGCACAGATTCTGGAGCCACGTTAACTGGCTTTTTGTCCCAGATTCACCATTTTCTAGCTGTGCAACTTTAGCAAGTTATTTAACCATTTCATCCTTCAGTTCTTCATCTGTTAAATGGGGATAATAATAAGGCCTACCTCATGGAGTAGTTGTGAGTGTGAGGATATATAATATGTAATATATTAATTATGTTATACATATTACAATTATAAAATTATAATTGATATATTTAAAATATATATCTGGCATAGTTTTAAATTCAATAAATATTAGCTTTTAAAGTTATTATTAAGCATTTATTCTGTACCAGGCACTGCACTATGCTTTATATTTATTATCTTTTGATCTTTAAAGCAGCTGTGTAAGGTGCGTAGTATTATCATCTTCAGTTTCAGTAAGTCAACTGAGGTTCAGAAAGAATAAGAGATTTGTCTAAGGCCACAGAGTTAGCAAGTGCTTGTGATTTGAAGTCTAAAAGTCTCTTACCATGAACCACTTACATTTTAATTTTGAATTAATCAGTCTAATGATAAAATCTTGTGATTATTTAGGATGTGTCAAAAAGAAAGGAAGTGAGTGCAGTGTATAATTGTAGGTAGTCATTGGTTAGAGGAGGAATGCTTTTATATGCTCAGGAAAAAATATTTTATTAGAAAGCAGTTAAGATTTGTTGTGAAATCACACCAAGAGCTTAATATCAGCATCTGAGTATCTATGGTAGAATTTACGAAACAGTTAGCAAATGTCTTAATGATTTAGTGAAGATGGGGTCAGAAAAAGCTGAGCAAAGCCTGTGCCTGGCATGCTGATTCATCCTGGGGCTTTGCTGCCATCCTCAAGGACTGCCTTTCAACAGATTGTTCCCCACATGAAAGACTTCTAGCTCCCTCTGGAGTTTGGTAATAATACACGTTTTGAATAGAAAAATCTTGACATTTTTTAATGAAAACATTTTTAAAAATATGATTCAAATGTACTGATTTATTTAGCATCTAAAAATTCATGAATTTGAATCCCTAAGTTGTTAATCTACTCAGTTAACATTGCACCATCAGTCTGGTTTCTAATTCTTTTTTTCAGTTTCCAAGTCTCTTACTACCTTAAATGTTCTTTATTTGGGGTGTGGCAAGAACTCTAAAATATAGTAGCATACTAGCTGCCATTTATACCATTCCTTCACACCTTTATCCAGGCCATATTAATGATTACTTTGCTTAATACTTAAGAATAGAAACATAAGTCTTACACTATTTTAATTATTCGTAAATCTAGAAAAAGGTATTAAAATGATCATTAATGAAGGATTTTTAAAATATATATTTTGTGTGAATGAGTGTGTTCAATTTCATGTTATTTAGTTTGTGTTTTGTGACCTTAGGCAAGTTATTTTAGTTCTTTCATCCTCTGTTTATCTTTAAAATGGATTTGATTAGACTATGTCGTCAAAGGTTACATAGGAAGAGCTTAATTAAATGTTCTCCATGAAACACGGAAGATTTAAAAAAT
The DNA here is from genome assembly GCA_032199065.1 of Smutsia gigantea. Classification (NCBI taxonomy): domain Eukaryota; kingdom Metazoa; phylum Chordata; class Mammalia; order Pholidota; family Manidae; genus Smutsia; species Smutsia gigantea. Next base: position 235,060 of record JAVSCE010000111.1, read on the forward strand.
TATATGTTTAGGAGACTATATCCCTAAATTAGGAAGGAATATTGGAGAAATTTTCTTTTCTAAATTAATGAGGAAATATAAGGCATATGAGATCAGAGGGAGGGTTAATGGCCTGAACCAAGGAAAAATGAAAGGGGGGATGTGAAGAAGTGGGATTTGATTTATCTATTCATCAATTAATGGCCATTTAGGCTGTTTCTGCTTTTGGCTATTATGAACCATTAATGCTGTTATGAACATTTGTGTATGGGTTATTGTGTGGACATTTGTTTTAATTTCTTTTGGATATATACCTAGGAGTTGCTGGGGCATAGGGTAATTCTATTTTTAACATTATGAGCAACTGCCAAACTGTTGTTCAAAGTGGATGTGTCACTTTACATTCCTACCATTTCTCTACATCCTTGCCAATACTTGTCATTGTCAAACTTCTTGCTTCTTGCCAGTGCAGTGGATGTGAAGGGGGATCTTGTGGTTTTGATTTGCATCTGCCTGATAGCTAATGATATTGAGCATATTTTTATTTGCTTAGTGACCATTTGTATATCTTCATTGTAGAAATGTCTGTTCAGATCCTTTGCCCATTTCTTAACTGGTCTATTTGTCATTTTATTATTGAGTTGTAAGAGTTCTTTACACAGTCTAGAAATAATTCCTTATCACATTTATGACTTGCAAATATTTTCTTCCATTCTGTGTCTTTTCACTTTTTTGGTGGCATCCTTTGAAGCACTAAGGTATTTCATTTTGATGAAGTCCAATTTTTTTCTTTTGTTGCTTATCTTTTGGTTCTACACCTAAGAAACAATTGCCTAATCCAAAGTCCAAAAGATTTACTCTGAAGTTTTCTTCTACGAGTTCTATAGTTCTAGCTTTTACATTAAAGTCTTTGATCATTTTTGATTTAATATATTTGTATGGTCCTACAAGCTTCTGATTCTTTTCTGATTTCAGATGCAGTATGTGGGGTGTATTGTCTGTAAAATGAGAGGTTGAATGCAATGATCATTGAAATTCTTTGCAGGACAAACATTCTGTGATTCTGTGTAACTGAAACCTCATTATCTTAATGTTATTTTCAATAGTGCCCTTATTTGTTGCAATGACTAAAACCCATGTGATAGCAGCTTCTAAAGAAGCATTTTATACCTGGCAATATCGTGTGGCAAAGAAGCTCACAGCATTGGAAATAAATCAGATCTCATGGTCTCGAAAAGAAGGGAGAGAAAGGTATATCTTTTGATGCACATTTTTTAGTAACTCAACAATATATAATTAATTATAAATTGTCATGCATGAAATTGTGAATTGTTTTGATTACTAGAAATATTTTTCCATTGATCTGAAAATCTTTCAAATTTATCTGTTAAAATTTATCAAAATAAAATCATTTAATAAAAGAAAGCTCTTAGAGACAAAGGCAGGAAATAGCCACTCTCAGTCATCTACTCTTACCATATTAGGATTATTATGCTATCCTGAAATATGATTATTCAGTTGAGGTCTGCCTGTCTAACCAAAACTACAGTCTTATGGGTTAGTGGTAGCGGTGTTTCCAGGAGGGTGGAGGTGATTCTAGTATCAATCACCTTTTGAGGGTCAGATCCTTAGACACAGATTTGGAGGAAGTCTGTGAATGGGTCACTTGGCTTCTTTCTCTTGACCTGGATTCCAGAGAGTCTGGGGTTGGAACTATTTCTGGTAAGTAGAGGTAAAGAGAGCTCTCCCATACAGAGAAATTAGGATCCAGGATGGGGGATTCCCTAAGTAAACCTCCAGGTGTGCTGCACTTACTGTGTTTTGTAAGCTATACTGTCTCTGTTAGTGATACTGTTTTTTTGTCCTTTGTTGCTCACCTGAGCCTTTAAGTAAAGCATTTTGTTCAGTGTTTCAACCTAATGATTATGAATGAGGGCATAGGCCTGTGTTGGTGGGGGTGGGCAGTGGGGAGTCATGTCAGAAATCCCAGGTTGCTTTTTCAGATCTTCTTCCCCTCAAACATACTTAAGATCTGAATGCAATCTTCCCTTCTCTTTAAGGCTCACACATGTACTGAGTGCATGGTTAAGACAGGAGATATGTTCCCAGTAAAAGCGTTTTGGGACATGTGAATTCATGTGGAAGCAGAAAAAAACAGCTGAAAAATATTTTATCTTGTCTTCTTGGTAGTTCCGAAAGACTCAATGGGAAGAATCTCTGGCATCTTCGAGGACAGCATGTGGCAGTGGTAGCAATAATGAGCAATAGTTCCACAATCCACAGGGAGAAGGTACATCTTAGGTCAAAGTTGAGGCAGACAAGTCTAGCCTCTCCATAGATTGAGTGCCCTCTGTGAGCCAGCTAAAGAGATTCTGGTTTTTGTTTAAATAATAAAGGCAGCATTCCCTCATACTTCTATCTGGGATATACTTACTGGTTTTAATGACTGAGCAGATTCTCTCTGGACCTATTTGCTCATCTGTAAAATATGGTTGATGAAAGCCAACACTGACTGAGTATTTCTTATATGCCAGACACTATAGTAAGTCTAGTCAATACTCTTATTATTCCTGTTTCACAGAGAGGAAGCTGAGACATAAGAGCTTAAACCATTTGCCAAAGTCCACTAGCTGATAAGTAGATAAGGGACAGAAAGCTAGGTTTATCTGGCTCTGAAACTCTTTACTCAGATTGGCTTTTCTTGTAGCAAGTACCGTACTTGTTTTAGGAGAGGAAAGTAGGTCAAATGATCTCTTGAGCAATCTCCTATTCTAACCTTTGACTTTTTTTTTGTGATAACAAAATAGAAATAGTAACTGGATATACTTAATAAAAGTATATTAAAATGCAGAAACACAGCACCTCAAAGTTGGTATACCTTTCTGCATTAGTATATTTCTCTTAAATTTATTTAGCATTTGATCTCATTACATCGATGAAAGTACAATTATGATTTCAAGTTAATGATGAAATTTCATAGTATTTTAAAGATAGAAAATGGCATGATTTCCCTGTGATTATATTACAACCTCAATTTCTTTAACCCCTTTTGTATATCAGGCTCTGTGTTTATGTGTTTTGCAATAATTTTATTTATGCCTTTCAAAACCCTTGCAAAGGGGGAATTGTTACCTTTATTTTCCAGATGGAGAAATTAAGGCTCAGAAAAGTTAACTAACTTGCCCAGGACCTCATAGCTACTCTATGATGTATCTTCTCTATTCTACATTCATGTTAGTATTTTTTCAGCAGACATTGAGCACCTGACAGTCTGGGACACTCTGCTAGGCCCTGTAGATATGTATAGTTTTTGCCTCCAGGAAGCTCACTGTCTAGTGGGAGAGATGAGTAAACTAGCAGTGATGCTGTGGTGTGAATAGTATTATAATAAAGGTATCAAAGAGATGGCACATCTTCATAACACAGGAAACACAGGGAGGGATTCTTTACTGCAGAACAAAAATTCCATTAATTAGAACTTCCCAAATACATTTAAGTTTTACCTTTATTAAGCACATCAGTAGAAGGGCAATTATGGAGAAACAGCAGGGAAACTTAGTATATTAGAAGTACTCCTGATTCGTGTTCATTTGCAGAATAATGTAAATGTGAGGCTTCATGAAATTCATTGGAAATATATGATTTACTGTTTAGATGTATTTTTGGCCCAGCTTTCAGGAACAAATCACCTCCATAACTAGTAAACACGAAGCAGATAGTTTCTACCTTTATAAGGTTGATGTGTGTAAAGAACTCTTTAAAATAATTAGGATATTTATATTAAATAACAATATTTATTGGTGCCATCCAATCCTTTAATTGTCCTAGAGATGATGAAATGGTATAACCCTTCTACTTTCTCTGAAATTCTATTTTTAGGATCTATCATGTTGATGATACTCCTTCTGGGTCAGTGGATGGGGTGCTTGATTACAGTAAAGCCATTCAAGTGGGTGATTTTTAATTATGTTATTATTGCCAGAAAATGTTAATATCTGTAGATTTGGAAATACTGTAATTTTATTTTCAGACCTGAAAAAACATTTGTTTCCAGTGAGTACATATGATTCTATTAATTCTTTAAAAAAATTTCTATTCTGAAAAACTTTTTCTAGATGTTCTTTTCTTCTTTGATTTAAAAATTTTTTTTTTAAATAATCATAGTCTCACAGGAATTTGCAAAAATAGCATATAGAACTTCTTTATCCAGCTTCCCTCAATGGTGACATTGTATTTAACTATAATATCAAAATCAGGAAATTAGTATTGATAATGGTACTGTGAACTATTCTTAAAGAGCAATTCTTTATTCAGTTTTCACTAGTTTTTAGTCTCTAAGTGTGTGTGTGTCTAATTTAGTGTAATTTTATCACCAGAAAGGAACTTTCCTCATTCTCTTCATTTTCACACCCACCCTCCACCCCATCCCTGTCCCTTGGCAACCAGTGATCTGTTTCCATCTCTATAGCTTTTCACTTTGAGGATGTTTTGTGAATGGTATCATGGAGCATGTAACTTTTGAGATGGGCTTTTCTCACTGAGCATAATGCTCTTGAGATCCATCCAGGTCGTTGCCATGCCACGCCGTTTCCCCTTTCTCGTTTGGGCGCGCGCTGGGCCTTCTGCCATCTGTTCACCTTTTATGACTAAGCTCATAGTTCTGTGCCTGGCGTGTAGGAGTAAGTGTTATAAATACGTGTTGAAGTGAAGTATTTTTCTTAGTGAATTGTTTACTACTTTATACCAGATTAGTCATTCAATAAGTATTTGTTAAAGATTAACAATCGATTCATTTTAGGGCACGAGGGATCCGATTTGTGCTGTCACTGCATCTGATAAGACACTGATTGTGGTAAGTTGTAAAGAAAAGAGTTATTTTATGAATAATTAAATTGTAAAAGTAGGGAAACACAATATGTCTTGGATTAGAATGTCATCTTGTGAGCTAAGTCCAACATAAGAAGCAAGAAAGTTTTAAAGATTTTCTGACAGATTGTTAATCATTCGCAAATCAGCTGTGTATAAATAATAGTAGTAGATTAGGGGCTGCTGAGGAGAGTTTGACGCTGAGTTGAATGAGCCCTGGAAAGGGTTAGCAGATGGGGGGGTGGATTGCATGGTGGTAGTGGTCTTAGGAAGTTTCCTCCTCTGTGTGGCCTGCTGTTTTGTATTGGAGCAAGTGCTTTGGCTCAGCTGCTTTCCTAAGACTTAGAATGAAGAGGTGCTGTGTTTGCTAGCCAGTAAAATAAAGAAGTCCATGGCATATTTTTGCTGAATTTTTCAAATAAAATCAATGTTACAGTGTCTTTCTTGAGCTCTTACATTTGAAAATATTAATTTTAGAGATGAATGTTTAATGTAGTAATAATGCTGGTGGAGTTATTGAATTTGAATCATCAGCCTTAATAACATATATTTCCATTTACAGTTCTAGTTACATTCTTTAGCAATTGGCTAATTTTTTTTGGGAAAATATCATAAGATCATGGTATTCATTTTTCCTCACTAAATGAATTTGGTGTGCTTTAAGCAGTTTGATGTGTCTCAGATGGGTCTGTCCAGTCTTTTGTTTTTGTTTTTTTTAGATTCTTTGCTATATGGTGGGTTTTTTTCTTGTTAGTTGTGTTTCTGCCATTTGCAGAAAAGTATAACATGCACCTCAGTTCAATCACAAAAACTGACATAATTCCTCAATGACAGAGTCTACTTATTAGAAACACACTCAAATAGTTTTTTAAATACCAGCCATAAGTTTTAATGGAGAAGATATCTTCTGCATTTAAAACTGCTTTCCAAAGCCCCATAAAACTCTTAAAAGAAAACATAGCAGTAAACTCTTGGACAGTGGTCTTGCCCATTTTTTTCTGGATACAGCCCCCAAGGAAGGGAAACAAAAGCAAAAATAAACAAGTGAGACTACATCAAACTAAAAAGCTTCTGTGCAGCAAAGGAAACCCTCAACAAAAAAGAAAGGCACCCTACTGAAAGGGAGAATACATTCACAAAGATATATCTGACGAGGGGCTAATATCCAAACTATATAAAGAACTCAGACAACTAACACCAAAAAAGCAAATAATCTGATTAAAAAATGGTCAGAGGATCTGAATAGACGTTGTTCCAAAAGAGACATACATATGGGCAACAGGCACATGAAAAGATGCTCCACATCATTAATCATCATGGAAATACCAATCAAAACCACAATGAGATAACACCTCACAAAAAAACACACAAAAACAAAAAAGCACACCAAAAAACCCCTGCTCTCCACTATTGAAATGTAAATGGTTTGAAGCCACAGGACCCCCTTTTTCAAAACCAAATCTTATTTCATATCCCAATCTATTAAATTATTTAAAGCCCATACCTCCTTTTATACATGAAAAAATATCTTCCCTTCTCCCCTCACTTTCTCCAGCCTTTCTGATAGGCCCCTCTTGAGAATCATGCCACAGTAGCACTGCTGCTCTGATTAAAAAGAGGAGAGGGAAAGACAGGCTGAGTGGAGCCTTCCACTTTGTCCCACTGCCATAGTGGGACAGACGGGTTCAGAAACCACAGCTCTCCCCTGTCTGTTGTACTGACTGTTGATCTGTCAGGCTCAAGGCTTGTACAGAGTTGCAGAGAAACATATTCTGTTTTATTTTTAAATATATTTAAACTAATATTCATTGTATCACTGCTTTCTGATCATTGCCTTTTTGCCACAAAATAGTATCAGATAGATGGCTATTGGATAAAAATGGCAACTTTCAGTAACAACGATTTCATGTGGTGCTCTATAAGATTTTTTCACATATGTGAAATTTAATTCAATGAGTGCTTTATATTTTAGCTTTTGATGTACCCTGATTAACTTCTACAACTGTAAATAACCCTAGATGTTTCTTCTTTGTGATGTAAGAATTTGTGTATTATAAAGAGCTAGGTTTCTAACTTCTTCCTTGAATGTTAGATGAAAAAGATTAGACCACCTTCAGCCTCTTTAAAAAGGTTTTAATTAAATTAGGAGATAAATATGTACTCCATAACATGGTTCAGTGTCAGAATTGAGAATTTGCCATGACACCATTTTTTGAAACAAATGTATGAACATATAGAGGGGTCTGGAGTTGTAATTTGATATTATTATGGCAAACATACTTTGGTAATCAGAAATAATTTCCATAGGGTCGTGAATCTGGCACCATTCAGAGATACAGTCTTCCTAATGTTGGCTTGATTCAGAAATACTCCCTAAATTGTCGAGCCTACCAGTTGTCCTTGAATTGTAACTCCAGGTAAGTCTGAGGACTCCTCATGCAGATGTTAAGTTTAGAAGTTATCATTTGGGATTGTCGGATTTATGTAATAAATGCTAAAATGTGTGTTTGTTTTAAACTTGTTTTATAGTTCAGTGTAGTTTTACTATACTGTATTTGTATTTAAATGTTTGTGTTTGCTATACTGTATTTGGTTTAGATGCCTTTCTCGAGCAAAATGTAGAAATTATAGTATAATATTTAAAGTTATTTGCATACCAATTGCTTTAATTCTTTTGGATACTTTGTCATCACAATGAAGCAAAATGGGGTTAGTTCCTGTCTATCAAATTTATAAAAGTTTGCTTAAAGCTATTTATTTATTTAAAGCCACTTCTACCTTATGCCCAGGTTCTGATGAATTGATTTTGAAGAATGGTTATAGGTAATTATGTTTGTGATCACTGCTGTCAATTTTATACTTTTTTCCCTTCCTCCAATTTCATTTTTCGTAGTCGTCTTGCTATCATAGATATCTCGGGAGTTCTCACTTTCTTTGACTTGGATGCTCGGGTGACAGACAGCACAGGACAGCAAGTCATTGGACAGTTGTTGAAACTGGAGCGGAGAGATGTCTGGCATATGAAGTGGGCCAGAGACAATCCTGATTTGTTTGCAATGATGGAGAAGACAAGAATGTATGTTTTCAGAAATTTGGATCCTGAGGTAAAAACAAGAAGTGAGCATTAATAGTACATAAATAATGATCCAACTATCAAAACCTGGATATTCCCCCTTGTTTCTTCAAGAGGTTTGCTGGTGTTGGCTGCGTGGATTTCTGAAAATAAACAGAAACACTTCTCTGGAGTTTTAGAGCATTCGGTCTTCAGTAGGATTATTACTCACCCTCTAAATATTCTCTGCTTTTTATAAAAGGCACTTCCTAATAAGCATTATCTGTTCTTTTTAAAAGGTGGAATCATGGTCACTAACTATAAAGTCTTTTTGTTTTTCCTCATCAAAGTTAAAAAAAATTAAGAAAATTAGTAGTCTTATTTACCAAAATTACTTAAAACAACCTAATCAAAAAAATGTAGTTTTGAAATTGCCTTGTCCTTCCCTTCTCTTCTGCCTATTCTGTGCTTACTGTGTCTTACAGAAATTTGTATGCTTTCTGTCACCATTTATCCATATGCTTTCTTATCCTGATAATTCTAATAATATGCAGGTGTGAACAGAGATTAATCTGCTGTCCCTGGAGTATCAGGGAGCTCCTTTTCCACTAATTTTAAAGTTATATTCTGATTTTCTATTTGTGGCTCACATCAGCTAATTTTTAGGCTCTGAATTTTTCTGTCACCTAGTCTGCTCTGGATCAACTGTTAGCTGTCATGTAAAGGAAATTCAGAATAATGTGAGTGGCAGCCTAATCAAAAATCATTAAGAAGATAAATCTTTTAAACAATTTTTAAATTATTAATGGACTTTCAATTTAGAATTTTCAATGCTCCTGCTATATTCTAATGTAAATGATAAGAGATGAGTTAATAATGCTGTGCGTCATTAATTGATGTTTGTTTGGACTTATAACTTCCTTCTTGGGAAGGAACTGCAGGCTTGGGCCCCTGAGCTGCCAAAGATGATCTGTAGTAATTTATTTAATGGTAAACTATTTGCCCCTTTAATATCCTAAATTATTTTTGTATTTCCCTATTGGAGCCCCACTCAGGATCTTTGGGTTCATAAATGATCGATGTAAGTTGCTCTCAAAGGCTCTATTAAAGCTTTTAGGAGTCTTGAGGACTTTTGTAATTTTTAGACCCTGAATAATGTCTCAAAGGAAGGGCATTCAGGGCCACTGCATTTGACCTGTAAGCACAGGCTTCTGACATGGGTCAAAGGGAAATTTGACCCTTGCTGCAAAACAAGTATGCAAACATGACAGGATAACCTTGAGGATGGGAGTAGAATACTTTTTGAATGTTAGAGTCCTTATTCCATCTTTGGCTATGCTCATGCTAATTCAGAACTCATATGCCTGGAGAGGTGAGAGTGTTATGCCTGGCTGTTCATAATGTGTGTGAAGCACACATGATCAATCTAGTACCAAGTGAAATCTTTGCCTGGTGGAAAGTGTTTCATAAGTAGTTTTAAACAGAACAGCCTTCTTTCTTTTTTAAAAAATTTGAGTTTGTTGTCTAACTTGGCAGGTACTTTCATTTCTATTAGATTTAGAGCTAGAGGAATTTCTTATAACCTTACCACTGACTGGATTTCTTTATAAACCATGCTTTACTGTTCTTTTCATTCATGAAAACACTGGCTGGCTGTGGTCTCTGCTTGGTTAGTGTCTCTGCTATTCATTCCACTAGCAGCTTATTGACTGATCATGTAAGGACATACTCTTTGAAACAGAACTTACTGGAACTTCTTCAGGGCATAGTATTCTATTTTCTCACTCAGGTTATTGTTTGATAATTAATATACTAAATATATTTTTATCCATTTTGATGTTAATATAAATTCTAGATTCATACCTTTAAGTTGTAAGCCTCTCCAGATAATATATGAGAAAAGGATGCCATTTGTGTGCAAATTCCTAATTTACTGATAGAGCACATTTTTTTTAAGAATGTGGAAATGAGTATTTGATGTGATATTCCCTGCTTCATCATTTTCATTTCCAGTGACCCTTTCAAGGTACTGGGTTGACTCTTTTCTCTTTTTCTTGGATATTCCCTCTCAGTGGTACTATTTCATATTCATATTCCCTCCTCTCTCATCTTTTCATCAATCAGGCTCTCATTTTTATACATTTGTTCTTTTCTACACAGGGGTTTTCCAGGCTTTTAAATACATACCTTCATATATACCTACTTAATTATTTAGAAATTATATACATGACCTACAGTATTAATATAGGTACATGGTGAACCATGTCCCTCAAACAGAAATTTTAAAAGAATGAGAAAAAACCAAATTTTAACAGGATGAAATAAACTTTATTTTAAAATGTCATGCTAATTGTTATGGTTCGTGCTACCATTAGCTCGTGTCTCAAGCTTACATACTTTAGGGTGAGGAATTATTAGTTCAGTGAATGCAGTTCCGTGTTTCAAAAGTCTACTTCATAATTTTGATTTTTTAGCTGAATTTTTGTCAGACCTGATTTTACTTTGTAATGTTGCTGACCCAGGAGTTGGTACTAAGAGTAAGAGAGGTGACAGTCTGCCTTTTCTCATTTGTTTATGTTGCATTGTCAATATTACCTTTAATTCACAAGTGCTTTGGAAGAAGCTTTTTAGAACACTTGTCCAATTTATGAGGATCAGCCAATATTAGATCCTATAATCCCTAAATCCATGTGGGTATGCACAAACTTTGGTGTGTCACAATATGCCAGAATGCAATGGAAAAGTAAAGGCCCTTCAGGACACCTCACCTGCAGTATTGTGCATGTTATAAGACCTTCTGACTTGTGTAACTGAGTAAGAGTGCAAGTGTTTCTTGGTATACTATAGATTAGTAAAGTTTTAAATACTTTTTGATAAAAATAAATACCTTGGCTATTGCTTAGGTGAGTGCGTCCTGCTTTGTAGACCACTGGTCTAAATTCATAGTGATTTGAAATGTAGGTGGATATCTAGTGAATTTTGGAAAATAAAGAGAATCAGTTGCAATAATTTAAGCAGAAGTTGAATTTTTAAAATCTGCATTGCATAAATATTTACATATTTACTTAGGTGCCACTAACGATGGATTATTTTGGAAACTTTTAGTTTCTGATCTCTCCCCCACCTCTATTTTTCTTCCTTTCTCATTGCTTTTGGTATAGAAGTTCTTATCACAGATCGTCTTTTATGTCTTTATCTTTTTGCTATTTTTTTTCTTATCTAGCCAAAGTAAAAAATTTTTCTAATGATAGACATTTTTATACAGGTATATAGTTGGGTTACATGTAGTCTCAAAATAAAGTATGCAAAAGGACCCTGTAATTCATAAGAAGTGTTTCACTACATAAACTTTCTTCTTGAAATAAATTTTGTTCTGATTCTTTCTGTGTTCATAAAAGCATTTTTTTGCCCTTGTCTTATAATCTTTTTTTGAGGAAATAAAAAGATTTTATAAAATTTTCTTATATAATTTGAGTATTTTAATCAACAATGTCTACTTTTTAAAATATAGTCAACAGTTTCTACTTTTTAAAAGAAAATTTGCATCTTAAAACCCAATAAGCACATATAATATGCATATAAGAGCCACATTCTCAATGTTAGAATACTAAGCTAAATATGACTCAATTTTTACCTTTTCTTTTCATCTTTTTGGTATCTTCCTATTATAATTTTTATAGTTTCTGTCATATATGAAGGACTGACTTTCAGAGGTCTGTCTTCAATATGTTATTTCATTTGAGTCTTGCTTACTTTCTATTTCATTATTGTATATATTTAAAAAGTTACATTCTGGTAGTTCTATTGCCAGACAACATTATCCTATTTTTTTTACAGTGTTCTTGGAAATAATAATTATATTGAGATTTTATTTCTTTTTGTTTATATAATATTTCTGCCTATTTTTTCTACCAGGGATTTAGGGCAGCTACTTTATAATATGCATTTACTATACTTTATAGCTACAAGCCTGTATAACACTAGGATAAGAGACAGACATATAATAGACTCATGCATTTGCATATTGGCAAATTAAAACTTCTTATGTAGAAAATTTATCAGTAACACTCTAGTTAATATTACAGAGGATGGACTTTCAGCATGTTATGGGACTTCTTTGACCTATGTACGTAGATACAAAATAGTGTTGTCAATTTTATTAAGAACTAAATTTAAAGTTGAATCACATGAATAAGAATTATCAAGCTATGTAAGTCATTTTTGGATGAATTGGCAATTTGGCGAGATATTTGATGCTATTAGTGAATTAGTATTATGTAAAGTTTGATAATAGTAATGTGACTATGGAAGAGAATGTCTTTATCTTCTTAGAGATATATATTTGAAATATTTATTTAGGGGTGGATGTCACGATGTCTTAAATTTACTTAATTTACTTTAAAATACTTCAGCCAAAACATTGAGTGAAGCTTATTTAGCAAAATGTTAGTAATTATTTAGATGAAGGGTATATGGGTGTTAATAACATTCTATTTTTTTTTTGTTGGTTTGAAAATTTTGATAATAAAATTTAAAATCATGATATGTTGAAGGAAAATTTTGTATAATTCAGTGTAACATTTGTTTTTGTCTTTAAAGGAACCCATTCAGACTTCTGGATATATTTGTAACTTTGAGGATTTAGAAATTAAGTCTGTTCTTTTGGATGAGATATTAAAGGTAATTCTTAAAAAACAATTATATTTCTGTTGCTGTCTTGCCTGGGATTCATTTTTTCACCAGACAGTGTAGTGAACCGGTTCAGAGTGTGGACTGAGGAGTCAGATATATCCGGGTTCCTATCCCACTCTGTCACTTGTGCTACCGTTAGGCAGTTTCCTTCAGCATTTTGAGCTTCACTTTCCTTTCCCACTTATGAGCCTCAATTTTTACCTCTTTAAAATGTGGATAACAATAGTACCTATCTTACAGGATTGTTATTTTCTATGACAACATGTGAAAAGCTCCTAGTACAATGCTTGGGTCAGGAGCTCAAAAATGGTAGGTAGTTGTTTTTTTATATTCATAAAAAAGAGGTACTGAAGAAATATTTGACAATTCAGGCTTTTTCTAGTTCAGGATAGTTGAGCAACTTTTTGTTTGGAGGTCTACTATTTTCCCTTTTTTTTTTTTCAAGTTTTGTAAAATAATCTATTTCTGATTGCAGAGATCTTTTTGAATCCCTACTTTGGCCTTCATTGACCACCTATTGAGAATCTTTTTCTCTAAGAATATATGGAGAGCAGTTTTACCTTCATTTTATCTAAAACATTTACTTTTTCTATGTACTTCATATAATTTTTTTGGAATTTGGATAGTAGGTTTAAAATTTTCAGAACTTAGTTGCAGTTTGTAGCATGTTTTCATATTTTGTTGGGATATTTAAATTGCAGTTGTTTTATTATGAGCTAGCTTCTTTTTTTCTGTGTCATGACCACACTGCAGCAGTAAGACAGGCCCTCACCCCAAATTTGGTTTGGCTGTCCAAAGTGATGACCCTACGGACACACCAAGAGGATGTTAAAAGGTTATTACTTACAAAATAAGGCTTCTGGGGGAGGAAATAAGGGCTGGCTTCCCAGGCTGGTCCAAAATGATCTGAGAGAGCAGGGAAAGGAGGCTTGCTTGGAGCTATTTGGTAGAGGATGTGGCTGGGGTGAGGGTTCCCAAGGGTAGGGGCTTGTGTGGTTTGAAACTCCTGCTGTTGCCAAAGGATGGAGCACTTGGGCTTTCTTATCAGCTTTCCCCGAAGTGAGGAGAAGGGGAAGGATGAGGGATGAGTCTTAAAAGCTGTCATCATCAAAAATGAAGTCTGAAGGTTTATTGCAGTCTAGGATTATTTAATATCCAAATTTCAGCATTTGGCTTTTCTCTGTGTGGACAGAACTTCTGCAAAGAGTAAATAAAAAGATCTTGTCTAAAAATAAATAATAAGACTTGTAAAAGATTTGAACTTGTTTCTTATGCAATTATTGGCCTATTTAATTTGAATACATAACACCAGAGAATATATATTTTCCTCTTTTCTTCTCGTATGAATGTTGGCAAGTTTGTCTGCTTTGTCTTCTTTCCCAAATGATTTAGGGTTTGGAAACACTTTTTAGAAGATGTGGTTTTGTCAGTGTCTTCTTAAAAACAAAACCGTAGGTGGGTAGAATCAAACTAAGGTATGGTATCTGAAATAGCTTGTCCACTTTTATTTATTAATGGTTTGATAGAGAGTGAGCTTTATGAATCCTCAACATCTAGCAAGGGTCTGATATATAGTTGGTTTTTAGAATTGGTTGGTAAATTGATTCTTAAAAAATGAATAATGACTTTATTCTTTTAAAAAATGATTTATCGTTATATAGAATTCAATCAGCATTGAAAAGCACTGAAAATAAAGAAAAAAATCCCTATAAATCCCACCACTCAGATATTTTAATCATTAACATTAGATAAACATCAGCACATCATTCCATTTGGTTGTACGCTGTTACTAGAAACAGGTTGGGGGTGCTATGGGTCAGCCAGTGTATGTCTCCAAAGGTCTGAAACAGGAGAACCCTGGGTCAGTTCTGAGACTGAACAGTGTGTAAGGTGCACAGCTAGGCCTTGTACTTCATGTTTATGTGTTGTCACATTTAATCCTCATAGCTCTAGGACGTACACTTATTATCTCCTCCATTTGCTCAGATGAAGAATCTGAGACTTAGAGAGAGAGCTAATTTTCCAGTGACACCCAATTAGCAGTAGGCAGACATGATTTGACTCCACACTGTCTGGCTTCCAAGCTGGTATGTGTAATTAGTAGCATTGGTGGAAATGAGGAAGGAGAGGTAATGGGGGCAGGAGCCCAGGTCATCTGAAACCTTGTTTGCTTTACTGTGGAGTTTGGACTTCATCTGGAGTCAGTGGGAGAGTAAAACAGGAGAGTGACATGATTGGGTTTTTGTTTCAGGAAGATGGCCTTGGCTTCCTGGGTGGGCAGGGCGGGGTGCCTCAGGAGAGACTTCACTGGTGGGTTGTGGGTGTTTTCCCAAAAGACCCATACATGGGGATGTCTTTTCTTCCCAGCTTTGCTTATAATGTGATGCAGTTTTTTTTTGATTGTATGAAAGAAACACATACTCTGAAGGCAACTATTAGAATTCCTTTCTTTTCATCTTTACGTGTAGAATCCAGAACATCCTAACAAGGATTATATAATTAACTTTGAGATTCGCTCCCTACGAGATAGTCGAGCCTTGATTGAGAAGGTTGGAATTGAAGATGCATCTCAATTCATAGAGGACAACCCACACCCCCGACTTTGGTATTTAAAAATAAAAAATCCTCCCCAAATGTCTCGTTTATTCCTTTAAAGTCACAGGTCTATTGCTCCCACTCTCATGCTAGCCTCTGTGGGAATAGGCTTCCTTCTTGCTCCTGTCTTTAAAATACAGAAATTCATTTAAGATTTGGAAATACTCAAAATAAGCAGAATATTAAAGGAAGCATGTGTAAATATTAAAATAATCACGTGTCAGCATGTTTCACTGGTAGCAATAGGTATAGTAATTGAATTCTGCTTCAAGACTTGTTTAGCAGTAATTTGCAATAGGCTTTTCTGTTTCTTTTGTAAATAAAGGCGCCTACTGGCTGAAGCAGCCCTTCAGAAACTGGACTTGCACACTGCAGAGCAAGCATTTGTGCGCTGCAAAGATTACCAAGGCATCAAGTTTGTGAAGCGCCTGGGCAGTCTGCAGAGTGAGTCCATGAAGCAGGCTGAAGTTGCTGCCTACTTTGGCAGGTTCGAAGAGGCTGAAAGAATGTATCTTGATATGGACAGAAGGTAAGTAATGAATGGGCAGCCATCTCAGAACTTTCACAGTTCATGATTTTTTTTACAAATGAGGAAATAAATACATGTATCATACCATCACTTTTAGAAAGTAATTTCAGTTTGAATTACAACCTAGATATTCCACATGCCCCTCATTAATCTATGTTTTGTAACTTAGGAGCAGTTTTCTTCTCTGTTTTTATATATATTAATGGCTGGCCATGGGATGTTTTCTCATTTGGTAGAGTGAAAAAAAATCGTATTGCCCACAGAGACCAGGCGCGTTTATCTTTATTACGCAGCTCATTATTTGGGATCTCTGTGTTGGCTTAGGCCATTATTTAATTTTCTGTTTTCAAGGAGCATGAAATGAAAATCAAAGGTATTTAGGGATTGAGTTTTATTCCTTCTATTTCATTTTATATTTACATTAAATAATTATGAACTTCATTTCAGTTGTAAACATTATGTCCAATTTTCATTAGTATTATTTGTACTTCCAGGAGAGCCCTAATACAATTTAAGCCCTGAAAACAAAGATAAAACCAAAAGTATGTGTTTAATGTTTGGTTTTTAAATAAGCCTGATCAGATCTAAGAAATTGGTGAAAATAAGTGATTATTATTTAAGTAATTATTTTGCCAAGGAAATTGGAGGGCCAGGAAAATAAAAGGCAGGAAGTGGTTTCCTTTTGTCTATTCCAGGTTCTCCCCGTGGCCTTTACTTGGTCAGGTTAAGGAATGTTTGGAGACTAACATTGCCTGTCTGTTCACTGCTGGATATTCTCAGTACCCTACAATTGAACCCAGTACATAGTAGGCACTTGATCAATGTTTGTCAAATGAATGAATGAATCAGTGAATGAATGAATGCCATTGCTTATAGAGATCTTGCTGTTGGTCTCCGGCTGAAATTGGGAGACTGGTTTAGAGTGCTCCAACTCCTGAAAACTGGATCTGGTGATGCAGATGACAGTCTCCTTGAACAAGCTCACGATGCCATTGGCGACTACTTTGCCGATCGCCAGAAGTGGTAGGTAATCTCTCGATTGACAGAAGTGGTAGGTAATCTCTCGATTGACAGAAGTGGTAGGTAATCTCTCTATTGACAGAAGTGGTAGGTAATCTCTCGATTGACAGAAGTGGTAGGTGATCTGTCTGGACCACTTCATCCATTCATGCAGCACTTAAAATGGTAGCTGCCTGAGAACTTCCTACAAATTAATGCTAGGGAAATGGAGACTATCTGCTTGGATCCTAAAATTCACATAGCTCTAGATTCACAATGGGGAGCAAGAGACCCTAAAAGTTGTTAGGTAAGCACTATAAAACTTGGGAGTTTCCAAACTCACAAACTTGCCTTTAATTCAAAGCAGTTTTCTACTGTTTGAGAACCATAGGGTGCGATTCTAAGACATTTTAGGATTTTTTTCTGAAAAAGGCAAAAGAAAGCATTTTGTATTGCTTATTTTATTATAGATTATTTTCAGAAGTCATTGGCTTTTATTTGTAAGTTTTCATTTTGATCAATCTGTTTATGTCAGTGTTCGGGAGTACAGCTGTATTTGAGATTTATAGAATGTTTCTTAAGAATGCTCAAAGACTGCTGCAATTAAAATATTTGGCATACAGTCTTTAGGTTTTTTTCCCAATTCATATGCTTCAAAGACATTCTGTAACTGTAGATGTTGACTACAGTAATGCTAGTAATTCTAATGAAAGAATTTTTTTTGTGAAAGTGATTATCAGGAGATTCACCTTAGTTTTTTTTTCTTTTTCTTTTGGTATCATTAATATACAATTACATGAGCAACATTGTGGTTACTAGATTCCCCCCATTATCAAGTCCCCACCAAATACCTCATTACAGTCACTGTCCATCAGCGCTAGTAAGATGCTGTAGAGTCACTACTTGTCTTCTCTGTGCTATACTGCCTTTCCTGTGCCCCTGCCCAACATATGTGTGCTAATTGTAATGCCCCTTATTCCCCTTCTCCCCCACTTCCCACCCATCCTCCCCAGTCCCTTTCCCTTTGGTAACTATTAGTCCGTTCTTGGGTTCTGTGAGTCTGCTGCTGTTTTGTTCCTTCAGTTTTTGCTCCACAGATGAGTGAAATCATTTGGTATTTGTCTTTCTCTGCCTGGCTTATTTCACTGAGCATAATACCCTCTAGCTCCATCCATGTTGTTGCAAATGGTAGAATTTGTTTTCTTCTTATGGCTGAATAATATTCCATTGTGTATTTGTACCACATCTTCTTTATCCATTCATCTACTGATGGACACTTAGGTTGCTTCCATTTCTTGGCTATTGTAAACAGTGCTGCGATAAACACAGAGGTGCATATGTCTTTTTGAAACTGGGCTGCTGCATTCTTAGGGTAAATTCCCAGGAGTGGGATTCCTGGGTCAAACTGTATTCCTATTTTGAGTTTTTTGAGGAACCTCCATTCTGCTTTCCACAATGGTTGAACTAGTTTACATTCCCACCAGCTGTGTAGGAGAGTTCCCCTTTCTTTGCATCCTTGCCAGCATTTGTTGTTCGTATTCTTTTCTATGTTAGCCATCCTAACTGGTGTGAGGTGATATCTCATTGTGGTTTTAATTTGCATTTCCCTGATAATTAGCGATGTGGAGCATCTTTTCCTGTGCCTGTTGGCCATCTGAATTTCTTCCTTGGAAAATTGTCTGTTCATATACTCCACCTATTTTTTAATAGGGTTATTTGCTTTTTGTTTGTTGAGGCATGTGAGTTCTTTATATATTTTGGATGTTAACCCCTTGTCAGATATGTCATTTACAAATATATTCTCCCATACTGTAGGATGCCTTTTTGTTCTGCTGATGGTGTCCTTTTTGTACAGAACCTTTTTAGCATAATGTAGTCCATTTGTTCACTTTTGATTTTGTTTCCCTTGCTCAAGGAGATGCATTCAGGAAAAATTTGCTCATGTTTATATTCAAGATATTTTTGCCTATGTTTTCTTCTAAGAGTTTTATGGTTTCATGAGTTACATTCAGGTCTTTGATTCATTTTGAGTTTACTTTTGTGTATGGGGTTAGACAATAATCCAGTTTTATTCTCTTGCATGTAGCTGTCCAGTTTTGCCAACACGAGCTATTGAAGAGGCTGTCATTTCCCCATTGTATATCCATGGCTCCTTCTATTGTATATTAATTGACCATATATGATTGGGTTTATATCTAGGCTCTCTAGTCTGTTTCATTGGTCTATGGGTCTGTTCTTGTGCCAGTACCAAATTGTCTTGATTACTGTGGCTTTGTAGTAGAGCTTGAAGTTGGGGAGTGAGATCCCCCCTGCTTTATTCTTCCTTATTAGGATAGCTTTGGCTATTTGGGGTCTTTTGTGGTTCCATATGAATTTTAGAACTATTTGCTCTAGTTCGTTGAAGAATGCTGTTGGTATTTTGATAGGGATTGCATCGAATCTATAGATTGCTTTAGGCAGGATGGCCATTTTGACAATATTAATTTTTCCTATCCATGAGCACGGGATGTGTTTCCATTTATTGGTGTCTTCTTTAATTTCTCTCATGAGTCTTGTAGTTTTTAGAGTAAAGGTCTTTCACTTCCTTGGTTAGGTTTATTCCTAGGTATTTTATTTCACCTTAGTTTTAAAAGCTTTTCATTTTTTCTTCTCATAGGTTGAACGCTGTGCAGTATTATGTAAAAGGCCGGAACCAAGAACGCTTAGCTGAATGTTATTATATGTTAGAAGATTATGAGGGATTGGAGAATCTTGCCAATTCACTTCCAGAAAACCACAAGTTGCTTCCAGTAGGTATTGCAAATTTTAGTTTTTAGAGTTTTTAGGTCACCTTATAAGGTTTTTATGTTATAGTGGGGAAGTATCTTCTGCAATAAAGAAAATATTTAATGTATAATCTCATAGTTTCTTAGACATGGAATGACACTTTTAATTGTTAAAACAGTAAATCAATAGTATGGAATGCTTGAAAATGGAGGGAAAATTAGTCACATTCCTACTACTTTAACATGATCACAGTCTCATGTAATCTTGTTGGTTTTATGAAATTGCTAGCTGAATACATGAACTATTTACAGATAAAATGATATTGTGTCAGAGATTTGCTCCAAATTAATCCAAGCTGGGCCTGGGGATTAGTGCATGTGTGTGTATATATATTTTTGAAATTTTCTATAATAAGAGTTTAAAAACAGTTTGACTTTTATTAGGTTATACTGACAATACAGTATTTAATGTTAAAAAGAAACAAAAAGCAGAGTTCTTTGCAACTTTGTTTTGAATGTTCTTTTTATTTTGATATACTGTTGAATAATGTTAATGAGTTTGTTTTTATTTATTTTTTCTAAAATGTAAACCCCTGAGCTGTATGATACCTGTTGTATTAGCAGCTGTCAACTGCAGGGTCTGGAAATGTAACGGTTGTGAGTTCTGCCACAAACATTTTGTCAGATGAGTGTAGAATTCTAATATTCAGTTTTCACTATAGTGAATTACAGAAGTTATCTCTATAGTAATGGCATTTTCATATATCATTATCCTCAATTCTGTATATTTTCTTGCATAAGAAAGAAACTGAGATTACTTTTTGCCACGAGTATAGGGACAATGTATCCTACATTAGTGTTAAGATGTTTGTTAGGTGTTTCTAATGATACAGAAAAAAATGTTGCTGTAGAGTATCCAAAATAGTGATGTTACTGAGTAAATACTAAGTAATCTTAGCTATGATAATAATCAGGTAATAAAAATAATTTAAAAATTTGAATAAACTTTTGGAGTTTTTAATATGGGAAAATGTACATAATATTTAAGTGGAAAATGCAGAATACAGAACCATTTAGTATGATCAGAATACATACACCAGCTTACCCATACACATATCTGTTCACAGGCCAAAGATGTTAGGAAATTACATCAGACTATTGAGAGAGGTTTCTCATGGGTACTAAGAGTATGGGTAATTTTACATTTTTGTGTTTTCTAATTTTTTAAATCATAAGAATGTATTCTTTATAATCAGAAAAACGTAAGCATTACTTTTAAAAGGATAGTTGGATACAAAATGTACTCTTATGATATTTCCCAAAATGTTTTAGAAATAAGGGTGGAGAGGAAGAACTGGCCCATTAAATATTCAGAAAGAAAAAAAGGGGGGTTTCTGAAAATGAAGAGTACTGCCAAATGGGTATGATTGGTTTTTGCTGTGATTCTCCCTCCTTGCTACCAACCTCCAAGGGAGCTCTTTTGCATCTAGCTTCTTGAACTGATGAATGGCCAACTTGTCTGGGGCATTTCTTTATCGAGGTATTTGAGAGCCCCATGAATGTGAGATTTTTCCTTAAGCCTCTCATTTATGATTATGATTGATTATACCATCAGTTGCCTTAACGGTTTTTTACCTATTAGTGTGGGGTTTATTTCAGAGCTTGACATTACTGTAAACTAGCTACTCAACTGAGGGAAGAATGCAGTATCTTCAGGACCTGGTTAAGAATCAGAACCCATGTGTGCCATAGAAGCACAGGTTTAAAAAAATTTTTTTTATTAAGGTATCATTGATATACAGTCTTATGAAGGTTTTTACAACATTCACCCATATTATCAAGCCCCCCCACACTGTCCATCAGCATAGTAAGATGCTATAGTGTCACTACTTGTCTTCTCTGAGAAGCACAGGTTTTATAGAAGGTGATGCCTTAGCATCCTTTCTAGTTTGTAGCCTCTGTCCCTATGTCTGTTTAAGTGCAAAATCACTGTAATATTGTAAATTCAATATTCATATGTCCCATATGTAGAGTTTTGTAAATTAAAATAAGTGATTTTCTTGGTCTGTGAAATCAGGCAGAATTGTTTTGTCCTTACAGGAAATAGCACAGATGTTTGTGAGAGTTGGAATGTGTGAACAAGCAGTGACTGCATTTTTGAAATGTAATCAACCAAAGGCGGCAGTGGATACCTGTGTACATCTCAACCAAGTAAGGAACTAAAAATTCAAGTCACTTATTGAAGGCTGTTGCCAATGGAAGGGTTGGAGAGCTTGAGATAAACTTTGTGAAAGGAGCTAGGTGTTCTCTTACTTAGTTGAGGACCAAGAAAATGTTGGCGTTTGCATTTAGTTCTTGAAGTGCACCATTAAGGGTGATGTGCTCACAACTAACTATGAATAGGAGCATGAGCAAACATTGTGCTTTTTGTCTGTCAAGTTTTTGTCTGGAATTTCATAATTCTCTGCATTTTATTAGGGCTGAGTTTTGTTTCCAAAGAAGGACCAGTTAATGATCATTGCAAGAGGAAGGAATTGAGTTACTTCATTGATATTTATTTTGGCAAATCTATTTTCCTTTCTGTTTATAGAAAGACATATATTTGATATTTTTAAGAGCTGGGATTTAACTAAAACTAAAGCACAGAATTGCTGAAATTGTTATCTATCAGTATATTCTTTCCAGTATTTTCTTGAACTATTTTACAAAGCTCCATTTGCTTTATAAAAGTAACTTTTAAATTTAAGTTAATCTGATAGGACATTTTCTTAACTGGAATTGCTTATTTTGTTTTACTATAAACAAGTTTATCTTCTTCTTGTTCATAGTTTGTGCAAAATTAGAATTATAAGGTTAATGTGCATTATAAACTTTGTAGCTTTCCTTTTCAGATGTACTTCATAAGCAAATCAAAGCCTTAGATCATTTAATTATTTTGACACGTTTTACTTATAAAACTCACAATTTCTCTGATGGTGATTTTTAAAAACATATACCAGTTTCTTATTTTGATATAGTGTTATTCATTATTATAAACTTAAAGCTTTATTGTGTGAATTTAATGTATGTGACTAAATGTTTGGGCAACTGAGTGGTATGTCTTTTCCTTAGTGGAACAAAGCTGTTGAATTGGCTAAAAGTCACAGTATGAAAGAAATTGGACCCCTGTTAGCAAGGTGTGCATCTCATTTATTGGAAAAGAATAAAACTCTTGATGCCATAGAGCTCTATCGGAAAGCCAATTACTTTCATGATGCCGCTAAACTGATGTTTAAGGTAATGTAATCATCTTGCCGAGTATTTGGTTTGCTCTAGTTTTCATATATACTAAAGAACACACTCTTCCTTTTTTCTTGAAAACAAATATTTGTTACAGCAAAAGCCCTCTGGCTTTATTACTACTATATGTGTTGTCTTAGTATTATTACATTTTACTAACAAGGCTATTTATTAATGTTAGCACTTTATTGATACCTCAACTATTGAATATTTATTATTATTTTTAATTTTTTAATTAAGGTATTATTGATATACACTCTTATGAAGGTTTCACATGAAAAAACAATGTGGTGACTTCTTTTACCCATATTATCAAGTCCACACCCATAAACCAATGCAGTCACTGTCCATCAGTGTAGTAAGATGCCACAGATTCACTGTTTGCCTTCTCTGTGCTACACTGTTTTCCCCGTGACACCCCCCCATACCATGTGTACTAAACATAATACCCCTCAATACCCTTCTCCCTGCCTCCCCACCTGCCTTCCCACGCCCCTCACCTTTAGTAACCACTAGTCCCTTTTTGGAGTCTGTGAGTCTGCTGCTATTTTGTTCCTTCAGTTTTGCTGCGTTGTTGTACTCCACAAATGAGGGAAATCATTTGGCACTTGTCTTTCTCTGCCTGGCTTATTTCACTGAGCATAATATCCTCCAGCTCCATCCATGTGGTTGCAAATGGTAGGATTTGTTTCTTTCTTATGGCTGAGTAGTATTCCATTGTGTATATGTACCACATCTTCTTTATCGATTCATCTAATGATGGACACATAGGTTGCTTCCGTATCTTGGCTATTGTAAATAGTGCTGAGATAAACATAGGAATGTATATGTCTTTTTGATTTTG
This sequence comes from Smutsia gigantea, assembly GCA_032199065.1. Lineage (NCBI taxonomy): Eukaryota > Metazoa > Chordata > Mammalia > Pholidota > Manidae > Smutsia > Smutsia gigantea. Next base: position 258,660 of record JAVSCE010000111.1, read on the forward strand.
AGAAGTTGTATTCTTTGGGTAAATTCCAAGGACTGGGATTCCTGGGTCAGATGGTATTTCTATCTTTAGTTTTTTGAGGAACTTCCATATTGCTTTCCACAATGGTTGAACTAGATTACATTCCCACCAGGGTAGGAGGGTTCCCTTTCTCCGCATCCTTGCCAGCATTTGTTGTGCTTAGTCTTTTCGATGCTGGCCATCCTTACTGGTGTGAGGTGATATTGCATTGTGGTTTTGATTTGCATTTCCCTGATGATTACTGATGTGGAGAATCTTTTCATGTGTCTGTTGGCCATCTGAATTTCTTCTTTGGAGAATTGTCTCCTCTATCCTCTGCCCATTTTTTAATTAGGTTATTTGCTTTTGGGATTTTGAGGTATGTGAGTTCTTTATGTATTTTGGATGTTAACTCCTTGTCGGATATGTCATTTACAAATATATTCTCCTATACTGTAGGATGCATTTTTGTTCTGTTGATGGTGTCCTTTGCTGTACAGAAGCTTTTTAGTTTGATGTAGTCCCATGTGTTCATTTTTGCTTTTGTTTCCCTTGCTTGAGGAGATGCGTTCAGGAAGAAGTTGCTCATGCTTATATTCAGGAGATTTTTGTCTTTTAAGAGTTTTATGGTTTCATGACTTACATTCAGGTCTTTAATCCATTTCGAGTTTACTTTTGTGTACGGGGTTAAACAATAATCCAATTTCATTCTCTTGCATGTAGCTGTCCAGTTTTGCCAACACCAGTTGTTGAAGAGGCTGTCATTTCCCCATTGTATATCCATGGCTCCTTCATTATATGTTAATTGACCATACATGCTTGGGTTTATATCTGGGCTCTCTAGTCTGTTTCATTGGTCTATGGGTCTGTTCTCATACCAGTACCAAACTGTCTTGATTACTGTGGCTTTGTTGTAGAGCTTGAAGTTGGGGAGTGTAATCCCCCCAGCTTTATTCGTCCTTCTTAGGATTGCTTTGGCTATTTGGGGTATTTTGTGGTTCCATATGAATTTTAGAATGATTTGCTGTAGTTCATTGAGGAATGCTGTTGGTATTTTGATAGGGATTGCATTGAATCTGTAGATTGCTTTAGGCAGAATGGCCATTTTGACAATATTAATTCTTCCTATCCATGAGCATGGTAGGTGTTTCCATTTATTGGTATCTTTTTTAATTTCTCTCATGAGTGTCTTGTAGTTTTCAGAGTATAGGTCTTTCACTTTCTTGGTTAGGTTTATTGCTAGGTATTTTATTCTTTTTGATGCAATTGTGAATGGAATTGTTTTCCTGATTTCTTTTTCTGCTAGTTCATTGTTAGTATATAGGAATTCCATAGATTTCTGCATATTAATTTTGTATCCTGCAACTTTGCTGAATTCAGATATTAAGATCTAGTAGTTTTGGAGTGGATTCTTTAGGGTTTTTTATGTACAATATCATGTCATCTGCAAACAGGGACAGTTGAACTTCTTCCTTGCCAATCTGGATGCCTTTTATTTATTTGTGTTGTCTGATTGCTGGGGCTAGGACCTCCAGTACTATGTTGAATAGAAGTGGGGAGAGTGGGCATCCTTGTCTTGTTCCCGATCTTAAAGGAAAAGCTTTCAACTTCTCACTGTTAAGTATAATGTTGGCTGTCGGTTTGTCATATATGGCCTTTATTATGTTGAGGTACTTGCCCTCTCTTCCTATTTTTTTGAGAGTTTTTATCATGAATGGGTGTTGAATTTTGTCAAATGCTTTTTCAGCATCTATGGAGATGATCATGTGGTTTTTGTTCTTCTTTTTGTTGATGTGGTGGATGATGTTAATGGATTTTCAAATGTACCATCCTTGCATCCCTGGAATAAATCCTACTTGATCATGATGGATGATCTTTTTCATATATTTTTGAATTCGGTTTGCTAATATTTTGTTAAGTATTTTTGCATCTATGTTCATCAGGGATATTGGTCTGTATATTTCTGTTTTTGTGGAGTCTTTGCCTAGTTTTGGTATTAGAGTAATGCTGGCCTCATAGAATGAGGTTGAAAGTATTCCTTCTTCTTCTACTCTTTGGAAAACTTTAAAGAGGATGAGTATTAGGTCTTCACTAAATGTTTGATAAAATTCAGCGGTGAAGCCATCTGGTTCACGAATTTTGTTCTTAGGTAGTTTTTTGATTACCAATTCAATTTCATTGTTGGTAATTGGTCTGTTCAGATTTTCTGTTTCTGGGTCAGCCTTGGAAGGTTGTATTTTTCTAGAAAGCTGTCCATTCCTTCTAGGTTATCCAGTTTGTTAGCATATAATTTTTCATAGTGTTCTCTATTAGGTCTTTGTATTTCTGTGGTGTCTATAGTGATTTTTCCTTTCTCATTTCTGATTCTGTTTATGTGTGTAGACTCTCTTTTTTTCTTGATAAGTCTGGTTTGTCTATTTTGTTTATTTTCTTGGAGAACCAGCTCCTGCTTTCATTGATTCTTTCTATTGTTTTATGCTCTCAATTTTATTTATTTATGCTCTAATCTTTATTATGTCCCTCCTTCTACTGACTTTGAGACTCATTTTTTCTTCTTTTTCTGATTTCATTAATTATGAGTTTAGACTGTACATATGGGATTGTTCTTCTTTCCTGAGGTGGGCCTGTATTGCAATATACTTCCCTCTTACCATGGTCTTTGCTGCGTCCCACAGATTTTGTGGTGTTCAATTACTGTTGTCATTTGTCTCCATATATTGCTTGATCTCTGTTTTTATTTGGTCATTGATCCATTGGTTATTTAGGATCATGGTGTGAAACCCCCATGTGTTTGTGGGATTTTTCATTTTCTTTGCATAATTTATTTCTAGTTTCATACCTTTGTCATCTGAACAACTGGTTGGTACAATTTCAATCTTTTAGAATTTACTGAGTCTCATTTTGAGGCCTAGGATATGATATGTTCTTGAAAATGTTCCATATGCACTTGAGAAGAATGTGTATTGTGGTGCTTTTGGGTGTAGAGTTCTGTAGATGTCTTTTAGGTCCATCTGTTCTAATGTGTTGTTCAGTGCCTCTGCCTCCTTACTTATTTTTTGTCTGGTTGGTCTGTCCTTTGGAGTGAGTGGAGTGTTGAAGTCTTCTAGAGTGAATGCATTGCATTCTATTTCTCCTTTTAATTCTGTTTGTATTTGTTTCACATATGTAGGTGTAGTAGTCTGTACTTATCCTTGATCTTTTCCATTTTAATTACTATATGACTTGATGTTGTCTTCCTTGGGTCCCTTGTGTTGGGAGATCTGTGCACCTCCATGGCCTGAGACACTATCTCCTCCCTCAGATTGGGGAAGTTTTCAGCCATTACCTCCTCAAAGACACTTTCTATCCCTTTTTCTCTCTTCTTCTTCTTCTGGTACCCCTATAATGTGAATATTGTTCCGTTTGGATTGGTCACACAGTTCTTTCAATATTCTTTCATTCTTAGAGATCCTTTTTTCTCTCTGTGCCTCAGCTTCTTTGTATTCCTCTTCTCTAATTTCTATTTCATTTATCGTCTCCTCCACCGTATCTAATCTGCTTTTAAAAAATTTTTTGGTATCATTAATGTACAATTACATGTGCAACATTATGGTTACTAGACCCCACATCATCAAGTCCACACCACAAACCCCATTACAGTCACAGTCCATCAGCATAGTAAGATGCTATAGAATCACTACTTGTCTTCTGTGAGTTGTACAGCTCTTCCTGTGCCCCCCCCAACATTATGTCTGCTAATCATAATGCCCCCTTTTCCCCCTTGTCTCTCCCTTCCCACCCATCCTCCCCAGTCCCTTTCCCTTTGGCAACTGTTAGTCCATTCTTGGGTTCTATGAGTCTGCTGCTGTTTTGTTCCTTCAGTATTTTCCTTCATTCTTATACTCCACAGATGAGTGAAATCATTTGATATTTGTCTTTTTCCACCTGGCTTATTTCACTGAGCATAATACCCTCTAGCTCCATCCATGTTGTTGCAAATAGTAGGGTTTGCTTTCTTCTTATGGCTGAATAATATTCCATTGTGTATATGTACCACCTCTTCTTTATCCATTCCTCTACTGATGGACACTTAGGTTGCTTCCATTTCTTGGCTATTGTAAATAGTGCTGCAATAAACATAGGGGTGCATATGTCTTTTTCAAACTGGGCTGCTGCATTCTTAGGGTAAATTCCTAGGGGAGGAATTCCTGGGTCAAATGGTATTTCTATTTTGAGTTTTTTGAGGAACTGCCATACTGCTTTCCACAATGGTTGAACTAATTTGCATTCCTACCAGCAGTGTAGGAGGGTTCCCCTTTCTCAACATACTTGCCAACATTTGTTGTTTGTGTTTTGGGTGTTGGCCATCCTTACTGGTGTGAGGTGAATATCTCATTGTGGTTTTAATCTGCATTTCTCTGATGATTAGTGATGTGGAGCATGTCTTCATGTGCCTGTTGGCCATCTGAATTTCTTCTTTGGAGAAGTGTCTGTTCAGCTCCTCTGCCCAGGTTTTAAATGCATTATTTGCTTTTTGTTTGTTGAGGTGTGTGAGCTCTTTATATATTTTGGATGTCAACCCCTTATCGGATATGTCATTTATGAATATATTCTCCCTTTCCATAGGATGTCTTTTTGTTCTACTGATGGAGTCCTTTGCTGTACAGAAGGTTTTCAGCTCGATATTGTCCCACTTGTTCATTTTTGATTTTGTTTCCCTTGCCCAGAAGGATATGTTCATGAAGATGTTGCTCATGTTTATGTCCAAGAGATTTTTGCCTATGTTTTTTTCTAAGAGTTTTATGGTTTCATGACTTATATTCAGGTCCTTAATCCATTTTGAATTTACTTTTGTGCATGGGGTTAGGCGATGATCCAGTTTCATTCTCTTACGTGTAGCTGTCCAGTTTTGCCAAGACCAGCTGTTGAAGAGGCTGTCATTTCCCCATTGTATATCCATGGCTCCTTTATCATATATTAATTGACCGTATATGTTTGGGTTAACATCTGGACTCTTTATTCTGTTCCACTGGTCAGTGGGTCTGTTGTTGTGCCAATGGGAGGCAAATTGTCTTGATTACTGTGGCTTTGTAGAAGAGCTAGAAGTTGGGAAGCGAGATCCCCCTGCTTTATTCTTCCTTCTCAGGATTGCTTTGGCTATTCGGGGTCTTTTTTGGTTCCATATGAATTTTAGAACTATTTGTTCCAGTTTGTTGAGGAATGGTGTTGGTATTTTGGTAGGAATTGCATTGAATCTGTAGATTGCTTTAGGTAGTATAGCTATTTTGATAACATTTATTCTTCCTAGCCAAGAGCATGGCATGAATTTCCATTTATTAGTGTCCTCTTTAATTTCTCTTAGGAGTGTCTTGAAGTTTTCAGGGTATAGGTCTTTCACTTCCTTGGTTAGGTTTATTCCTAGGTATTTTATTCTTTTTGATGCAATTGTGAATGGAATTGTTTTACTGATTTCTCTTTCTGTTAGCTCATCATTAGTGTATAGGAAAGCAACAGAAGTCTGTGTATTAATTTTGTATCCTGCAACTTTGCTGAATTCAGATATTAGTTCTAGTAGTTTTGGAGTGGAGTCTTTAGGGATTTTTATGTAAAATATGAGGTCATCTGCAAGTAGTGACAATTTGACTTCTTCTTTACCAATCTGGATGCCTTGTATGTCTTTGTTTTGACTGATTGCCGTGGCTAGGACCTCCAGTACTATGTTGAATAACAGTGGGGAGAGTGGGCATTCCTGTCTTGTTCCCGATCTTAGGTGAAAAGTTTTCCGCTTCTCGTTGTTAAGTATGATATTGGCTGTGGTTTGTCATATATGGCCTTAATTATGTTGAGGTCCTTGCCCTATATACCCATTTTTTTAAGAGTTTTTATCATGAGTGGATGTTGAATTTTGTCAGATGCTTTTTCAGCATCTATGGAGATGATCATGTGGTTTTTGTTCTTCTTTTTGTTGATGTGGTGGATGATGTTGATGGATTTTTGAATGTTGTACCATCCTTGCATCCCTGGGATGAATCCCACTAGATCATGGTGTATGATCCTCTTGATGTGTTTTTGAATTCAGTTTGCTGATATTTTGTTGAGTATTTTTGCATCTATGTTCATCAGGGATATTGGTCTGCAATTTTCTTTTTTGGTGGGGTCTTTGCCTGGTTTTGGTATTAGAGTGATGCTGGCTTCATAGATTGAGTTTGGAAGTATTCCTTCCTCTTCTATTGTTTGGAAAACTTTAAGGAGAATGGCTATTATATCTTATCTATGTATTTCTGTGTGGTCTGTCATGATTTTTCCTTTCTCATTTCTGATTCTGTTTATGTGTATAAATTCTCTTTTTCTCTTAATAAGTCTCGCTAGGGGTTTATCTATTTTGTTTATTTTTTTAAAGGACCAGTTCTTGGTTTCATTGATTTTTTTCTATTGTTTTATTCTTTTCAATTTATATTTATTTCTTCTCTGACGTTTATTATGTCCCTCCTTCTGCTGACTTTGGGCCTCATTTGTTCTTCTTTTTCCAATTTTAATAATTCTGACTTTAGACTATTCATTTGGGATTGTTCTTCCTTCTTTAAATAGGCCTGGATTGCTATATACTTTCCTCTTAGAACTACCTTTGCTGCATCCCACAGAAGTTGGGGCATTGTGCTGTTGTTGTCATTTGTCTCCATATATTGCTTGATCTCTGTTTTAATTTGGTTGTTGATCCATTGATTATTTAGGAGAATGTTGTTAAGCCTTCATGTGTTTGTGAGCCTTTTTTTTTCTTTGCACAATTTTTTCCTAGTTTTATACCTTTGTGGACTGAGAAGTTGGTTAGTAGAATTTCAATATTTTTGAATTTACTGAGGTTCTAAAATGTGGTTCTAAAATGCCTAGCATGTGGGCTATTCTGAAAAATGTTCCATGTGCACTTGAGAAGAATGTGTATCCTGTTGCTTTTGGGTGCCGAGTTCTGTAGATGTCTGTTAGGTCCTTTTGTTCTAGTGTGTTGTTCAGTGCCTCTGTGTCCTTTCTTATTTTGTTGATCTGTCCTTTGGAGTGAGTGGTGTGTTGTAGTCTCCTAAACTGAATGCATTGCATTCTGTTTCCTCTTTTAATTCTATTAGTATTTGTTTCACATATGTCGGTGCTCCTGTTTTGGGTGCATATATATTTATAATGATTATATCCTCTTGTTGGACTGCCCCCTTTATCATTATGTAATGTTGTTCTTTATCTCTTGCTACTTTCTTTGTTTTGAAGTCTATTTTGTCTGATGCAAGTACTGCAACTCCTGCTTTTTTCTCTCTGTTGTTTGCGTGAAATATCTTTTTCCTTCCCTTCACTTTTTTTAAATAATTTATTTTGGTATCATTATTCTACAATTACATGTGCAATTTTATGATTATTAAACAACCCCTTCATCAGGTCCCCCCCACCAACCCCATTACAGTCACTGTCCATCAGCGTAGTGAGATGCTATAGAATCACTACTTGTCTTCTCTGAGTTGTACAGCCCTCCCCTTTCCCCCCAACATTATGTCTGCTAATCATAATGCCCCCTTTTCCTCCTTATCCCTCCCTTACCACCCATCCTCCCCATTCCCTTTCCCTTTGGTAACTATTAGTCCATTCTTGGGTTCTGTGAGTCTGCTGCTGTTTTGTTCCTTCAGTTTTTTCCTTTGTTCTTATACTCCACATATGAGTGAAATCATTTGATACTTGTCCTTTTCGGCTTGGCTTATGTCACTGAGCATAATACCCTCTAGCTCCATCCATGCTGTTGCAAATGGTAGGATTTGTTTTCTTCTTATGGCTGAATAATATTCCACTGTGTATATGTACCACCTCTTCTTTATCCATTCATCTACTGATGAACACTTAGGTTCTTCCATTTCTTGGCTATTGTAAATAGTGTTGTGATAAACATAGGGGTGCATCTGTCTTTTTCAAACTTGGCTGCTGCATTCTTAGGGTAAATTCCTAGGAGTGGGATTCCTGGGTCAAATGGTATTTCTATTTTGAGTTTTTTGAGGAACTGCCGTACTGTTTTCCACAATGGTTGAACTAATTTGCAGTCCCACCAGCGGTGTAGGAGGGTACTCTTTTCTCCACATCCTCGCCAAAATTTTTGTTTGTTTTGGATGTTGGCCATCCTCACTGGTGTGAGGTGGTGTCTCATTGTTGTTTTAATCTGCATTTCCCTGATGATTAGTGATGTGGAACATCTTTTCATGTGCCTGTTGGCCATCTGAATTTCTTCTTTAGAGAAGTGTCTATTCATGTCCTCTGCCCATTTCTTAATTGGATTATTTGCTTTTTGTTTGTTGAGGTGCATGAGTTCTTTATATATTTTGGATGTTAACTCCTTATCGCATATGTCATTTATGAATATATTCTCCCATACTGTAGGAAGTCTTTTCATTCTACTGATGGTGTCCTTTGCTGTACAGAAGCTTTTCAGCTTCATATAGTCCCAGTTGTTCATTTTTGCTTTTGTTTCCCTTGCTCGGGGAGATATGTTCATGAAGAAGTCGTGCATGTTTATGTCCAAGAGCTTTTTGCCTATATTTTTTTCTAAGAGTTTTATAGTTTCATGTCTTACATTCAGGTCTTTGATCCACCTTGAGTTTACCTTTGTGTATGGGGTTAGACAGTAGTCCAATTTCATTCTCTTACATGTAGCTGTCCAGTTTATCCAACACCAGCTGCTGAAGAGGCCGTCATCTCCCCAATGTATATCTAAGGCTCCCTTATCAAATATTAATTGACTGTATGTGTTTGGGTTGACGTTTGGATTTTCTATTCTATTCCACTGATCTGTGGGCCTGTTTTTTTGCCAATACCAAATTGTCTTGATTACTGTGGCTTTGTAGTAGAGCTTGAAGTCAGGGAGCGTTAATTCCCCCGTTTTATTCCTCCTTCTCAGGATTGCTTTGGCTTTTCGGGGTCTTCTGTGGTTCCATAGGAATTTTAGAATTATTTGTTCCAGTTCATTGAAGAAAGCTGTTGGTAGTTTGATAGGGATTGCATTGAATCTGTAGATTGCTTTAGGTAGTATAGCCATTTTGACACTATTTATTCTTCCTAGCCAAGAGCATGGAATGCATTTGCATTTGTTAGTGTCCTCTAATTTCTCTTAGGAGTGTCTTGTAGTTTTCAGAGTACAGGTCTTTCACTTCTTTCGTTAGGTTTATTCCTAGGTATTTTATTCTTTTTGATGCAATTGTGAATGGAATTGTTTTTCTGATTTCTCTTTCTGTTAGTTCACCGTTAGTGTATAGGAAAGCAACAGATTTCTGTGTCTTAATTTTGTATACTGCAACCTTGCTGAATTCAGATATTAGTTCTAGTAGTTTTGGAGTGGAGTCTTTAGGGTTTTTTATGTACAGTATCATGTCATCTGCAAATAGTGACAATTTGACTTCTTCTTTACCAATCTGGATGCCTTGTATGTCTTTGTTTTTTCTGAATGCTGTGGCTAGGACCTCCAGTACTGTGTTGAATAACAGTGGAGACAGTGGGCATCCCTGTCTTGTTCCCAATCTTAGATGAAAAGCTTTCAGCTTCTCGCCGTTAAGTATGATGTTAGCTGTGGGTTTGTCATATATGGCCTTTATGATGTTGAGGTACTTGCCGTCTATACCCATTTTGTTGAGAGTTTTAATCATGAATGGATGCTGAATTTTGTCAAATGCTTTTTCATCATCTTTGGAGATGATCATGTGGTTTTTGTTCTTCTTTTTGTTGATGTGGTGGATGATGTTGATGGATTTTCGAATGTTGTACCATCCTTGCATCCCTGGGATGAATCCCACTTGATCATGGTATATGATCCTATTGATTTATTTTTGAATTCGGTTTGCTAATATTTTGTTGAGTATTTTTGCATCTACGTTCATCAGGGATATTGGTCTGTAATTTTCTTTTTTGGTGAGGTCTTTGCCTGGTTTTGGTATTAGAGTGATGCTGGCTTCATAGAATGAGTTTGGAAATATTCCTTCCTCTTCTATTGTTTGGAAAACTTTAAGGAGAATGGGTGTTATTTCTTCTCTGTATGTCTGGTAGAATTCAGAGGTGAATCCATCTGGTCCAGGGGTTTTATTCTTCTGTAGTTTTTTGATTACCGTTTCAATTTCCCTGCTGGTGATTGGCGTGTTTAGTTTTTCTGTTTCTTGCTTGGTGAGTCTTGGAAGGTTGTATTTTTCTAAGAAGTTGTCCATTTCTTCTAGGTTTTCCAGGTTGTTATCATATAGATTCTCATAATATTCTCTTATACTTCTTTGTATTTCTTTGGGGTCCATCGTCATTTTTCCTTTCTCCTTTCTGATTCTGTTTATGTGTGTAGATTCTCTTTTTCTCTTAATGAGTCTGGCTAGGGGTTTATGCATTTTGCTTATTTTTTCAAAGAACCAGCTCTTGGTTTCATTGATTTTTTCTATTGTTTTATTCTTCTCAATTTTATTTATTCTCTATCTTTATTATGTCCCTCCTTCTGGTGACTTTGGGCCTCATTTGTTCTTTCTTTTCCAATTTCAGTAATTGTGTCTTTAGGCTATTCATATGGGATTGTTCTTCCTTCTTTAAATAGACCTGGATTGCAATATAGTTTCCTCTTAGAACTGCCTTTGCTGCATCCCACAGAAGTTGTGGCTTTGTGTTGTTGTTGTCATTAGTCTCCATATATTCTTTGATTTCTGTTTTGATTTGTTCGTTAACCCATTGATTAATTAGGAGAATGTTGTTAAGTCTCCATGTATTTGTGGGCCTTTTGGTTTCTTTCTAAAATTTATTTCTAGTTTTATACCTTTGTGATCTGAGAATTTGGTTGGGAGAATTTCAATATTTTTGAAATTACTGAGGTTCTTTTTGTGGCCTAGTATGTGGTCTATTCTGGAAAATGTTCTATGTGCACTTGAGAAGAATGTGTATCCTGTTGCTTTTCGGTGTAAAGTCTGTAGATGTCTGTTAGGTCCGTCTGTTCTAGAGTGTTGTTCAGTGCCTCTGTGTCTTTGCTTATTCTCTGTCTGGTTGATCTGTCCTTTGGTGTGAGTGGTGTGTTGAAGTCTCCTAAAATGAATGCGTTGCTGTCTATTTCCTCCCTTAATTCTGTTAGTATTTGTTTCACATATGTTGGTGCTCCTGTGTTGAGTGCATATATATTTATAATGGTTATATCTTCTTTTTGGACTTACTCCTTTATCATTGTGTAATGTCCTTCTTTATTTCTTGCTACTTCCTTCATTTTGAAGTCTATTTTGTCTGATACAAGTACTGCAACACCTGCTTTTTTCTTTGTTGTTTGCATGAAATATCTTTTTCCATCCCTTCACTTTTAGTCTGTGTATATCTTTGGGTTTGAGGTGAGTCTCTTGTAAGCAGTATATAGATGGGTCTTGCTTTTTTATCCTTTCTATTACTCTTTGTCATTTGATTGGTGCATTCAGTCCATTTACATTTAGGGTGATTATGGATTGATATGTGCTTATTGCCATTGCAGGCTTTTGATTTGTGGTTACCATAGGTTCAAGGGTAGCTTCTTTACTGCCTAACAGTATAACTTAACTCTATTATTAAGCTAATATAAGTACAGTCTGATGATTCTTTATTAGTCTCCGTTCTTATTCTTCCTCCTCCATTCTTTATGTGTTAGGTGTTTTATTTTTTACTCTTTTGTGTTTCCCTTGACTGTTTTTGTGGGTAGTTGATTTTATTTTTTGCCTCTAGTTAGTATTTGGATGGTCTGCTCTCTTTGCTCTGATTTTATTTTCTCTGGTGACATCTATTTAGCCTTAGGAGTGCTTCCATCTAGAGCAGTCCCTTTATAATATCCTGTAGAGGTGGTTTGTGGGAGGTAAATTCCGTCAACTTTTGCTTCTCTGGGAATTATTTAATCCCTCCCACAAATTTAAATGATAATCGTGGTGGATACAGTATTCTTGGTTCAAAGCCCTTCTGTTTCATTGCGTTCAATATATCATGCCCTTCTCTTCTTGCCTGTAAGGTTTTTGTTGTGAAGTCTGATAATAGCCTGATGAGTTTTACTTTGTAGGTGATCTTTTTTCTCTCTCCTGCTTCTAGCTTGGGGACGTTTTCAGCAATTATTTCTTTAGAGACAGTTTCTATCCCTTTTTCTCTCTCTTCTTCTGGTACCCGTATAATGCAAATATTGTTCCATTTGGATTGGTCACACAGTTCTCTTAATATTCTTTCATTCCAGAGATCCTTTTATCTCTCTCTGCCTCAGCTTCTCTGTAGTCCTGTTCTCTGATTTCTATTTTATTAACAGTCTCTTGCACCTCATCCAGTCTGCTCTTAAGCCTGTCTATCGATTGTTTCATTTCTGTTATCTCCCTTTGGACTTCATCCCTTAGCTCTTTCATATTTCTCTGTAGGTCCATCAGCCTGGTTATGACTTTTATTTTGAATTCTTTTTTAGGAAGACTGGTTAAATCTATCCCACCAAGCCCTCTCTCTGGAATTGTGTGAATGATTTTTGTCTAGACCAGATTCTTCTGTCTTTTCATGGTAATAGAAATTGTTGCAGGCAGGTGGCATGTGTGTCATCTGGGAGAACAAAGTCCCTTCCTGCTTGTTGTTTGCCTTGTTCTTCTCCACAGCCTGTGCTAGTTACCTGCAGACTGGGATACAGTCTCTGGGATAATCCTCTGAGCTGCTGTGCAGGGGACACCATCAGGCTAGCCTAGAGCGCTACGAAGGTTGGCAGCCATGCCGGGTGTGTTTTACTGTGAGGACGGCGCTCCTTCCTGCCTTCTGGACCTTGCTCTGGCTTCCACTGCCTGTGCTGGTTACCTGCACAGAGCGAGGCAGTCTCTGGGATAATCCCCTGAGCTGCCGTGGGCAGGGCCGCCCTCAGGCTAGCCTAGAGCACTGCTCTGGGGGGCATCCATGCCAGGTGTGTTCTACTGCCAGGACGTTGCCTCTTTGTGCCATCTGGACCTTGCGCAGGCTTCCGCTGCCTGTGTCAGTTACCTGCGCACTTGGAGGCACTCTCTGGGATAATCCCCTGAGCTGCCATGGGCAGGGCGCCCTCAGGCTAGCCTAGAGCACTGTGGGGGGTGGCAGCCACACCGGGTGTGTTCTACTGCTGGGACGGCGCCCCTTTGTGACTTCCGGACCTTGCTCTGGCTTCCGTTGCCCGTCCCGGTTAGCTGCGTGCTGGGAGGAGATTCTGGTTTCTTGCTGTGGGTGGGGCTGCTCTCCGGCTTCTCCGCAGCTGTGGCGGGTTAGCCAGTCTGTTTGCAGCACTGGCCAGGTGGAATGAATGGCAGGCTGCTTATCGACGTGAGGCGCTTCGGGGCTGCTTTACCTGGCAGGGGGTTAGGGGACCGGAATTTCCTTAAGATTCCTGCTGGGTTGAGTGTGCTGGGTTGATTTTGTTCTGCTGTTTGGCCCTTGTCACTTTAAGACTTTTAAAAAAAAGCACCCGCTTTTCTTTTGTCCCAGGGGAGCCAGCTGTGGAGACCCTCTCACAGTCTCCATCTCGGATCCTGCCCTTCCATTTCTCTAATATCTAGTACACCATGCGATGTGTGTCTGTGCTCCTGGTGCAGATCACGAGGGGTGGGTATTTAGCAGTCCTGGGCTTCCACTCCCTCCCCTACTCTGATTCTTTTCCTCCCATCGGTGAGCTGGGGTGGGGGGAGTGCTCAGGTGCCCCCGGGTCACTGCTTTATATCTTACCCCCTTCGTGAGATACTGAGTTCTTGCAGATGTAGCTGTAGCTTGGCGGTTGTACTGTATCTTCTGGTCTTTCTTTTAGGAATAGTTGTATTTGTTGTATTTTCAAAAATATATATGGTTTTGGGAGGAGATTTCCACCACCCTACCCATGCCGCCATCTTGAGCCCTCCCCCTGGTTTTAAAACTTTTCATTGTATGTTTCATTTCTGGTACTGTGTTCTGTAATGATTGGATCTCCGACCGGAATTCATCCCTGAGTTCTTGAATATTTTTCTGTACCTCCATGAGCATGTTAATGATTTTTATTTTGAAGTTCCTTTCAGTCAGATTCATGAGGTGATTTCATTTGAATTTTTTCAGGGGTTGTATTCATAATTTTACTTTGGACCAGGTTCCTTTGGCTTTTCATATTTGTAATGGCGCCCTCTAGTGCCCAGAAGCTCTACTCTCTGGAGCTGCTCAGCCCCTGAAGCAATGTTGGGGATTGCAGGGGGGCGGTATTGGTGCCTGGAGGGAGGAAAGAGCTGTTTCTTGTTTCCTGGCTGCTATTTCTGTCTCCACTGCCAGAACCAGTGGGCCGAGCACACAGGTATAAGCCTCTGTGCTTTGCGTTTGTAGTTGCTGTAGATGGGGCTTCCCTCTGGCTGGCCTAATGCCAGGGTAGGGTTTGCTGGTTTTTGAGCCAGGTGTGGCTGGCTGGGAGAAAGGCTCAGTAGGCTGCATATCATGGAGGAGGTCCTTGGAGCTCTGTAGGCAGCCAGGGAGCTGAAGCTCTTGAAGATGGTGAAAGTTCCCAACCTGCTGGGCAGAGTGCACCTGGACAATTTTGTCTACCTGTCCTTTCTCCTGAGCAGTAAAGTCCATGCAACGCTTGCCCCTTTAGCAGCCCTCTTGCTGTTAAGAAGTCTCTCAGACTGCCCACCTTTCTTTTGTACCAGAGCAGCCGGGTATGGGTCCCTGCTTTCTACAAGTGGCTGGAATCTCAGTCTCTCCAGGTATTCTGCCTGTCTTAACTTTCCAACCCCCTAATCACGAGACTACCATGAAAACACCATGAAATGTAGGTTTGTGCTCCCGGATCAGATCTCCGGAGTTAGATATTCAGCAGTCCCAGGCCTCCACTCTTTCCCCTTCCTGTTTCTCTTTCTCCCACTGGTGAGCTGGGGTGGGGGAAGGGCTTTGGTACATTACCTTGAAGTTTTGTTCTTTTCTCTAGGTGTATGCAGTTTAGCGCACTCCTCTTTCCTGTTGTTCTTTCAGGATTAGTTTTATTAATTATATTTTCGTATTACATGTGGTTTTAGATGAAACCTCTGTCTCACCTCTCATGCCACCATCTTTAATCCACTCCAACTATTGAATATTTATTTGATACTAAAATTAACAAAGAGACTTTTCAGGGACCATAAAGTATCAATTCCCTTCACTGGGAATTAAATCCTGTTAATAAAATTTTGAGTCCTTTTAGATGTACAAAGATATTACAATTTTCATAATATGCATTTGAAAGGAAGATGACTAGTACAGTATTAATGTATGCAAATTTTACATTCTATTCTATTTTCCCATTCGGTTTAAGGGGAAATTTTTCCTCAGAATCAACTGAAGTGAGTTTGATTTTCCGAAGGACATACTATGTTAAACCCATCTTTTCTTTATATTTGGAACATTATTTTAAAAATCTCCTTGTTCGGGAAAATACTACCCTTTCCATGAAAACATTCTTCATTTTGATATCGTTATTTAAACGCTTCTGTTATTTTTCTAAGATTGTTATGAGTTCTAACTCCAAGACCTAAATGCTGCTGAAAGAACTAAGTATTTATCAGCATGAAGGAAGAGAAACTGGATTTTAAAATATTTATCATAAATAGGTGGTATTTATATTCCATCCTAGTGTCTTTCTTCCTTTTTTAGAGAATAAAATTTAGAATGATTACATTTGTACAAATATAGATTAAGAAATATATTCCCCTAATTCTTTAAATGTTTAAAGATTGCTGATGAAGAGGCAAGGAGGAGAACTAAACCTTTACGTGTGAAGAAGCTCTATGTACTATCAGCCTTACTTGTAGAGCAATACCATGAACAAATGAAAAATGCCCAAAGAGGAAAAGTTAAAGGAAAGAGCTCAGAGGTAAGGAAGAACATTTGGTAACTTTAAATCATTTGAAGTGTTTCAGGAAAAAATTATCAAACTTCTGTTTATGGACAGACCATTTAATTTGCTTGTTTGCATTTATTTTCTTATATGACCTGAGGAAAAAGAGTGACTGACTTGGAATTAGTACCCAAATTTAGAAATTTCTACTTAGAAATATTGAAAATTTTTTCTGCATGGCTAATCTTTTATCTTTGCTTTAATTCCTTACTCAGTAAATCCTTTTCAATCAGTGAATTTAAAAAACTTCCCTCAAATATTATAAATTATTTTAATACATAAATGAATCTCTTCTTAACTTAACGTTTAATAAGTTTTATTTTAAAATTTGATACC
>JAVSCE010000112.1:0-26897 GCA_032199065.1 Smutsia gigantea
AATTTGGTTCTATTAATCAATATTCCACCTCATAGCCTAAAATCTCATTCGATTACACAACATTCCTTTCCAATTCAAACAATTTATTTCATTCTTTTGCATAAGATTCCATTCCAAACCAAAAACTTCCTTTCCATTCCGTAACCATCCATTTCGTTCCGCAACATTCTGTTCTTTCCACAACATTCCATTGCATTCCACCGCATTCCCTTCCATTCCAGAACATTCCATTCAGTTCCACAGCATCCCATTCCACTCCATAATATTTGATTAATTTTTAATACATTATTCCCCTTCTGTTACATAACATTCCATTCCATTCATTGAAATTCTGTTCTATTATTCAACATTCCCCTTCATACCATAACATTCTGTTCGATTACACAACATTCCGTTCCGTTTGAAATACTCTTTTTCGTTTACTGCATACTATTCCATTGCAGTCCACAAAGTTCCATTCCACTCCTTAAACTTCCGTTACTTTCCCCAATGCTCTATTCGTTTCCACTACTTTCCATTGCATACCGCAACATTCCATTACATTCCCTAACATTCCATTCAATTCCACAACATTCAATTCCATTCCATATCATTTGTTTCAAGCCAAACATATTTTTCCCGTTCTGTAACCTAACATTATATTCCATTCATTAAAGTTCTTTTTGAATAATCAACAATCCCCTTCATACCATAACATTCCATTTGATTACACAACATCCCATTTTATTGAAAACATTGTATATCATTCCATTGCATAAGATTCCATTCCAATTCATTAAATTCCTTTCAATTTTCTCACCCTCCATTCAATCCCCATTTTCTATTGTTTCCACAACATTCCATTACATTCCACAGCTTTCCATTCTTGTCCATAGCATTCCATTCAACTCCACAATATTCCATTCCATTCCACAACATTCAACTCCATACCAAAACATTATTCTCATTCTGTTACATAACATTCCATTCCATTCATTATAATTCTTTTCTGTCAGTCAACATTCCACTTCATCCAATTACATTCCATTCGATTACACACCATTCCATTCTATTTCAAAAATTCTATTTCAGTCTATTGCGTAAGATTCCATTCCAATCAATAAACTTCCATTCCATTCCTTAACATATCATTCCTTTCCCCAACATTCTTTTACATTTTGCAACATTCCATTGCATTCCACAGCATTCCGCTCCATTCATTCCAGAACATTCGATTCCATTCCAATACACTATTCCCGTTGTGTTCTTTAACATTCCATTCCATTCCTGAAATTGGGTTCTACTAATCAACATTCCACCTCATACCACAAAATTCCATTCGATTACACAACATTGCATTTGAATTCAAACATTTTATTTCATTCTGTTGCATAAGATTCCATTATAATCCAAAAAATTATTTTCCATTCCTTAACCTTCCATTCCTTTCCCCAACATTCTCTTCCTTCCATTTCATTCCACTGAATTCCCTTCCATACCAGAACATTCCATACAGTTCCACAACATTCCATTCCATTCCATAATATTTGATTCATTTCCAACACATTATTCCCGTTCTGTTACATAACATTCCATTCCATTCATTAATATTCTGTTCTATTAATCAGCATTCCCCTTCATACCATAACATTTCATTCGATTACACAACATTCCATTAAATTTCAAATATTCTATTTCATTCTATTGCAAAATATTCCATTCAAATCCTCAAAATTCATTCCATTCCGTAACCTTTCCCCAAAATTTCATTCCATTCCACAGCATTGTATTCCATTCCATAACATTCCGTTCAAATCCATAACATTCTATTCCTTTCCTCAACATTCCATTGCATTCCACAGCATTCCATTCCACTCAGTAACATTCCATTGCATTCAGAAATATTCCATTACATTCCGTTACATTCGATTACTTTCCAACACATTATTCCCGTTCTTTTGCATATCATTGCATTCCATTCATTCAAATTTCATCCTATTAATCAACATTCCACTTCATAGCATTACATTCCTTTTGATTACACCACATTCCTTTCCAATTCATTCTATTTCCTCCTTTTACATAAGATTCCATTGCAATCCAAATATTCCATTCCATTCATTAACCTCCCATTGATATCCCTAACTTTCTATTCTTTCCCTCACCATTCCGTTGCATTCTCCATCATTTGATTCTATTCCATAACATTCCATTCAATTCCACAACATTCCATTTCATTCCATAACATTCAATTCCACTCCAAAATATTAATCACGTTCTGTTACCTAACATTCCATTCCATTCTTCAAAATTCGGTTCCATTAATCAACATTCCACTTCATACCATAACGTTCAATTCCATGTCACAATATTCGATTCCTCTTAAAACATTCTCTTGCATAACATTCCATTCAAGTCCACAAAATTCCATTTCATTCCATAACCTTCCATTCCTTTCCTCAATGTTCTATTCTATTCTACAAAATTCCATTGCATTCCACAGAATGTCATTCCATTAGATAACATTCCATTCAATTCCACAAAAGTCCGTACCACTCCATAACATTCAATTCATTCCCAACATATTATTCCCAATCTGTTCCATAACATTATATTCCATTCTTTATAATTCGGTTCTACTGCTCTACATTCTACATCAGCCCATAACATGCCATTAGTTTACACCACATTCCATTCCATTTCAAACATTCTATTTCATTCTATTGCATAAGATTCCATTCCAAACCACAAAATTCCATTTCATTCTTTATCCTCCCATTCCTTTCCCCAAAATTCTATTCCTTTCCCCACATTCAATTCCATTCCACAGCATTCCGTTCAAATCCACAATATTCCATTCCATTCCTTACTTTCGATTCCATTCCAACAGATTACTCCTGTTCAATTACATAACATTCCATTGATTCAGTAAAATTTGGTTCTGTTAATTAACATTCCAATTCATACCATAACATTCCATTCGATTACACAGAACACCATTCCATTTCAACCATTTTATTTCGTTCTATTGCATATGATTCCATTCCAATCCACAAAATTCCATTCTATTCCTTGACCTTCCAATGCTTTCCCCAATGTTCTATTCCTTTCACTACTTTCCATTGCCTTTCACATCCTTCCATTCCATTCCGTAACATTCCATTCCATTCCAGAACTTTGAATTCCTTTCAAACACCTTATTCCTGTTCTGTTACCTAACATTCCATAACTTTCTTTAAAATTCGGTTGTATTAATCAACATTCCACTTCATACCATAACATTACATTCGATTACACAACATTCCTTTCCATTGCAAACATTCTAGTTCATTCCATTGCATAAGATTCCATTCCAATCCACAAAATTCCATTCCATTCCTTTAACTTCCATTCCTGTACCAACACACTATTGCTTTCCATAACATTCCATTCCATTCCACAACAGAGCCTTCCATTCCATAACATTCGACTCCATTCGAACATGTTATTCCGATTATTACCTAACATTCCATTCCATTCTTCAAAATTCGGTTCTATTAATCAACATTCCTCTTCATACCATAATATTCCATTCCATTACACAACACTCCTTTCCATTTGAAACATTCTATTCAATTCTATTGCATAACATTCCATTCCATCCCACAAAATTCTATTCCATTCCTTCACCCTGCATTCCTTTCCCCAAATTTCTATTGCTTTCCACAACATTCCATTGCATTCCAAACCATTACATTCCTGTCCATAACATTACCTTCAATTCCACATTCCATTCCATTCCATATCTTTCGATTCCATTCAAACACATTATTCCCGTTCTTTCACCTTACATTCCATTCCATTCTTTAATATTCAGTTCTATTAATCAACATTCCAATTCATAGCATAATATTCCATTCCATTTCACAGCATCCCATTCCATTTCAAACATTCTATTTCATACTATTGCATAAGATTCCATTGCAATCGACAAAATTCCTTTCCATTCGGTAACATTTCCATACCTTCCATTCCATTCCACCACACTGCATTCCATTCCATAACATTCCATTCGATTCCATGACGTTCGATTCCTTTCCTCAACATTCCTTTGCATTCCTCAGTATTCCATTCCGTTCCATAACTTTCAATTTCATTCCAAAACTTTCCATTACATTCCATGACATTCGATTCCATTCCAACATATTATTCCCTTAGTGTTGCATAAAATTCCATTCCATTCATTTAAAATTTGGTCCTATTAATCAACATTCCACTTCATAGCATAACATTCCATTCGATTACACAACATTCCTTTCCAATTCATTCTATTTCATTCTGTTTCATAAGATTTCATTCCAATCCACAGAATTCAATTCCATTCCTTAACCTTCCATTGCTTTCCCTAACATTCTATTCCCTTCCACAACATTCCATTGCATTCCACAGCATTCCATTCCATTCAGTAACATTCCATTGCATTCCAAAATATTCTATTCCATTCCGTTACATTCGATTCCTTTACAACACATTATTCCCGTTCTGTTGCATAACATTGCATTCCATTCATTAAAATTTCATCCTAATAATCAACATTCCACTTCAGAGCAAAACATTCCATTCGATTACACCACATTTCTTTCCAATTCATTCTATTTTCTTCTTTTTCATAAGATTCCATTGCAATCCAAATATTCCATTCCATTCATTAACCTCCCATTGATTTCCCTAACTTCCTATTCCTTCCCTTAACATTCCATTGCATTCCCCATCATTCGATTCTATTCCATAACATTCCATTCAATTCCACAACATTCCATTTCATTCCATAACATTCAATTCTATTCCAAAATATTAATCACGTTCTGTTACCTAACATTCCATTCCATTCTTCAAAATTCGGTTCCATTAATCAACATTCCACTTCATACCATACGTTCAATTCCATTTCACAATATTCCATTCCTCTTAAAACATTCTCTTGCATAACATTCCATTCAAGTCCACAAAATTCCATTTCATTCCATAACCTTCCATTCCTTTCCTCAATGTTCTATTCTATTCTACAACATTCCGTTGCATTCCACAGAATGTCATTCCATTAGATAACATTCCATTCAATTCCACAACAGTCCATACCATTCCATAACATTCAATTCATTCCCAACATATTATTCCCAATCTGTTCCATAACATTCTATTCCATTCATTAAAATTCGGTTCTACTGCTCTACATTCTATATCAGCAGATAACATGCCACTAGTTTACACCACATTCCATTCCGTTTCAAACATTCTATTTCATTCTATTGCATAAGATTCCATTCCAAACCACAAAATTCCATTTCATTCCTTAACCTCCCATTCCTTTCCCCAAAATTCTATTCCTTTCCCCACCTTCAATTCCATTCCACAGCATTCCATTCAAATCCACAATATTCCATTCCATTCCTTACTTCGAGTCCATTCCAACAGATTACTCCCGTTCAATTACATAACATTCCATTGATTCAGGAAAATTTGGTTCTATTAATTAACATTCCAATTCATACCATAACATTCCATTCGATTACACAGAACACCATTCCATTTCAACCATTTTATTTCGTTCTATTGCATATGATTCCATTCCAATCCACAAAATTCCATTCTATTCCTTGACCTTCCAATGCTTTCCCCAATGTTCTATTCCTTTCACTACTTTCCATTGCCTTTCACATCCTTCCATTCCATTCCGTAACATTCCATTCCATTCCATAACTTTGAACTAGTTTCAAACACCTTATTCCTGTTCTGTTACCTAACATTCCATAACTTTCTTTAAAATTCGGTTTCATTAATCAACATTCCACTTCATACCATAACATTCAATTCCATTTCACAATCTTCCATTCTTCTTAGATCATTCTATTTCATTCTATTGTATAACATTCCATCCCAGTTCACAAAATTCCATTTCATTCCATAACCTTGCATTCCTTTCCTCAACATTCTATTCTTTTCAACATTCCATTGCATTCCACAGATTTTCATTCCTTTAGATAACATTCCATTCAATACCAAAATATTCCATAACAATCAACTCATTCATAACACATTATTCCCAATCTGTTACATAACATTCCATTCCATTCATTAAAATTCGGTTCTACTACTCTACACTCCACATGAGCCCATAACATGCCATTAGATTCCACCACATTCCATTCCATTTCAAACATTCGATTTCATTCTATTATCTAAGATTCCATTCCAAATCACAAAATTCCATTTCATTCCTTAACCTCCCTTTCCTTTCCCCAAAATTCGATTCCTTTTCCCCACATTCAATTCTATTCCACAGCATTCCATTCGAATCCACAGTATTCCATTCAATTTATTACATTCGATTCATTCCAACAGATTACTCCCGTTCTATTACATAACATTCCATTGATTCAGTAAAATTTGGTTCTATTAATTAACATTCCAAATCATACCATAATATTCCATTCGATTACACAGAACACCGTTCCATTTCAACCATTCTATTTCGTTCTATTGCATAGGATTCCATTCCAATCCACAAAATTCCATTCTATTCCTGGACCTTCCAATGCTTTCCCCAATGTTCTATTCCTTTCACTACTTTCCATTGCCTTTCACATCATTCCATTCCATTCCATAACTTTGAATTCCTTTCAAACACCTTATTCCTGTTCTGTTACCTAACATTCCATAACATTCTTTTAAATTCGGTTCTATTAATCAACATTCCACTTCATACCATAACATTACTTTCGATTACACAACATTCCTTTCCATTGCAAACATTCTAGTTCATTCCATTGCATAAGATTCCATTCCAATCCACAAAATTCCATTCCATTCCTTTAACTTCCATTCCTCCACCAACACACTATTGCTTTCCACAACATTCCATTCTATTCCACAGCGTTCCATTCCATTCCACAACAGAGCCTTCGATTCCATAACATTCGACTCCATTCGATCATGTTATTCCGATTATTACCTAACATTCCATTCCATTCTTCAAAATTTACTTCTATTAATAAACATTCTTCTTCATATCATAACATTCCATTCAATTACACAAAACTCCTTTCCATTTAAAACATTCCATTCAATTCTCTTGCATAATATTCCATTCCATCACACAAAATTCTATTCTATTACTTCACCCTCAATTCCTTTCCCCAAATTTCTATTGCTTTCCACAACATTCCATTGCATTCCAGAGCATTGCATTCCTCACCATAACATTCCCTTCAATTACACATTCCATTCCATTCCATAAATTTCGATTCCTTTCAAACACATTATTCCCGTTCTTTCACCTAACATTCCATTCCATTCTTTAATTTTCAGTTCTATTAATCAACATTCCAATTCATAGCATAACATTCCATTCCATTTCACAGCATCGCATTCCATTTCAAAAACTCTATTTCATTCTATTGCATAAGATTCCATTGCAATCCACAAAATTCCATTCCATTCCGAAACATTTCCCCACATTCCATTCCATTCCACAACACTGCATTACATTCATAACATTCCATTCAATTCCATAACGTTCAATTCTTTCCTCAACCTTCCTTTGCATTCTCAGTATTAAATTCCATTCCATAATTTTCCATTGCATTCCAAACTTTCCATTACTTTCCATGACATTCGATTCCTTTCCAACATATTATTCCCTTTCGGTTGCATAAAATTCCATTCCATTCATTAAAATTTGGTCCTATTAATCAACATTCCACTTCACAGCATAACATTCCATTCGATTACACAACATTCCTTTCCAATTCATTCTATTTCATTCTGTTTCGTAAGATTCCATTTTAATCCACCAAATTCCACTCCACTCCTTAACATTCCATTTCTTTCCCTGACATTCTATTCCCTTCAACAACAATCAATTGCATTCCACAGCATTCTATTTCATTCTATTGCATATGATTCCATTCCAATCCACAAAATTCCATTCTAGATCTTCCAATGCTTTCCTCCTATGTTCGATTCCTTTCTACTACTTTCCATTGCATTGCACAGCATTCCATTCCATTCCATTACGTTCTATTCCATTACAAAACTTTATGCCAATTCTGTTACAAAACATTCAATATCATTCATTAAAATTCAGTTCTATTAATCAGCATTCCCCTTCATACCAT
This sequence comes from Smutsia gigantea, assembly GCA_032199065.1. Taxonomy (NCBI): domain Eukaryota; kingdom Metazoa; phylum Chordata; class Mammalia; order Pholidota; family Manidae; genus Smutsia; species Smutsia gigantea. Next base: position 8,136 of record JAVSCE010000112.1, read on the forward strand.
AACATTCCATTCCATTACACAACATTCCATTCCATTTCAAACATTCTATTTCATTCTATTGCATAAGATTCCATTGCAATCCACAATATACCATTCCATTCCGTATCATTTCCCCACATTCCATTCAATTCCACAGCACTGCACTCCATTCCATAACATTCCATTCGATTCCATAACGTTCGATTCTTTCCGGAACATTCCTTTGCATTCCACAGCATTCCATTCCATTCCATAACTTTCTATTCCATTCCAACACTTTATTGCAATTCTGTTACAAAACATTCAATACCATTCATTAACATTCAGTTCTATTAATCAACATTCCCCTTCATACCATAACATTCCATTCGATTACACAACATTCAATTCCATTTCAAACATTCTATTTCATTCTATTGCATAAGATTCCATTTAAATCCTCAAAATTCCATTCAGTTCCGTACCCTTTACCCAACATTCCATTCCATTCCACAGCCTTGTATTCCATTCCATAACATTCCATTAAAATCCATAACATTCTATTCCTTTCCTCAACATTCCATTGCATTCAACAGCATTCCGTTCCATTCAGTAACATTCCATTGCATTCCAAAATATTCCATTCCGTTCTGTTTTATTTGATTCCTTTCCAACACATTATTCCCGTTCTCTTGCATAACATTGCATTCCTTTCATTAAAATTTCATACTATTAATCAACATTCCACTTCATCGCATAACATTCTATCCGATTACACCACATTCCTTTCCAATTCATTCTATTTCCTTCTTTTGCATAATATTCCATTGCAGTCCATATATTCCATTCCATTCATTAACCTCCCATTGATTTCCCTAACATTCTATTCCTTCCCTCAACATTCTGTTGCATTCCCCATTATTCGATTCTATTCCATAACATTCCATTCAATTCCACAACATTCCATTTCATTCCATAACATTCAATTCCATTCCAAAATATTAATCACGTTCTGTTATCTAACATTCCATTCCAGTCTTCAAAATTTGGTTTCACTAATCAACATTCCACTTCATACTATAATGTTCAATTCCATTTCACAATATTCCATTCCTCTTAAAACATTCTATTTCATTCTATTGCATAACATTCCATTTCATTCCATAACTTTCCATTTCTTTCCTAAACATTCTATTCTTTTCCACCATATTCCATTGGATCCCACAGAATTTCATTCCATTACATAACATTCCATTTAATTACACATCATTCCATACCGTTCCATAACATTCAACTCATTCTGAACACATTATTCCCAATCTGTTACATAACATTCCATTCCATTCATTAAAATTCGGTTCTACTACTCTGCATTCCACAACAGCCCATAACATGCCATTAGATTACACCACACTCCATTCCATTTCAAACATCCTTTTTCATTCTATTGCATAAGATTCCATTCCAAACCCCAAATTTCCGTTTCATTCCTTAACCTCCCACTCCTTTCCCTAAAATTCGATTCCTTTCCCCACGCTCAATTCCATTCCACAGCATTCCATTCAAATCCACAACATCCCATTCCATTCTTTACATTCGATTTCATTCCAACAGATTAATCCCATTCTATTACATAACATTCCATTGATTCAGTAAAATTTGGTTCTTTTAACTAACATTCCAATTCATACCATAACATTCCATTCCATTACACAGAACACCATTCCATTTCAACCATTCTATTTCGTTCTCTTGCATACGATTCCATTCCAATCCACAAAATTCTATTCTATTCCTTGACCTTCCAATGCTTTCCCACATGTTCTATTCCTTTGACTACTTTCCATTGCCTTTCACATCATTCCATTCCATTCCGTATCATCCCATTCCATTCCATAACTTTGAATTCCATTCAAACACCTTATTCCTGTTCTGTGTCCTAAGATTCCATACCTTTCTTTAAAATTCGGTTCTATTAATCAACATTCCACTTCATACCATAACACTACATTCGATTACACAACATTCCGTTCGATTGCCAATATTCTAGTTCATTCCATTGCATAAGATTCCATTTCAGTGCACAAAATTCCGTTCCATTCCTATAACTTCCTTTCCTGTACCAACACACTATTGCTTTCCACAGCATTCCATTCCATTTCACAACATAGCATTCCCTTCCATAACATTCGACTCCATTCGAACATTTTATTCCGATTGTTACCTAACATTCCATTTAAATTCTTCAAAATTCGGTTCTATTAATCAACATTCCTCTTCATACCATTCCATTCCATTCCATTACACAACACTCCTTTCCATTTAAAACATTGTATTCAATTCTATTGCATAACGTTCCATTCCATCCCACAAAATTCTATTCCATTAATTCTCCCTCCATTCCTTTCCCCAAATTTCTATTGCTTTCCACAACATTCCATTGCATTACAGACTATTCCTTCCTGTCAATAACATTCCCTTCAATTCCACATTCCATTCCATAATTTTCGAATCCATTCTCACACATTATTCCGTTCTTTCATCTAACATTCCATTCCAGTCTTTAATATTCACTTCTATTAATCAACATTCCAATTCATAGCATAACATTCCATTCCATTTCACAGTATCCCATTCCATTCAAATGTTCTATATCATTCTATTGCATGAGATTACATTGCAATCCACAAAATTCCATTCCATTCGGTAACATTTCCCCACATTTCATTCCATTCCGCAACAATGCATTCCATTCCATAACATTCCATTCAATTCCATAACGTTTGATTCCTTTCCTCAACATTCCATTGCGTTCCTCAGTATTCCATTCCATTCCACAACTTTCCGTTGCATTCCAAAATATTCCGTTACATTCCATGATATTCGATTCCATTCCAACATATTATTACCCTTCTGTTCTATAACATTCCATTCCATTCATTAAAATTTGGTCCTGTTAATGAACATTCCACTTCATAGCATAACATTCCATTCGATTACACAACATTCCTTTCCAATTCATTCAATTTCATTCTGTTTCCTAAGATTCCATTCCAATCCTCAGAATTCAATTCCATTCCTTAACCTTCCATTGCTTTCCCTAATATTCTATTCCCTTCCTCAACATTCAGTTGCATTCCAGAGCATTCTATTTCATTCTGTTGCGTAGGTTTCCATTCCAATCCACAAAATTCCATTCTATTCCTTGACTTTCCAATGCGTTCCCCTATGTTCGATTCCTTTCCACTACTTTCCATTGCATTCCACAGCATTCCATTCCATTCCATAACATTCTATTCCATTACAACACTTTATGCCAATTCTTTTACAAAACATTCAATACCATTCATTAAAATTCAGTTCTATTAATCAACATTCCCCTTCATACCGTAACATTCCATTCAGTTAAATAACATTCCATTTTATTTCATACATTCTATTTCGTTCTATTGAAAAGGATTCCATTCTAATCCAGAAAATTCCATTCTCTTCCTTGAACTTCCAACCCTTTACCCAACGTTCTATTCCTTTCCACTACTCTCAATGGCATTCCACATCATTGCATTCCATTTCGTAATATTCCATTCAATTCCGCAAAATTCCCTTCCATTCCAAAGCAATCCATTCCTTTCCATTCCATTCGATTCCATTCCAACACATTATTCCCATTCTTTTAAAAACATTCCAAAACATTCTTCAAAACTCGGCTCTATTAAACAACATTCCACCTTATGCCGTAGCATTCAATTCGATTATACAACATTCCAGTTCATTTGAAATATACTATTTCATTCCATGCCATGAGATTCTGTTCCAGTTAAAAAAATTCCATTCCATTCCATTAACTTCCATTCCTTTCGCAACACTCTATTCCTCTCCACAACATTCAATTCCATTCCACACCATGCCATTCCATTCCACAAATTCCATTGCTTTCTTTAAACTTCCAGTCCTTTCCCCAACATTCTATTACTTTTCACAATATTCCATTGTATTCCACAGCATTCCATTCCAATCCTTTCCCAACACTCTATTCCGTTCCACTACTTTCCTTTCATTCCACAGAATTCCATTTCACTTTGTAACATTCCTTTCATTACCACGGCATTCCATTCCATTCCATAACATTCTATTCCATTCCAAAACTTTATGACAATTCCTTTACAAAACATTCAAAATCATTCATTAAAATTCAGTTCTATTAATCAACATTCCCCTTCATACCGTAACATTCCATTCAGTTAAATAACATTCCATTTCATTTCATACATTTTATTTCGTTCTATTGAAAAGAATTCCATTCCAATCCAGAAAATTCCATTCTCTTCCTTGACCTTCCAAACCTTTCCCCAACGTTCTATTCCTTTCCACTACACTCAATGGTATTCCACATCATTGCATTCCATTTCGTAATATTCCATTCAATTCCACAACATTCCCTTCCATTCCAAAGCATTCCATTCCTTTCCATTCCATTCGATTCCATTCCAACACATTACTCCCATCGGTTGCAAACATTCCATTCCATTCATTAAAATTTTGTCCTATTAATGAACATTCCATTTCATAACATAACCTACCATTCGATTACAAAACATTCCTTTCCTACTCATTCTATTTCATTCTGTTGCGTAAGATTCCATTTCAACCAAAAATTCCATTCCATTCCTTAAACTTTCATTCGTTTCCCCAATATCTATTAGATTCCACAATATTTCTTTGCATTCCACAGCATTCCATTCCATCCCATCCCGAACATTCTATTCCTTTCCACAACATCCAATTGCATTACACAGCATTCTATTAGATTCCATAACATTGCATTCTATTCCAACACATTCCATTTCATTCCATAACTTTCGATTCCATTCAAACACATTATTCCCGTTCTTTCACCTAATATTCCATTCCATTCTTTAATAGTCAGTTCAATCAATCAACATTCCACTTCATACCATAATATTCCATTCCATTTCACAGCATCCCATTCCATTTCAAACATTCTATTTCATTCTACTGCATAAGATTCCGTTCCAACCCACATAATTCCATTCCATTCTGTCATCTTTCACCAACGTTCCATTCAATTCCACAGCATTGCATTCCATTCAATAACATTCCACTTTATTCCATAACATTCCTTACCTTTCCGCAACATTCCATTGCACGCCACAGATTTCCATTCCATTCCTTCAAACTCTATTCTTTTCCCCAAATTTCTATTACTTTCCACAACACTCCATTGCATTCCACAGCATTCCATTCCTGTATATAACATTTCCTTCAATTCCACTACATTCCATTCCATTCCATAATATTCAATTCCATGCCATCACATTATTCTCATTCTGTTACTCAACATTCAATTCCATTCATAAAAATGCTCTTCTATTAATCAACATTCCACATTATACCATAATATTACACACGATTACACAACATTCCATTCCATTTCAAACACTCTTTTTCATTCTATTGCAAAGGACTCCATTCCAATTTCCAAAATTCCATTAAATTCCTTAACCTTCCATTCCATTCAGAAATGTTCGATTCCTTTCCACAACATTCCAGTGCATTCAACAGCATTCCATTCCATTCCATAACTTTCCATGCAATTCCCCAACATTCAATTCCATTCCATAACATTTGTTTCCATTGAAACACATTATTCCCTTTCTGTAACCTCATATTCCATTCCATTCATTAAAATTCGGTTTCATTAATCTACATTCCTCTTCATACCATAACATTCCATTTGATTACAAAACATTCCATTCCATTTCTATCATTCTATTGTATTCTATTGCATAGGATTCCATTCCAATCCAAATAATTCCATTGCATTCCTTAACATTTCATTTCTTTCAGCAACATTCTGTTTCCTTCCACAACATTCGAATTAATTCCAACACATTATTGCCGTTCTGTTGCAAACATTCCATTCCACTCATTAAAATATTGTCCTCTAGACGAACATTTCACTTCCAGCATAGCTTTCCATTCGATTATGCAATATTCCTTTCCAATTCATTCTATTTCATTCTGTTGCATAAGAAGGATTCCATTATAATCCAAAAAATTGCATTCCATTCCTTAAATTTCCATTCCTTTCACAACATTCCAGTCAATTCCACAACAGTCCATTCCACTCCATTACATACAATTCATTCCCAACACATTATTCCCGTCTGCTACAAAACATTGGATACCATTCATTAAAATTCAATTCTATTAATTAAAATAGAGCTTCATAGCAAGACTTTCCATTCGATTACAAAATATTCCTTTCCAATTCATTCTATTTCATTCTGCTGCATAAATTTCATTCTAATAAACAAAATTCCATTCCATACTTAACCTCCATTCCTTTCTCCAACATTCTATTCCTTTTAACAACATTCCATTGCATTCGACGGCATTCAATTCTATTCCTTTACCCAACATTCTTTTACTTTCCACTACATTCCTTTGCATTTCACATCATTCCGTTCCATTGCATAACATTCCATTCAATTCCACAACACTCAATTACATTCCATAACATTCGATTCCATTCCAAAAATTATTGCCATTCTGTTACCAAAATTTCCATTTTATTCATTGAAATTCTTTTCTATTAATCAACATTGCACTTCATAGCATAACATTCATTCGATTACAGAACATCCCATTCAATTGCAAACATAGTAATCCCTTCCATTGCTTTAGATTCCAATCTAAAACCACAAAATTCCATTGCATTTCTTAAAATGCAATTCCTTTCCCAACATTCTAATCCTTTCCACAACATGACACTGCATTCCACAGCATTCCACTCCGTTCCATAACATTCGATTTCCTTCAAAAACATTATTCTCGAACTGTTACATAATATTCCATTCCATTCATTAAAATTCACATGTATTAACCAACATTCCACTTCATACCACAAAATTCCAATCGAATATACAACATTCTATTGAATTTCAAATGCTGTTTTTCGTTCTATTGCATTATATGCCATTCCAATCCACGAAATTCCATTCCACTCCTAAACGTCCCATTGATTTCCCTAAAGTTCTACTTTTTTCCACTACATTCCATTGCATTCCACAATATTCCATTGCATTCCAAATCATTCCAATCCTTTCCATTAGATTTGATTCCATTCCAACACATCATTCCCAATCTTTTACAAAACATTCCATAAAATTCTTCAAAATTCGGTTCCATTAATCAACATTGCACTTCATACCATAACATTCCATTCGATTATACAACATTCAAGTCCATTTAAAACATTCTATTCATTCCATTCCATAAGATTCCATTCCTATTCTCAAAATTCCATTCCATTAATTTAACGTCCATTCCTTTACCAACATTTTATTCCTTTACACTGCATTCCATTGCATTCCACAGCACTCATTCCATTCCTTCACATTCCATTCAATTCCACAACTTTGCACTACATTCCATAACATTCCATTGCATTCGAACACATTATTCCCTTTCTGTTACATAACATTCCATTCCATTCATTAAAATTCGATTCTATTAATCTACATTCAACTTCATCGCATAAAATTCTATTCGAATAAACAGCATTCCATTCCATTTGAAACATTCTACTTCATTATGTTGCATAAGTTTCCATTCCAGTCCACAAAATTCCAATTATTTTCCTTACCCTTCAATTCCTTTCTCCAACTGTCTATTCCGTTCCACTACTTTCCATTCCATGCCTTAACATTCAATTCCATTCCAAGAATTATTCCCCTTCTATTACATAACATTCCCTTGATTCAGTAAAATTTGTTCTATTATTACTCCGTTTCATATCATAATATTGCATTCGATTACACAGAACACTATTCCATTTCAACCACTCTATTTCGTTCTTTACACAGGATTCCATTCCAATCCACAAAATTCCATTTCATTCCTTAACATCCCGTTCCTTTCAGCAACATTCTATTACTTTCCACAACATGTCAGTGCATTTCACCGCATTCCATTCCATTACTTTCACCAACATTCTATTCCTTTCCACTACATTCCATTGCATTCTACATCATTCCATTCTATTCCACAACATTCAATTCAGTTCCACAACATACCATTACATTCCATAACATTCCATTCCACTCCAACACATTATTCCAGTTCTGTTACCTAACATTCCATTCCATTCATTAAAATTTTTTCTGTTAAACAACATTCCACTTCATAGCATAGCATTCATTCGATTACACAACATCCCATTCAACTGCAAACATTGTATCTCATTCCATTGCATAGGATTCCAATCCAACCAACAAAATTCCATTCCATTCCTTTAGCTTCCATTCCTTCCCCAAAGTTCTAATCCTTTCCACAACATGTCACTGCATTCCGCAGCACTCAATTCCATTCCTTAACGTTCCATTCAATTAGAAAACCTTGAATTCCATTGCATAAAATTGATTCCATTCAAACACATTATTCCCATTCTGTTACCTAACACTCCATTCCATTCTTTGAAATTCGGTTCTATTAATGTGCATCCCGCTTCATACTATAACATTCCATTTGATTACACAACATCCCTTTCAATTGCAAACATTGAATCTCATTCCATTGCATAAGATTATCTTCCAATCCACAAAATTCCTTTCCATTCCTTCAACGTCCATTCCTTTCCCCAGCTTTCAATTGCTTTCCGCAACATTCTATTGCATTCCATAGCATTCCATTCCTGTCCACAACATTCCATTCAATTCCACAGCATTCCACTCATTACCGTAACATTCCAAACTAATATACAGCATTCTATTCTATTTCAAATACTGTTTCATTCTATTGCATCAGATTCCATTCCAATCCACGAAATTCCATTACATTACTTAACCTTACATTGCTTTCCCTCACATTTTATTCCTATCCAGAACATTCCATTGCATTCAACAGCATTCCATTGAATTCTGTTACATTCCACTCAATTCCAAAACCTTCCATTCCATTTGAAAACAATCCATTCTTTCCATTCCATTTGATTCCATTCCAACACATAATTCCAATTCCTTCACAAAACATTGCATACCATTCTTCAAAATTCAGTTCTATTAATCAACATTGCACTTCATACCGTAACATTCAACTCGATTATACAACATTCCATTCCATTTCAATCATTCTATTTTATTCTACTGCATAAGATTCCATTCCAATAAAAAATTCCGTTCCATTCAATTAACTTCCATTCTTTCGCAACACTCTATTCCTCTCCACAACATTCCATTCCATTCCACACCATGCCATTCCATTCCACAAATTCCATTGCTTTCTTTAAACTTCCAATCCTTTCCCCAACATTCTATTTCTTTTCGCAATATTCCATTGTATTTCACAGCATTCCATTCCAATCCTTTCCCAACACTCTATTCCGTTCCACTACTTTCCTTTCATTCCACAGAATTCCATTTCATTTTGTAACATTCCTTTCATTACCACGGCATTCCATTCAATTCCATAACATTCTATTCCATTCCAACACTTTATGCCAATTCTTATACAAAACATTCAATATCATTCATTAAAATTCAGTTCTATTAATCAACATTCCCCTTCATACTGTAACATTCCATTCAGTTAAATAACATTCCATTTTATTTCATACATTCTATTTCGTTCCATTGAAAAGGATTCCATTCAATCCAGAAAATTCCCTTCCCTTCCTTGACCTTCCAACCCTTTCCCCAACGTTCTATTCCTTTCCACTACTATCAATGGTATTCCACATCATTGCATTCCATTTCGTAATATTCCATTCAATTCCACAACATTCCCTTCCATTCCAAAGCATTCCATTCCTTTCCATTCCATTCGATTCCATTCCAACACATTACTCCCATCTGTTGCAAACATTCCATTCCATTCATTAAAATTTTATCCTATTAATGAACATTCCATTTCATAACATAACCTACCATTCGATTACAAAACATTCCTTTCCTACTCATTCTATTTCATTCTGTTGCGTAAGATTCCATTTCAACCAAAAATTCCATTCCATTCCTTAAACTTTCATTCGTTTCCCCAATATCTATTCCATTCCACAATATTTCTTTGCATTCCAAAGCATTCCATTCCATCCCATCCCGAACATTCTATTCCTTTCCACAACATCCAGTTGCATTACACAGCATTCTATTAGATTCCATAACATTGCATTCTATTCCAACACATTCCATTACATTCCATAACTTTCGATTCCATTCAAACACATTATTCCCGTTCTTTCACCTAATATTCCATTCCATTCTTTAATAGTCAGTTCAATCAATCAACATTCCACTTCATACCATAATATTCCATTCCATTTGACAGCATCCCATTCCATTTCAAACATTCTATTTCTTTCTACTGCATAAGATTCCGTTCCAACCCACAAAATTCCATTCCATTCCGTCATCTTTCACCAACGTTCCATTCAAATCCACAGCATTGCATTCCATTCAATAACATTCCACTTTATTCCATAACATTCCTTACCTTTCCGCAACATTCCATTGCACGCCACAGATTTCCATTCCATTCCTTCAACCTCTATTTTTTCCCCAAATTTCCATTACTTTACACAACACTCCATTACATTCCACGGCATTCCATTACTGTATATAACATTCCCTTCAATTCCACTACATTCCATTCCATTCCATAATATTCAATTCCATGCCATCACATTATTCTCATTCTGTTACTCAACATTCAATTCCATTCATAAAAATGCTCTTCTATTAATCAACATTCCACATTATACCATAATATTACACACGATTACACAACATTCCATTCCATTTCAAACACTCTTTTTCATTCTATTGCAAAGGACTCCATTCCAATTTCCAAAATTCCATTAAATTCCTTAACCTTCCATTCCATTCAGAAATGTTCGATTCCTTTCCACAACATTCCAGTGCATTCAACAGCATTCCATTCCATTCCATAACTTTCCATGCAATTCCCCAACATTCAATTCCATTCCATAACATTTGTTTCCATTGAAACACATTATTCCCTTTCTGTAACCTCATATTCCATTCCATTCATTAAAATTCGGTTTCATTAATCTACATTCCTCTTCATACCATAACATTCCATTTGATTACAAAACATTCCATTCCATTTCTATCATTCTATTGTATTCTATTGCATAGGATTCCATTCCAATCCAAATAATTCCATTGCATTCCTTAACATTTCATTTCTTTCAGCAACATTCTGTTTCCTTCCACAACATTCGAATTAATTCCAACACATTATTGCCGTTCTGTTGCAAACATTCCATTCCACTCATTAAAATATTGTCCTCTAGACGAACATTTCACTTCCAGCATAGCTTTCCATTCGATTATGCAATATTCCTTTCCAATTCATTCTATTTCATTCTGTTGCATAAGAAGGATTCCATTATAATCCAAAAAATTGCATTCCATTCCTTAAATTTCCATTCCTTTCACAACATTCCAGTCAATTCCACAACAGTCCATTCCACTCCATTACATACAATTCATTCCCAACACATTATTCCTGTCTGCTACAAAACATTGGATACCATTCATTAAAATTCAATTCTATTAATTAAAATAGAGCTTCATAGCAAGACTTTCCATTCGATTACAAAATATTCCTTTCCAATTCATTCTATTTCATTCTGCTGCATAAATTTCATTCTAATAAACAAAATTCCATTCCATACTTAACCTCCATTCCTTTCTCCAACATTCTATTCCTTTTAACAACATTCCATTGCATTCGACAGCATTCAATTCCATTCCTTTACCCAACATTCTATTACTTTCCACTACTTTCCTTTGCATTTCACATCATTCCGTTCCATTGCATAACATTCCATTCAATTCCACAACAATCAATTACATTCCATAACAGTCGATTGCATTCCAAAAATTACTGCCATTCTGTTACCTAACATTCCATTCCATTCATTGAAATTCTTTTCTATTAATCAACATTGCACTTCATAGCATAGCATTCATTCGATTACAGAACATCCCATTCAATTGCAAACATAGTAATTCCTTCCATTGCTTAAGAATCCAATCCAACCTACAATATTCCATTGCATTCCTTAAAATTCCATTCCTTTCCCCAATGTTCTGTTCCTTTCTTCAACATGACACTGCATTCCACAGCATTCCACTCCATTCCATAACATTCGATTTCCTTCAAAAACATTATTCTCGATCTGTTACATAATAGCCCTTCGCACTCATTAAAATTCACTTCTATTAAGCAACATTCTACTTCATACAACAAAATTCCAATCGAATATACAACATTCTATTGAATTTCAAATGCTGTATTTCATTCTATTGCATAAGATTGCATTCCAATCCACGAAATTCCATTGCACTACTAAACGTCCCATTGCTTTTCCTAACGTTCTATTTTTTTCCACTACATTCCATTGTTTTCCAAATCATTCCATTCCTTTCAATTCTATTCGATTCCATTCCAACATAACATTCCCATTCTTTAACAAAACCTTCCATACCATTCTTCAAAATTTGGTTCTATTAATCATCATTAAACTTCATTCCATAACATTCCATTCCATTATACAACATTCCAATCCATTTCAAACATCCTATTACATTACATTCTGTAAGATTCCATTTCAATGCAAAAATTCCATTCCATTCCTTTGACTTCCATTCCTTTCCCAACACTCTCTTTCCCTCTGCAACATTCCATTACATTCGACAGCATTCCATTCCAAAATATAGCATTTAATTCCATAACATTTGACTCCATTCGGAAACGTCATTCCAATTATTACCTAACAGTCCATTCCATTCTTCAAAATTCGGTTCTATTAAGCAACATTCCACTTCATACCATAACATTCAATTCCATTACCCAACATTCCATTCCACTTAAAACATTCTAATTCATTCTATTGCATAACATTCTGTTCCAGTCCACAAGTTTCCATTTCATTCCTTAACATTCTATTCCTTTTTTCAACATTCTATTCTTTTCAACAACATTCCATTGCATTCCATTGAATTCCCTTCCATTCCACGACATTCGACTACATTCAATAACATTGAGTTTTTCAAAACATATTATTCCCATTCCGTAACATAATAATCCATTACATTCATTAAAATTCGCTTCTACTACACTACATTCCACTTCTTGCCATAATATTCCATTCGATTATGCAACATCTCAGTCAATTTCAAACATTCTATTTTATCCGCTTCCATAAGATTCCATTACAATCCACAGAATTCCATTCCATCCCTTTATCTTCAATTCCTGCCCCAACACTCTATTCTTATCCTCAATATTCTATTCCATTCCACAATATTCCATTCCTTTTATAACATACTATTTCATTCTATTGCATAGCATTCCATTCCAATCCACAAATTATATTCCATTCCTTCAACCTCTATTCTTTTATCCAAATTTCTATTACTTTCCGCAACACTCCATTGCATTCCACAGCATTCCATTCTTGTATATAACATTCCATTCAATTCAACTACATTCCATTCCATTCCACTACATTCCATTCCATTGAATAACATTCAATTCCATGCCAACACATTATTCTCATTCTGTTACTCAACATTCCATTCCATTCATTAAAATTCTCTTCTATTAATCAACATTCCCCATTATACCATAATATTACACTCGATTACACAACATTCCATTCCATTTCAAAAACCTTGTCATTCTATCGCATTGGACTCCATTCCAATTTACAAAATTTCATTAAATTCCTTAAACTTCCATTCCGTTCAGAAATGTTCTATTCCTTTCCACAACATTCCATTGCATTCAACAGCATTTCACTCGATTCCTTAAATTCCCATGCAATTTCCCAACATTCAATTCCATTCCATAATATTTGTTTCCATTGAAACGCATTATTCCCTTTCTGTAACCTTATATTCCATTCCATTCATTAAAATTCGTTTCTATTAATCTAAATTCCACTTAATACCACAACATTTAATTTCATTATACAACATTCCATTCGATTTGAATCATTCTCTTTTATTCTATTGCATAAGATTCCATTCCAATCCAAATATTTCCATTGCATTCTTTAACATTTCATTCTTTCAGCAACATTCTATTCCCTTCCGCAACATTCTGTTGCATTCCAAAGTGCTCCATTCCATTCCATAACATTCGATTTCATTCCAACACATTATTGCCATTCTGTTGCAAACATTCCTTTCCACTCATTAAAATTTTGTCCTTTTAATGAACATTCCACTTCACAGCATAACATTCCATTCAATTACGCAACATTCCTTTCCAATTCATAATATTTCATTCTGTTGCATAAGATTCCATTCCAATTCAAAAAATTCCATTAAATTCCTTAAACATCCATTCCTTTCCCAAAATTCCATTCAATTCCATTACATACAATTAATTCCCAACACATTATTCTCGTTCTGCTACAAACATTCGACACCATTCATTAGAATTCGGTTCTATTAGTCAAAATTGAGCTTCATAGCATCACTTTCCATTCGATTACACAGTATCCTTTTCCAATTCATTCTATTTCATTCTGTTTCAAAGGATTCCTTTCTAATTAGCAAAATTCCATTCCATACTTAACCTCCATTCTTTTCTCCAACATTCTATTCCTTCTAACAACATTGCATTGCATACGACAGCATTCAATTCCATTCCTTTCACCAACATTCTATTACTTTCCGCTACTTTCCATTGCATTTCACATCATTCCATTCCATTGCATAATATTCTATTCAAATCCACGACACTCCATTACATTCCATTAATTCGGTTCCATTCCAACAAATTATTGCCGTTATGTTACCTAACATTCCATTCCATTCATTGAAATTCTTTTCTATTAATCAACATTCCACTTCATAACATAGCATTCATTCGATTACACAACATCCCATTCAATTGCAAACATTGTATCTCCTTCCATTGCATAAGATTCCAATCGAATCCACAAAATTCCATTGCATTACTTAAAATTCCATTCCTTTCCCCAACATTCTATTCCTTTCCACAACATGAAACTGCATTCCACAGCATTCCACTCCATTCCATAACATTCGATTTCCTTAAAAAACGTTATTCTCGATCTGATACATAATATTCCATTCATTAAAATTCACTTCTATTAAACAACATTCTACTTCATACCACAAAATTCCAATCAAATATGCAACATTCTATTGAATTTCAAATGCTGTATTTCATTCTATTACAAAATATTCCATTCCAATCCACGAAATTGCATTCCACTCCTAAACGTCCCACTGCTTTCCCTAAGGTTCTTCATTTTTCCACTATATTCCATTGCATTCCACAATATTACATTGCATTCCAAATCAATCCATTCCTTTCCATTCCATTCCAACATATCTTTCCCATTTTTTACAAAACATTCGATACCATTCTTCAAAATAAGATTCTATTAATCAACATTGCACTTCATACCATAACATTCCATTCAATTATACAACATTCCAGTCCATTTCAATCGTTCTACTTCATCCCATTCCATAAGATTCCATTCCAATCCACAAAATTCCATTCCATTCTTTTGACTTCCATTCCTTTCCCAACACTCTCTTTCTTTCGACAACATTCCATTACATTCCACAGCATTCCATTCCAAAATATCGCATTCCATTCCATAACATTAGACTCCATTCGAACACGTTATTCGATTATTACCTAACAGTCCATTCCCTTCTTCAAAATTCGGTTCTATTAATCAACATTCCACTTCATACGATAACATTCAATTCCCTCACACAACATTCCATTCCGCTTAAAAATTTTATATCCTTCTTTGCATAAAATTCCTTTCCAGTCCACAAGATTCCATTTCATTCCTTAACGTTCCATTCCATTCCTCAACATTCTGTTCTTTTCCACAAAATCCCATTGCATTGCATTGAATTCCCTTCCATTCCATAATATTCATTCCTTCCCAACACCTTATTCCCATTCTGTTTCATAACATTTCATTCCATTCATTAAAATTTGCTTCTACTGCATTACATTCCACTACATGACATAACATTCCATTTGATTATACAACATTCCAGTCCATTTCGAACATTCTATTTCATCCCCTTCCATAAGATTCCATTCCAATCCACAAAATTCCATTCCATTACGTTAACTACCATTCCTGTCCCAACCTTCTGTTCTTATCCTCAACTTTCTATTCCATTCCACAACATTCCATTCCATTCCACAACAAAGCATTCAATTCCATAACATTCGACTCCATTCGAACACGTTATTATGATTATTACCTTACATTCCATTCCATTCTTCACAATTCAGGTCTACTAATTAACATTACACTTCATACCATAACATTCCATTCCTTTACACAAAATTCCATTCCATTTAAAACATACTGTTTCATTCTGTTGCCTAACATTCCATTCCAATTAACAAAATTCCATTCCATTTCTTCACCCTCTATTCTTTTCCCCAACTTTCTATTATTGTCCACAACACTCCATTGCATTCCGTAGAATTCCATTCCTGTCCATAACATTCCATTCAATTCCACTACATTCCCTTCCATTCCATAACATTCAATTCCATGCCAACACATTATTGTCGTTCTGTTACACAACATTCCATTCCATTTAAATCATTCTTTTTTATTCTTTGACATAAGATTCCATTCCAATCCAAATAATTCCTTTGCATTCCTTAACATTTCATTCCTTTCAGAAACATTCTGTTCTTTCTGCAACACTCCATTGCATTCCAAAACATTCTATTCAATTCCATAACATTCGATTTCATTCCAACGAATTATTACCCTACTGTTGCCAACATTCCATTCCATTCATTAAAACTTTGTCCTCTTAATGAACATTCCACTTCATAGCCTAACATTCCATTCGGGTACACGACATTCTTTCCTATTCATTCTATTTCATTCTGTTGCATAAGATTCCGTTCTAATTAACAAAATTCCATTCCATACTTAACCTCCATTAATTTCTGCAACATTCTATTCCCTTAAGAACATTCCATTGTATTCGGCAGCATTCAATTCCATTCCTTTCCAGAACATTCTATTACTTTCCACTACTTTCCAATGCATTTCACATCATTCCATTCCATTGCATAACATTCGGTTCAATTCCACAACCTTCCATTACATTCCATAACATTCGATTTAATTCCAACAAATTATTACCATTCTGTTACCTGGCATTCCATTCCACTCATCGAAATTCTTTTCTATTAATCAACATTCCACTTCATAGCATAGCATTCATTCGATTACACAACATCCAATTCAATTGCAAACATTGTATCTCCTTCCATTGCATAAGATTCCAATCAAACCCACAAAATTCCATTGCATTCCTTAAAATTCCTTTCCTTTCCCCAAACTTCTATTCCTTTCCAAAACATGGCACCTCATTCCACAGCATTCCATTCCGTTCCATAACATTTTATTCCCTTCAAAAACATTATTCTCGATCTGTTACATAATATTCCATTCCATTCATTAAAATTCCCTTCTATTAAGCAACATTCTACTTCATACCACAAAATTCCAATCGAATATACAACATTCCATTGAATTTCAAATACTGTATTTCATTCTATTACATAAGATTCCATTCCAATCCATTAAATTCCATTCCACTCGAAATAATTCCATTGCACTCCTTAACATTTCATTCCTTTCAGCAACATTCTGTTCCTTTCCACAACACTCCATTGAATTCCGTTCCATTCCATAACATTCAGTTATTCCGAACACATTATTCCCATTATGTTACATAACATTTCATTCCATTCATTAAAATTCGGTTCTACTACACGACATTCCACTTCATGCCATAACATTCCATTCGATTATACAACATTCCAGTCCATTTTAAACATTCTATTTCATCCCCTTCATTAAGATTCCATTCCAATCCACAAAATTCCATTCCAATACTTTAACTTCCATTCCTGTCCAACACTCTATTCTTATCCTCAACATTCTATTCCATTCCACATCATTCCATTCCATTCCACAACAAAGCATTACATTCCATAAAATTCGACCCCATTCGAACACGTTATTCTGATTATTACCTTATATTCCATTCCATTCTTCACAATTCGGTTCTATTAATTAACATTAAACTTCATACCATAACATTCCATTCCATTACACAACATTCCATTCCATTGAAAACATACTATTTCATTCTGTTGCATAACATTCCATTCCAATCCACAAAATCAGATTCCATTCCTTCACCCTCCATTCTTTTCCCCAAATTTCTATTACTTTCCACAACACTCCATTTCATTCCACAGCATTCCATTCCTGTCCATAACTTTCCATTCAATTCCACAACATTCCATTCCATTCAATAACATTCAATTCCGTGCCAACACATTTTTCTCATTCTGTTACTCAACATTCCATTCCATTCATTAAAATTCTGTTCTATTAATCAGCATTCCACTTTATACCATAATATTACATTCGATTACACAACATTCCATTCCATATCAAACACTCTTTTTAATTCTATTGCAGAGGATTTCATGCCAATCCACAAAATTCCATTCCATTCCTTAACCTTCCATTCCGTTCAGAAATGTTCCATTCCTTTCCACAACATTCCATTGCATTCAAAACTATTCCATTCCATTCCTTTACTTTCCATGCCATTCCCAAACCTTCAATTCCATTCCATAACATTCGCTTCCATTGAAACACATTATTCCCTTTCTGTAACCTCATATTCCATTCCA
>JAVSCE010000114.1:0-48626 GCA_032199065.1 Smutsia gigantea
TACCCAAAAGGTGGGAAATGTCCATCAACTGATGAATGGATAAATAAAATAAGGTCTATTCATACAAGAGAGTATTATTTATTCACAAAAAGGAATGATGTATTGATAACTTGCAATAACACAGATAAACCTTGAAAACATTATGCTAAGTGAAAGAAGCCAGACATAAAGGTTGCATATTATATGATCATTCATATGAAATGTCCAGAATATGCAAAGCCATAGAGACAGGAAGAAGATAAGCGGTTGTCAGCAGCTGGGGTCAGAGGGAATAGGGAGTGGCTGCTCAAGGGATACGGAGTTTCCTTTTGGAATGATGAATAAAAAGGTGAATTTTCAGTGTGCGAATTATATCTCAATTTTAAAATTACTTCTCAATTAGTTTTTAATGTGTGGTGCAGACCCAGGGTGCTCTGGGTGGTCAGGTGAAGGGGGTAGCAGTTAGGCCAGGACACAGCTAGAGAGAGTGGACTCTGTTCCCATTCCTCACGATTTCACCCTCAGGGCAGCAGACCCCAGGATGACCCTTGCCGCTGAGGGCACAAGGGATCTGTCACTCTTGGCAAATAGGAGTCTCGCCACCCAGTTGTAAAGGGAACTTAACCTTTTATTTTTGAGTTCCTATTCCTCTTGGAGAAGAGAGACAGACACTGTTGACAAGTCTGGAAATTGGAAATGTAAATGAAAAAGGCAGTTCCCTGGGAGAGTCTGGATATGCAGCCTCCCTCACTCAATCACCTTGTGCCACACAGGCTCCCAGCTCAGGGACTCAGCAGCGAAGCCAGCTGAAATGGTTTACCATCCATCTCTCAGACAAGGCAAGGGACCCCGGGTGTTATGCCAGAAGGAAGCAAAAGTGGCTGTCTCATAATGTACAGCACCAAGCAGGTTAGTAAGTCTCTATTACCTCTTTGGGAGCAAAGCAACAGTTTGGATGATGTGTTTGAACCTGAATGGCAGGCTGTTATGGCTTAGGGTGGACACCCACTACCGAATCAATGGAATGGGCTGCTCTGTTTATGGAGGAGTGGGGCAAACCCTGCCTGTACTCTCCAGCAGCATGCAGGCTGGATGTGTTCCTGGAGACCATGTGGGCAGGCGCCTTCGTCTTACAGATGATGCTCAGAGAGGCTGCGTGACTTGGCTAAAGTGACAAAGCCTATTGCTAGCAGATGGAGGGCTGAAAGCCAGATTATCTGTCCCTACATTTATTGTTTAATTCCTTGGTCCACTCTTCCTCTCAAATGACAGATGCGATGATTCCATGACACCTGGTCTTTTGGCAATGTCACCCTGGAACTCCCTAAAATTCCTTCTCCTCCTCCACCCCTTCCTGTCCCTCCCTCCCTCTACCTCCTTCCTTCCTTTCTTCCTCTTCGGCTTTCCCTTTCCCACTCTCTCTCTCTCACTCTGTCTCTGTTTCTCTCTCTTTCCCCCTCCCTATCCCTTCTCCTTTTTTTTTGACAGAACTGAGTAAAATCTATCTGTACAGAGGCATTGCATAAAGTCCCAGAAATAAAGAAGGATTCTCAAACCTAAGTGAGCATGAGAATCACTTGGAGGGCTTGTTAAGACAGAGTGCAGGGCCCCACCTTCAGAGGTTCTGACTAATTTTTTTCATTTTTTTAATTGAAATATTGTTGGCATACAATATTATAATGGTTTCAGGTGTACAACATAGCGATTCAACAATCAAATGCCTGACTAAATGCTCACCCAGGATAAGTGTAGTTACCATCTGTCACAAAGTTATTACAATATTATTGGTGACTCAGTAGGTCCAGGGGGGAGCCTGAGAATTTGCATTTTTAACAAGCTGCCCTGTGAAGCTAATGCTGAGGCTGGAGGACCACACATTGAGAAACCTGCTCTGTAGTTTGAGAAGTCCACCTCCCAGCCTCTAAGGCAGGATTCTTTCTGTATCATTTTATGCAGGTAAACATCTCACTTGATTTCATAAATCTCCAGAACAATTTATGGACAAATCTATATAGTATTTCTCCAGGGAATTCCTTAGACAAATCAATATTATTATGGTCATCATGTGGAATGTACTGAACCTCTAAATGTCAGGTGAATGAATCCTATAGTCAGGATTCTTTTCTAATCCCCATCCCTGCATGCAGGTGAAACTTATTAATGGTCAAGAAGCCACCACCATTGCGTCTCACCTGCTGGAGCAGGACTCAGGTGTGACAGAAGCTGGAGATCTGAGTGGCGGAAATGATGTCATGTCCCCTGCTGACCTCCTCAGCCACAGGCAGTTCTGGGAGCACTCTGTTAAAGATTTTGGTTTACTTGTTTTCAAAGTATTCATAGAAACCCAGAATCATGGACTCGCAGGTCTGAGTAGGACTCTAGATATCAACTAGATATCTCTGTTCACTCTGGAACCTGTGCCGTGTCTCTCGGTTTCCCAATACAGTCCTGGCCTTTAGCCCGTCTTTAACGTGCTGCAGCATCAAAACAGCTTCACGATCTCCTCTAAGGGAGTTCGGGTCCCCACTGCATGGCCCCCTTTTTGATATGTCTACAGAGAAGAAAGCAGGAAGACACCAGAGCTTGAAGGACTCTTAACAGACTTAGTGAAATATTCTTCTTTGCCAGGACTGGAAACTGAGGCCAGGAGGCAAAGTAGGATGTAAATTCAGAGACGAGAACCAGGCAGCCCTCTAAGAAGTGCAGAGAGCAGCAGACACTGTTTTCAGGGAAACAAGGGCTCAGTGAAGGTCACTGAGCAGTGAGACCCCTGGCTGGAAGGGAGCACAGGGAGGAGGGACTGGTGAGCGGCCAAGCACGATTTGGGAAGGGCTGGACGAGTAGAGAGAAGGCAGCAGAAACTCACAACCCATCCATTTCCCAACTGTGACTCTGAGTTGTCTCGGGACCCGGCTGGCTGTGAGTCCCAGGGGGAGAGAGTGAGGCAGGGTGCTGGGCTATCTGGTTGGGCCCCAGGGCTCTGGAGAGTGCTCTGCACCTCTTCCTCCCTCCTTAGTTGGCTGGCCCTTGTGCAGGGAGCTGGAATCCCCTTAGACCTGGGTCTGTGCTGGCCCAGGACTTGTGCAAACTCTTTCTCCAAATTCTTTTCCAGACATTTGAGTTCTTAGCCTTCTCGCTTTTTAATGTCTTATGACAAATCAGCCAAGGCAACAGAACATGGGCCATTTGGACTATGTAGTAAGACACAAGAGTCCCGTGATCTCACCCCTGTCCTCCCACTCATCCTTTTCAAAAACGCCTTGCTTTCCCTTTTGCAATTAGGCATCAGATGTTTCTCTAGTTCCCTTGCCCTTCAGGGGAGAGAATTCTGAGACACCTGTTTGGTCCCAGAATCTCTCAGCTAGGTGTGATAACTGCTTAATAATACAACCATAAGGGATACTTTTTCTTCCCTTCATCCATTCTTTCTTCTCCTGGTGTTCACGTACCTCCCAAATAAACTTCTCACCCTCAAATCCTTGTTTCAGATTCTATTTGTAGAGTGAATCTAATCTCAGACATAGACTAATGCTCTCATACTTAAAGTCTCTACTGAAATATCTCCTTCAAAGGCTCTTAGATGCAGTAAAGGGTTCTGTTCCCTAATGTCAAGGGCACTGTCAGCAGGCATCTATGAAGGCACATGTTGTATTGTTTTCTAAATTTTTGTTTGTCTGAAAATATCTTCACACCATCCTTTACCTCTGTAAGGCAAGGACTATGTGCTACCCCTTCTTTCTATGTATATATCACCTGCCCAGCACCTTAGAGTGGGTGTTAAGTGATGGGTTGATCGTTGCCAAATAGTTAGCAACACCATGGTTCAGAGGAAAAAGCACTGGGCATGGAGTCAGGACCCTGGATTAGGGTCCCCAGCCTTCAAGACATTACTTGCATGACCAGGGACCAGCCACCTAACCTTCCAGATCTGTATCTTTTGTGTGGGGAATGCCTGTTGGAGGCAAGTTGGCTCCATACCTAATAAAAGATAAAAAGAGTCTTCTGTTTGACACACCACCAAAAATATCACTAACTGAGGGCCATATCTCCATCTGGAGGACTGACCAGTCACTACCCATTTTGGAATCGTTCCTCCGTGGTGCTGGAAGGAAGGAAGGAAGGACCTGAAATCCCAGGAGCTAGGGCCGGAAGTCTGATGGCTCACAGCAGTGATGGCTTCACGCTCCAGTAAACTCACAAAATGCACAGTGATTTCCCTTCCACTTAACCACCAGCAGCATGGAAAGAGAGCTCCTCTCTCCCACCCTCCTCCCCCTTCCTTCGTTAGTCATGACTCATTAATTGCCACTGGCGAATGAGCTTTATTCTAATTTTCATGATCTAATTCAGAGATGTTTTCAGCTAAAGATCAGGATATAGGTTTTTGGCTTAGCTAATGAAATATCTAACGAATTTGCATTCGTGACAATTATAAAAAGGCCACCTAGGAGGGAAGGGCCAGTCACAGCCCTCTGCTGATGCCAGCTAATGGCTCCCTTTAAGGGGAAAAGTGCAGTCTTTGTGCACTTTCCCCTAACTGACTGCTGTCTGCAGGCTCGGACCCGAGCAAGGGGAATGGAGAAGGAGCATTCGCCTTTCTGTTCTTTCCCTTCGTGCTGTGGTTCTGCCTTCAAACCAACAGCATGAAGTGAAAAGTGGGCTTTTCAAATGTAAAAATTATCTTCTCAAAATAGGATCAATGTATAAACTGGCATGTATGCGAGCTTATCTTAAAATAGAAATAATTCTGCATTCTAGAGTAATTACTCACCAGGGAGGGCAGTTTCCTTCCCTAATCAGATGGGATTATAAGGCGAATGACACCACAGAAAGCCAGTCTCATACAGTCTCAGAATTGTCGCCTGGCCCCTCAGCAGAGGGGTTTTGACATTCTCCTACCCTTGCCTCATAGAGTGAGCACATCACTTGAAGGTAGCAAAACCTGGGAAGAGAAAAGTTTTTCAAGTCACAGGGCTTAATCATTTAGTGTGGACAGTTTTTATGATCTCAGTTCCAAAGCAGAGTCTAAAGCCACAGGTTTAAGCAAGTGAAGGGGTAGACTTCAGGAGCAGCAAAGGCAGGACCCAAATCAGCTGACTGCACACCAGAACCCCTGCTACCTGGTTGCTCCAAGCTCCCCGTTACCCAAAAATTGTGGGGAAGAAGAAGGGGCATCCTCCATAGCCCCCAAGTTAAATGCACTCACCAGGTTTGCATATAGGAGTTGGGTTTTGACTTATTTTCCCTTCTTTATTATACCCTCCCTTCCACCTAATTTACCTTGACTTGAATGTCAGATCATCTCCAATGACCTCCTTGGGTCTCTTTCTGGCTTCGTTACTGAGCATTCTTCCACATTGGAAGGTGGAAAATGCTTCCTTTAATCTCCTGTGTCCCTCAATCATTGTCTTTTGGAGTGTCTGGTTTGGGCCAGTTCTTTTCAGGAGTTTGACAGCTTTATGTACGAGTTAATGTTTCTCATGTAACCTCAGGCACTTTTTCATAGTCAGCGGGAAGCTCTCTTGAATTTAAGAGGTCAAGATGGTGGAGTGAGGGATCTGACACAAGGATGAAAATAAAAATTATTACTCCTTTGGGAAGCCATCATATATATTTCAGGCCCTGGTGGCCATGGTAGTGAGGAGGTACTGGCCATGTCTTACACATTTATATTGCTTCAGTTCTTAGTATAGCACTTAGTTCACAGTGTTTGGGCCAGAAATGTGTGTAAAATCAATACATGGATGAATGAATGAATTTTAGACTATCTTCTTGATGGTAAGAAATCTGGAGGAAGACCATCAACAAAATTGAGATCTCAGTTCCCAGGGGAAAACAGAATTAGAGTCTGTGATAAAGAGATCAAATGTGGGATTGATATCGTGACTGATCTGTGATTGATATGAAGCCACTCTGTGCAAGAAGGGATTTGACTGCCAGTGCAAAAACCATTCCGTTTGCCCTAATAACAGTGCATGCAATGCACTGGGGTGGAGAAGAGGCTGGTGTTCTCTTGGGCACAGAGATGGCCTGTGTGGCCCCAGCATGGTGAGTGAGCAGGAGAGACGACTGGGGCAGGTGGGAAAGAGTGATGTGGTTTATGTCTTTGGAAGATCACTCTAGATAGTAAGGTCATGCACATAAAATAGCACATGTCATATGTTTGGTCCACATTTTTTATAGAGATATATAGAAATGTTTATAAGGTGCTTAGCAGTGTTTGGCACATAAGTGTGTTATAAAAGTTTTTCATAATGTGTGCAATATGTGTTTACTTCCTAGAAATAGAAATCCAAAGATAATTGTGTAGAAAATGGTATTTCTCACCTGGATTCCCATTAATAGCACCCATTGTCCATATATATGAGCCTGTTTGCATATCTGTGGGATGTTCTTGGGGGCAGAGGCGGAGTGGCCGGTCAGTCACGGGACTGCTGGCCCAGGGTAGGGGTGGAGAGGAAACACCCATTCTTTCCTCTCTGTTCCTGGCTGAGCTGTGAGAATAAACCCCTTTAATTCCCAACTTCCTGCCCTTGCCTTTATTTGGTCTCAATGAATTCATGGGGAGCTTGGCCCTGACAGGGAACCCCTCCTCCCAGAGCTGCAATAATAAAGATAGAGACCTGCTTCAGCAGTTAATAAAGGACACACCAAAAGATCATTATTAAAAACACAGAGATAAGTGCTAGAATAGACGTGTGTGCGCTGGGTAACATTCAGTGACTCCAGCTCAATGTTGGAGTAAGGCGGGAAGGAGCTAACCTGAGTGCAAAGGAGAGAGATACTTCAGCTGGAAGGGAAACAGCATGGGATATGCAGTTGTGTGGTGCTTTGCATAAGTTCAGAGTGAAAGGTGGTATGAAGGGAGGCTGAAACCCAGGTGGGGCCCACACAGTGGGGCATTTGTTAGTCCAGAGAAAGAGTAGAACTGTTTCCTATGGATGAAGGGGATTAACTGGAAAGTTCTTGACAAGCAGGTACCTTGCTAAGGACTATTGTTTTGGAAGATCCCTTGGGTTTGGAGGGTGATTTGAAGAAGGCAAGACAGAAGCAAAGTGACTGCAAGCTGGGTGGTCCTTCCCATGTCCTGATGATGGAGAGGAAGTGAGTGCTGGACCATGGTGGAGGACAAGAGAGGAAAAGTGGGCAAAAAGCAGGGTTTAATAATTATTTTGGAGGAGAAACATCAGCAGCACTTGATGCAAAATAAACACTCAGTAAAATTGTTTTAATTAAATTGATTAGAAGGATAGAGAGCAGATAAACTCCTCTACTGGCAATTGTATGAAAGCTAAGCAAACACTCAGTGAATGCCCATTACTGTCATAATTACTATCAAATTTGGAGTTACAGCCTATCAAGGGAAATCTCTTTACAGAGGCAAGGAAGGCAAGAAAATAGAGTTGGGTGTTACCCACAGCTCCATTCCCATTCTACAGATAGAAATTGAGCTCAAAGACATTTAAATAATGTATCCAACATCACTCTCAATGCTTCTTAGCACTGACCATTATGCTTTCAGACTAGTTACAGGCCAGTGGTGAAAATATGGAAATGATGGAGCATTCTAAACACTGATGATTTGTTGCCTGATCACTGAGGACACTCTGGTCTCCTAAGCCTGGAAGTTGAGATCTGATCCCCAGGGCTCTAATGTTGCACGAATTAGAGTCTATGTGCATGATGCCCGTGGACATGTGAATGAACAGTCTACACAGCTGTACACAGTAGCCAGTTATTTTCTCAAATGATTTGAGGTTGAATCCTACATTTGTATGTATGTTCAACCCAGTGGATTGAAGTTACACATTTATCTCCATGTCTTCCAAACCCCAGCTAAAAAAAATGTCAATAAAGGAACTTTTTGAAGGTTATAAACCCACAGGGACAACTAGAAGAGGAGAGGAAGCAGTAGTTTCCAAGAGACAACAATATTTTCTTGAAGATGAACATCTACAGGGGTAATAACAGATTTAATAAGACAGAAAAGCTGAACTATAGGTGTCTATAAACAGTATTGCAAACAGGAAGCCAGTCAATTCACACACACACACACACACACACACACAAATGATCAGAAATTGGGGGCACCAGATGGGAAGGACAAAGGAGGCCCACACCATCAAAATGTGTTGACAGTCTAATTAAGGAGTATTTGCTGCCCAAACATGCATAAAGCACCTAAACATAAACCAACTTGACCCTTGAAGACTCGGGAGTGCAAATCATTGTGAGTGCATTACACAACCATTACAATAAATATGACTCTCCCATCCCTAACAAAGACCATCTCAGGATGTGGGTCCTGTGGTCTGAAGTGGACAGGCCGCCTGGCTCTCTGCAGTTGAGAGGCAGCCCTCAAGGGGAGGTCTCTGTGATCCAGGTGAAGCCTGCTCATACACTGATCAGAAAGATGGAGACACAGATCCCTCATGTGCTATTTACCTAGCATATTTCTGGATAAAGAACAGGGGCTACCATTTTGTACAGTGAATTGAATTTCTCTACAGTTGGGAACAAAATCCTTGAAAGCACCTGGCAGAACCCAGTTCTGCCTCCAGCTCCAGGATCCCATAGATACCCTGCTAAGCACTGAGCAGTGATCTTGCAGGTACCCCCTCCAGTGGCCCCTCTGAGGGATTCCATCAGGCGCCAAGGATGTCAGTAGACTATGGACTTTTAAAAGATTGAAGCCTGAGGGAACTGGTCCCCAGAGGTGAATGTAATGCCTCTTTGTCTCTAAGCCCTGGATAGGGCTTAGCATTGGTTCATGCCCTCTCTCTCTCCCATACAACACTATTTTCTAATTTGTAGACCTTAATCAAAATATCCCATTTGTTCTTTTTCTAGTTCAGGATCCAATATATGAACAAACATTCTATTTCGTGGTCAAGGTCTCTTATTCTCGTTTCATCTTTTAAGCCCTTTCATTATTTTGTTACTAGTCTTATTTTTATTTATCACCATTCTAATATAGTTATTATCTCCTGAAATCTTTAGTCTGCTTTATTATCCCATAAACTAGATTGTTTTGAAATTTTTCCTTCTAGCTTTTATATGCTATAAATTGGATCCTCCTTGCTGTTTGTATAAGTGGTCATCATGCAGTGTTTTGCTAGCAAACTAGGAATGTTTGTAGTACCCTGATCTGAGCTTCTGGGAGTTAAGCTTCTGATAAAATCTCCTATACCTTCTAGAACACTTGGATCTAAATGCAGTTCAGTATTATGTACATGCACCCAGAGTGATGTAAAAATGATGATATGGGAATGAGCATGTCACCTGAGCTGGCTGGACTCTTGCTGAGCACATGAGCCCTAGACATAACTAGATGAGTAGGTGCTTTTGAGGGTTTGCACCTGCAGAGGTAGAGTGCGGGAAGCAACCAGAAAGGGGAGAGGGTGCTGAAATCTAGCCGGGGTCTACTCACCACCCTCACTTCCTGGCTCTAGGCTATATCTGCCCACAAAGGGTATCTTTGTCTAATTAGCATGAAGGTGTTAGTGCGGTCCTGCTCGGCCTGGTGACACATTGCAGACTGACATATCCGAGAACCAGTCATTTTAATAGCAGGAGACAGAGGGACAGTGTGGATAATTCTGTCCACCCCCACAGAGGGTGGAAATGTGCCACCCCCACAGAGAAGGCATCTCTAAGCATGGAGGCAGATGGGAATGTCACCTAGAATGCCATTATTCAATAGGAAGGTGGCAAAGATAGAATTGGTCACATCACAAATGCAGCTACTCTGCTCAGAGACAGGTAAGGGGCAGATTCCCCCTCCTACCTACCCCACCCCAAGCCCTCAGCTACCTGCTGACCGTTTTCACTGTAGCAAGTACTTTATTGAGTGTCTTTACTTGGCTGATGATCATTTTTCACCATTAAAGCAATAACTGCCTACTAGAGAGAAAACTTGTGAAAATAAGAAAAGTAAGAATTAAAGCAAAAATAAATCACTGCTGCATCTACCATGCACAAACACTATTAATATTTGTTTGTTTTGTGTTCAGCTTTTTAATGGAGCTATTCTATATTAGGGACATTTTTCCTGACATTGCTATTATATACTATCCTGCCTTTTAACTTCCTGTTCAGTCATAGATATATTGATGTTATTTCATCAATCAATGTATTCCATCAATTTTACATTATTTTTTCAGTTTTCATACCTGTGTAATGTTTTACTGGATGATCACACAATGGGTTATGTCATATAGATGGGCATTCATGGAGTGTTCAACTTTTACCATTACAAATGACACTTAGCCCTTATTTAGGATTATTTTGAGACTCCTAAGAATGACACTTCAGCTTTTTGCTGTCCAGATTGCTTCACTTATTCATAAATCCATTCTTTTTTTAATTAAAAAAAATTTTTATTTTGGTATAATTAATCTACAATTGCATGTGCAACATTATGGTTATTAAACTCCCCACCTGATCAGGTCCCCCCCACCAACCCCATTACAGTCACTGTCCATCAGCGTAGTGAGATGCTGTAGAATCACTACTTGTCTTCTCTGGGTTGTACAGCCCTCCCCTTGCCCCTCCAACATTGTGTCGGCTAATCGTAATGCCCTTTTTCCCCCTTGTCCCTCCCTTCCCACCCATCTTCCCCAGTCCCTTTCCCTTTGGTAACTGTTAGTCCATTCTTGGGTTCTGTGAGTCGGCTGCTGTTTTGTTCTTTCAGTATTTTTTTTTCTTTGCTCTTATGCTCCACACTTGAGTGAAATCATCTGGTACTTGTCTTTTTCCGCTTGGCTTATTTCACCGAGGATAATACCCTCTAGCTCCATCCGTGTTGTTACAAATGGTAGGATTCGTATTCTTCTTATGGCTGAATAATATTCCATTGTGTATATGCATCACATCTTCTTTATCCATTCATCTACTCATGGACACTTAGGTTGCTTCCATTTCTTGGCTATTGTAAAAAGTGCTGTGATAAACATAGGGGTGCATCTGTCTTTTTGAAACTGGGGTGCTGCATTCTTAGGGTAAATTCCTAGGAGTGGGATTCCTGGGTCAAATGGTATTTCTATTTTGAGTTTTTTGAGGAACCTCCATACTGCTTTCCACAATGGTTGAACTAATTTGCATTCCCACCAGCAGTGTAGGAGGGTTCCCTTTTCTTCACATCCTAGCCAACATTTGTTGTTGTTTGTGTTTTGGATGGTGGCCATCCTTACTGGTGTGAGGTGATATCTCATTGTGGTTTTAATTTGCATTTCTCTGATGATTAGCGATGTGGAGCATCTTTTCATGTGCCTGTTGGCCATCTGAATTTCTTCTTTGGAGAAGTGTCTATTCATATCCTGTGCCCATTTCCTAATTGGATTATTTGCTTTTTGTTTGTTGAGGTGCATGAGTTCTTTATATATTTTGGATGTCAACCCCTTATCTGACATGTCATTTATGAATATATTCTCCCAAACTGTAAGATGTCTTTTTGTTCTACTGATGGAGAAGCTTTTCAGCTTGACATAGTCCCACTTGTTCATTTTTGCTTTTGTTTCCCTTGCCCGGCAGATATGCTCATGAAGAAATCACTCATGTTTATGTCCAAGATATTTTTGCCTATGTTTTTTTCTAAGAGTTTTATGGTTTCATGACTTACATTCAGGTCTTTGATCCATTTTGAGTTTACTTATGTGTATGGGGTTAGACCGTAGTCCAGTTTCATTCTCTTACATGTAGCTGTCCAGTTTTGCCAACACCAGCTGCTGAAGAGGCTGTCATCTCCCCATTGTATATCCAAGGCTCCTTTATCATATATTAATTGACCGTATATGTTTGGATTAATGTTTGGATTTTCTATTCTGTTCCACTGGTCTGTGGGTCTGTTCTTGTGCCAATACCAAATTGTCTTGATTACTGTGGCTTTGTAGTAGAGCTTGAAGTCAGGGAGCATAATTCCCCCTGTTTTATTCCTCTTTCTCAGGATTGTTTTGGCTATTCAGGGTCTTTTGTGGTTCCATATGAATTTTAGAACTATTTGTTCCAGTTCATTGAAGAATGCTATTGGTATTTTGATAGGGATTGCATTGAATCTGTAGATTGCTTTAGGTAGTATGGCCATTTTGACAATATTTATTCTTCCTAGCCAAGAGCATGGGATGCATTTCCATTTGTTAGTGTCCTCTTTAATTTCTCTTAGGAGTGTCTTGTAGTTTTCGGGGTATAGGTCTTTCATTTCCTTGGTTAGGTTTATTCCTAGGTATTTTATTCTTTTGGATGCAGTTGTGAGTGGAATTGTTTTCCTGATTTCTCTTTCTGCTAGTTCATCTTTAGTGTATAGGAAACCAACAGATTTTGGTGTGTTAATTTTATATCCTGCAACTTTGCTGAATTCAGATATTAGTTCTAGTAGTTTCAGAGTGGAGTCTTTAGGGTTTTTTATGTACAATATCATGTCATCTGCAAATAGTGACAATTTGACTTCTTCTTTACCAAAATACATTCTTTTTTTATAACTATCTGGTTACCACTATGCTGTGCTGGGAACTGGGTGTTCATTATGAAAAGAAAAGGTCACAATCCCTATGTCTATGAATATTGTACATTTAGTAAAAGAAAAACTTTAGTCAAGTAATCAAACAAATACATATATAATTTAAAGTGGTAATAAGTCTAAGAATAAAAATACATGATACTCTAAGAAAGTATGGCAGAAGAGTCTAATTGATATGAGAGGCATATCCTTGATGCTGCTTTACCTAAAACCCAGTGGTGAAGTAGGAGTTAGATAAACTAAGAATAGAACAAAGCATTGTACGTGTAGAACTCACAGCACATGCAAGGGTCTGTATACAAATAGAGCTTGATATGTCAGAACCTGAAAGGTGACCATTGCTCCCAGAAGGAAATGAGCAAGAAGAGAAGGCAAGACACAAGGCTGGACAGGCACATTTGGAGAAATAATGTAAGGATGTGCAGTCTTATCATAAGAGCAAAGGGATGGAGGGAAGCAATTCAAAGAGCTTCAGCAGGGAAATAACATAATGGGATTTGTGCGTTCTGCAAGGGCTGGACAGGTTGGTGGGGTTGGGGGTGATGGCTATATGGCATGTGGTTTCCTTTCAAAGGAAAGAGAAAATGTTCTGAAATGGATGTGGTGATGGATGCACAACTCTGAAGTTAAGAAAAACCATTGAATTGTACATGTTAATGAGGTGAATTGTATAGTATGTGAACTCTGCCTCACTAAAGCTCTTTTTAAAGTATGGAGCTGGCTTCAGTGCAGAGAACGGGTCATAGGCAGCAATAGTGGAGTGAGTACAGCAGTTTTAATAGTCAAGTCAGGACATGAGTGACGGATTGTGCTGGGGGTGGCCATTGAGAAGGGAACAGTGGACAGATTCCAGATATATTTTTGTGTTTACATTTATTTATCAGATAGAGTGTAAGTTCTCAAATCCAGAGATTTCCATTCTTTTGCTAAATATACATCCCACCCCAGCTTTACTGAGGTGTAACTGATAAATAAAATTGTAATATATTTAAAGTGTACATGATAATTTAATATAAATATACATTATAAAAGGATTCCCATGATGAGGCTGATAACAAGTCTGTCACCCACATAATTATCTTTTTTGTGTGCGTGAAAACATTTAGGATCTATGCTCTTCGCAAATTTTTGAAGTATAGTCAATATACAGTATTATATTGGTTTCAGGTGTACAACATAGTGATTTGACAATTGCATACATTACTAAATTCTCAACATAGTAAGTGGAGTTACCATTTTGTCACATACAAAATTATTACAATATTATTGACTATATTCCCTATGCCGTACTTTATACAATGGAATATTACTCAGACATAAAAAAGAATGAAATCTTGCCATTTGCAACAACATGGATAGACCTAGTGGGTATTATGCTCAGTAAAATAAGCCAGACAGAAAAAGATAAATGCCATATGATTTCACTTATATGTGGAATCTATTAAAAAAAACAAATGAACAAAACAGAAACAGACTGAGAAGCACAGAGAAAAGACTGTTGCCATAGGGGAGGAGGGCGATGGGTGGGTGAAATAGTTGAAGGGGATAAAGAGGTATAAACTTCCAATTATAAAGTAAATTAATCTTAGCCTCTTTCAGTTATACAATACAATATTAACTATAGTCATCATTTCGGATATTAGATCCTCAGAACTTACTCATCTTATGACTGAAAGTTTATACCTTTACCAAACTCTCCCCATTACTCCCCACTGCCTCACCCCCTGGCAACCACCATTTTACTCTGTTTCTACAAGTTCAACTTTTATTTTTTTCTTTTTTGGATTCCACTTATAAGTGATACCATACAACATTGGTCTTTCTTTGTCTGGCTTATTTCACTTAGAATGATGCCCTCCAGCTTCATCCATGTTGTCTGAATGACTGGATTCTTTATTTTTTAAGGTTGAATAATATTCCATTTGTATATTTATGCCACATTTTCTTTATCTGTTCATCTGTTGATGGACACTAAGGCGGTCTCCATATCTTGGTTATTGTGAATAATGTAGCAATAATCATGAGATAGTCATTTCATTTGTTTCAGATACATATCTAGAAGTGAAATTCCTGGATCATATGGTATTTCTATTTTTAATTTCATGAGGAACCTCCACACTGTCTTCCATAGTGGTTGTACCAATTTATTTGCCCACCAACAATGCACAAGGGTTCCCTTTTCCCCACATCCTCACTAGCATTTGCTTTCTCCTATCCTTTGATACTAGGACGATGCCATCGTAACAAGTGAAAGGTTTTGTCTCACTGTGGTTTTCGTTTGAATTTCCCTGATGATTAGGGATTTTGTGTATTTTTTCATCTACCTGTTTTGCATTTGTATATCTCTTTTGGAAAAATGTCTATGCAGGCCCCCTGCCTATTTTTTAATCGCGTTATTTAAACAAACACTTCTCAGTGTTAATTAATAGGACTAGGATGGAAAATCTTGTAAGACAGTAAGAGGACAAAGGAGAGGCCAAGAATGTACTTGGGAGGATCAGGGGATTCCTTCTCAGAGGAAAAGATATTTTATATAAAACTGAAGGATGAATAAGTAAGATTTACTGAAAGGAGAGGAATCTGGAGATGGTGAGTAGGGTAGGAGAGAGGTAGATGGTGGAGAGCGATGGAAAGTAGGGAAAGCATTCTGAAAAGCTAAAGTTCCACACTGGTAAAGCTACAACCAGAACATTTTGAAAAGTACATTTGGCTGTGATACAGGCAGCGATCCACAAAGGTGACTGCCTTCCCAAGTCCCCTAGGTTGTTTATTAAAATACAAATTGTACCAGAAATGGAACTGTGTTCACCAAGCCATGTCACATTCTTCTGGGACACTCAGAAATACTGTATTTTCTAGCTTCCTGTGGTGGATTGATCGTGGGAACAACCCTATTCATTCATATCTTCCTCTGTCCATGTCCTATGGTATACATGCCTTTCTAACTCTGGACTTGGCCAGGTTTCTCACGGCTGCTATAACAGGTCACCACACACTTAGTGTCTTAAAGCAACATAAATTTATTATCCTACAGTTCTGGAGGCCAGAAGTCCAAAGTGGGTTTCACTGGGATAAGTCAAGTTGTTGGCCAAGTGTATTCCTTTCTTGGGGGGCTCTAAGAGACAGACTAATTCCTTCCCTTTTCCTGTTTCTAGATGCTGTCTGAATTCCTTGGTTCATGTTCCCTTCCATCTACAAAGCTCCCAATGGCTGGTTAAGTTTTCCTCATGATGTCATTTCTTTATTTCTAATTCTTCTGCCTCCATCTTTCCCATTTAAAGACACTTATGATTACAGTGGACCTACCTGGATACTCCATGATAATCTCCGTATGTTATAGTCAGCTGACTAGCAAACTTAATTCCCCCTTGCCATGTAACAACAATTTCAGAAATTAATTAAGGTATGGACATCTTTAGGAAGTCATTACTCTGTCTGCTACAGTCCACCCTCTAGCTTCGAAATGTTGAAATCCCACATCTAAAATACATTCACCCTATCTCAAGGTCTCCAAGGTCTCCACCCATTACACTTGCTTTGGCCAATGAGCCAGTAGAAGCAACACAGCAGAGATTTGAAAAAAACATTTTGTACATTGTAACTTGTCCTCTTGCTCTTCTCAGAAGCCTGAGTTGCTACAGGAACAAGCCTGGTGCATGATGAGAGTTTCATGACCATGTCCTCCCTGTTGTTCCAGCCAACAGCCAAACACGAGAAGCAGAATCTAACCAAAAGATGTATGACTCAGTCCAGTGAAGTACAGGATAAATTGCTAACCCACAGAATTGTGATATGAAGGCATGGGCTAAGCTTTGGAAGGGTTTGCTACATACCAACACATGACCAATACATCCCCTCACATCTGGGTGGGCTCGCTGATCAGTTATGACCAATGGAATGCAGACAAAGTGATGTAAGCCACTGCTGGGCCTGCCCCCTAAAATCTTCTGCAAGATCATCCACCTGCTCTCTCTTGGCCAGACACCCAAGAGAACAGAAAGCTGTAGGAAGACTCTGGGAGAGAGCGTGCAATTCAAATGAAAGCATGTGAGTCAGTGTAACTACTTAGAAGACAGCTGCTCAGAGAGCCACCTGACCAGGAATATTCTTACTGGACTCTTTGAGATCAAGGACTCAGGTGAGTTTTTACATTGAGTCACTGAGGTTTTTTTTTTCTTTTGTCGTAACAAGTAGCATTAATGAATCTAATGTTTAGTATTGCTACAAATAATACCTGGCACTAGGTAAATTAATATGTACCATACTTATCCTGATATATATCAAATCCATAGGCTAAATAGTGGAGAAGGATAAATGCTGAGAAATGGGTAAATTTGGGACAGAATAGGAACAAATAAATACCTGCCAAACATTTATTCATTTTGTTTTAAGCAATAAAGGTCCAATAACCATTTTTCAGTATGAAAGTGATGAGATGAACTGACTGTGAAATGCTTTTTTGTTCTCTCTCTCTTCCCACACTTTGCTACCTAACATCATGCTGTGATCACTGTTGGTGTTTAGTAAATAACTGTTTAAAGCAAGGCAGGAAGGAGCCATGTGGAATGGCGTTATCAGTATTTTCATGGTTCTGCTATTTTTCTCAGTTTCATGATTTATTTTCTCGATCAGTCACATCCATTGCTTTGAATTATGCTGTCAGAAATTCTTACCTGAATTTAGTTTAATGTCTGTAGCTTTGCTTTGCTCTCTTTTAACCCTCTTTAAGGGATGTAGCAGCTCTCTGCTCATTTTTGGAAGGACTCCCTGAAATAGCTCCAGCCTGTGAAATGCATCTGTATTGATTTCTGTAGAGTTCAATCAGCAGAAAGCCAGCTTAGACCCGATGTGAAGTTTCCATGGTCTCACCCTCCTTCCATAATCAGAGACACGGCATCTTTTAAAGATAACTTACTAAAATTTAAGACTCAGAGAAGGTTTGTGAAGTGTCAGAAGTCTTTGCATTCTCTTTCTTCTTTCTCATACTGTAAATTCCTGTGCCTAATTCATCATATTCAATGAGAAATCAGTTATGCTACTCCCCCATCCACTCATCTTCTTTGTACCTTACTTTCCTTGCCCTGTCTTCATGGTTATTCGGTTTTGCTGAAATAGTAAGCTCCAGGCTGTTTAAAATATTCCTATCATATCATTTAGTTAAAGAGAAGGTACTCAAGGTAAGCATTTTTATTTTACAGGGTCTGCCCATGTTGTCCGTGACCAAGAAATTAGTAGACGGACCCTTCATTGACACTTTAACTCTCATGTTAATGGCTTGTCCATTTAACTACCCAATGATTGTTGCCAACTTTATGAAAGAATTCTAATGAATAAAAAATATCAGAAAACCATAATTAACCTTGAGTATAAACATATTAACCAGAGGCAATCAATCATTTTCCCTGGCTTAGTAAACACTTAAAATGTATTAACTGTCCGTAAAGGAGTAATTAAGAGTTCTCTTTCAAACACAAGTCACAAAGGGTCAAACACAATATGCAAATCTGGGGATCATGGATGAGAATTAGCCAAATGGTTGACATTAGATGTTGTATTCAGAGCTGGATGCTCTCTGATAGGTGGATTTCCAAGCGTACATGTCTCTAAAAGACAAATCAGGGAATAACACCACTGTCACAAACTTTCTGATTGGATTAATTCTCTTAGATTTCATTCATACTGTAATGACAGTAATAGTAATAACTTAGGATGCACCTGCAGAGTTGTTTTATTTTCCATGCAGGTGATAAATATGTACACTGTTATCAGAAGTGTATGATTACACCGATTTTATTCCATGCTGGTCATATTGTACAGCATCATGTTTTTAACAACTATATTGAGGAATAATTGACATGTAATAAACTGCACACAATTTGATAAGTTTTGACATGTGTACATACCCATGAAACCATTACCACAATCAAGATAGTGAACCTCTCCATCACCCCTAAATTTTTCTGTTCCTCGGTGTAATTCCTCATTCCCAATCTCCAGACCCCTCCAGGTAACCACTGATAGATTATATTATAAGTGAGTCTGAATTTTTTAGAATTTTAAATGAATGAAAACATGTAGTAGAGTTCTCTCATTATTTTGAGATTGTTGCAACTTATAGAGGTACCAATAGTTCATTGCCTTTTATTGCTTTGTAGTTTCATTGTGTGGATAAATCTAGGCTTGCTTATTCAATCATCTGTTTTTGGACATTTGGCTTGATTCAAGTTTTTGGCTGTTACAAATAAAGTTGTTTTGAACATTTGCATACCAATCTTTGTATGGTAATATGACTTTATTTCCCTTGGGTAAATATCTATGGGTCATATGGCAGGAATACTTTTAATTTTTTAAGAAACTTCCAAACTGCTCTCCAAAGTGGTTCTACCATTTTACATCCTAAGCAGAAGTTTATGAGTTTCAGAAGCTCTTGAAATTGAATTTAAACTATTATGTTTATTTACAAGTACTCATTTCTCTTGGGAAAGTATCCATAGCCTCAATATTTGCAGCCAACATATTTCTAATATGATGTTTTCACTTAATTTATTTTCTATTTATCTTTTGCTATTGCTTAGTAAGTATACATTTGGCCATAATTTAAGCAAAAAAGCAGTTATTTATTTCTAACTTTTCCAATGTTTGAAATAAATCTATTTCATGGGAAAGAGTTCCCTTCCGTATTCATATCTTTATCCTCAATTGTCACGATGCCGATGTCTTCCAAAAGAAAGAATGTTCTCTTTCTGTGTGCTTATTATATAGCTTAACTTTTATGTTTGCTGTCCTAGGGCTTTTTGAGGCTACCTTGAAAACCTACCTCTGGTATATGGACTGATCATAGACCTGGGCATGCTTCTCTCATGCCAGAAACAAGTCTAATGGAGGGATAACTCCAAATTCCTGAATTTTTGGACTGGACAGTTGAATACATTCCTACCTGCCAGACAAAGCAAAATGAAAGAGTCAGCCACTAAGATGACTGAACAGAAAGAGTCTTCTCCTGGGTTTGGGGTAAGTTAATCTTTGTTAGCTGCCACTAAATGTTTTTTGTTGTTTCCTAACATTGGATAGGGATGGACAAGGGAAGAGATTTAGTAGTGCTCCATGGGACTTTATCAGCATTTTCTCATAATGAGAAAATGAGAAAGACCTAGCCTGACAATAATACATAGATAAAATTATCTATAGTCAGTGATTGTACTATTTGGTGTGTGTGTGTGTATTTGGTATAATAATAATATATTATATAATATGTATTTAATGGTATATTGTTGTTATTATTTGCTATAATAATATATTAATATTTGGTATATGTGATTATATTATTGAATATATATTTGGTATATACATATGTGTGTGTGTGTGTGTGTGTGTGTTCTGTATTCTGATCGAGCAGCATTATCACTCTTTGAATGTGTGTGCATCTAACACTTTGATAGGGCTGCTCAGATAAATAAGATGGTGTGCATTAGGCCAGGAAAGTTTTTCCTAAAGATTTGAGAGAGTCCTGAGACCTTTTTCCAAGAATTATCTGTGGAAGAATCATGGAGATCAGTAATTCCATAATACTACCATTTTATCATTTTAGAAAGAAGTTGGGCATTGCTAATCATGAATACATTCAACCCTATGAACCAACTCCTAGGTAACAAACACACACATGCATATGAGTATGTGCACACACATGTGCGAAGTTCAAAAGAAATGTGTTTGCATGCACCAAAAGATGTATATAAGAATGTTCATAGTTGCATTTTGAGTTCTAGCCCCAAACTGTAAGCAAACTTCGACATCAGAATGAATAAACTCATTATGGACTATTCATACGATGGAATTCCTCACATGAATGACATATATGCAACAGCATGATTGAATCTCACAAATATCATGTCGGGAAAAATAAGCCAGATGCAAAAAATACACGGTTGTGACTCTATTTACATAAAGTTCAAGAAATAGGCAAACTAATCTGTTCTGTTTGAGTATGCATACTTAAGCGGTAAAGCAATGAAGAAAAGCAAGAAAGTTATTAGGGTACTGGATATCCTAGACAGGTTACTGATTACTTTCCTGGGGGAAGGAGAGGATAATGGCTGGACAAGGGCACAAGGGAGGTTTCTGGGACGCTGGGTGCTGGAGCATACTCATGAGGGTTATACATTGTTGACAAATGATTGTTATATAGTTTGTTTTGTGCAGTTTTCCATAAAAAATCTACATTTAACAAATTTAATTCTATAATATTGCACATGTAATTGTAGATTAATGATACCAAAATAAATTATTTTTAAAAAAGTGAAAAAAAAAGAAAAAAAATTTAATTCTGAGTGCTCCCGAATCTCCATCTCAGATTTCCTCTTAAGAAGATGTTTTGACACCCCACGCATCTGCACCTCATCCTTGGTTTCCTCCCTCTCACACTGGGGCCAATGGCTCCCAGAAGTTGTGGCTACTGCAGCTGGAGGTAGGGCCACTTGGCTGGGAGGGAGGTCCTCGACAGAAATCCCTGGAGCCATCCGTCCCCACGCTCCTTATTCCCAGAGACTGGACACTGAGGTATCATTCACTGGCCTAATATTCCCCCATCCCACCCCTCAGAGCCAGCCTGAGGAAGTGTGCACACCCTTTTAACCCAAATATCCCTTTCTCTGTTTTGTCAACTTTATTTTATTCCAGGCTTCATAGGTCGCTTCTTTAAATGCCTTAGGGCAAGACTTTGGAGAGGCAACGGGTAGAGGGAAAAAGGTCACACGACACTGATCAACTGGCTTTAAATCAAAAATAGCAAACGACACTATCCTCAAAGTGAACTAGGTATGTCCTATTTTTGACAAAAAAAAATGATTTGTCCATTTCCTCAAAGAACACACTAATTAAAAGTGATTTGAGATAAGATGGGAACAAATACCTATTGATTTCCTACTGTGGGCCAGACATTGTGCTGAACTGTTGTGTAATCCCACTTCATGGTACATGTTATTATGTACTCCAGTTTATAAGTGGGAAAACTGAGGCCGGGAGAGGGTCATTGCTTGCCCTTGCTCACTCAGATAGGAATTGAGACAATAGGGCTGGAAACTCTGTGGGGCTTGGCTTCAAAGCGAAGACTCTTTCCATGCCATCATTGTGTAGAGCTTCTGGACAGGAAGATACATAGGGCAGACCTGGCAAAATGAATACGTTACATTGTAAACATCAGACAAGACAGATATTTGTCAAAGCAAATGAATTCTAATGCCAGGTAGGAAAGGAGAGATCTTTCTGCCTCTTACTCCATATTACCCTTGAGTGAACAAAGTAATTATTGGTTGAGGCAAAATCGTGGTGTCTAGATAACTCATTAGCTCTTATTTGTTTAAAGTCTGATGGTGTATGACTAAAGGATTTGTTCCAGATGTCAAAGCAGCACAATAGAGTTTACAGCTTGTGCCTTAGCAAAGCTTGGCTGCAGGAAATCACAAGAGGTCACTGAGGCAGAGAGAGGCTGGTCAGAGCTGCATTCACATCACAAAATGTCCCCATGTCCCCTCCAGGAAAGTCACCACCTTTCTGTCTCACAGAAATTCTTTGCCCATAACTCTGAATGTTAATGCCTTTTCCATTCTCTGAACCTAAGGTATTTGAAAGGATTATTGAGATAAAATTTTTCTGGGGTTTGATGCTGGAAAAACATTTATCTGAAAAAAAATTCATATTAATGTAATATATATGTAATTGTTATTATTTTAATAATATTAATATTACACATCGTAACATAATCTACTTAATTCAACATTCTTTGCTATTTTCCTTGCTTATCAGGAAGCTCAGAGCTCAATTTCCTACTCAAGTGAAGAGTTCTGCTTAGCCTAACTTCCTCATTAAAGGTAATGTTCATTCTGTTGCATGTCTTGTTTTATCACCATTTAAATGGTCCTCTATTATCTGTATGCATCTTTATACACTTTACTCTGTTTTCTTTTTTTTTTTCCTTAGGAATGATTACCATCTGGCATATCATTTATTTATAAATTAGTTTGTTATCTGTCTCCTAACAGGAGGAATATCAGCTCCATGACAGCACAGACATTATCTACTCTGTTCACTGCTGTATCCTTGGAGTCTGGAATGGTGCCTTTAAGACTGTCGGTTCTCAATATTTGGGAAATTGAATAATAAGAATTCCCACTAGAAGTATGTGAAGTGGAAATGACCATCAACCTTGAGAAAGGAAAAGTCAAGACTTGTATACTACGTGAGCAATTGTGATCTTTGCTTTTTCAACAACCTTCCTTGGGAGATTAGAAAATCAGCCTGTCCATCATTAAAGCATTTCAACTC
Source organism: Smutsia gigantea (assembly GCA_032199065.1). Classification (NCBI taxonomy): domain Eukaryota; kingdom Metazoa; phylum Chordata; class Mammalia; order Pholidota; family Manidae; genus Smutsia; species Smutsia gigantea. The sequence continues at coordinate 22,814 of JAVSCE010000114.1, forward strand.
ACCCACATACTCTGTCTGTGGTCATAGAGTGGACAGCAATCTAGCTCTTCTTTCTGCCATTGCTCAGGGCCCTGATTTGGTCTTCCCACCCTAACCTCCCCACCCACTCCGCTGGTTCCCTCCTTCCTTATAATTTGACCCATTCTTTCTTTCCCCTGTCTGTCCTTTGGACTTTGCATCCTTTCAGCTTGTCGATTTGGGTTCCTTACTCGACACTCTGGTCTCTATGAAGACATAGGGAATGAATTGCCTATTTGACCACTCCTGCTCTTGAATACAACTTGTAAACCCCAAGACCTCCAGCTTCTGGTAAGGGAGAGTTAGTGTTTATACGACAATCACCGCCCTTGGACATGGAGCCCCACCCACAAGTCCTCGGGAGCCCAGACTCCCAAGGTAGCTACATTTTTCTGACTGGGTCCAGGGTGGCTGGAGAAGACTGTTTGGTCTTAAAGTTTTCTTGTTGCTCCTGACAGTGTCACTTGTCCCTCACCAGCTTTATGACTTGATAGTACAACTTTTGTCTTTTAATTCTCTTGCCTTCTCTAGTTTTGCCAAACTGGGGATGGATATTCTTTTAATTATGTTCTTAGCTGATCTCAGGGGAAGGCTGACTTTTTGCATGGATAAATAGTTACCTATGCTAAAGCAATTGGCCCAAGTCCCCGAGACTGGACTGAGGAACCACCATGTCACCGACCCTGATTTACTGTTTTCAGTCACTGACATGGATCAGAACCTCAACCCTCCTGTCCTGTAGAGCAGATACATGGTTCAGCCATCATTTCCAAACTTCTTACTATTATTTATCTGAGAAGATTTAACACATTCTCTTCCAAATAGCAGTGAAAAATGACCTGCTCTAACCTTGCAAGGTTTTGAGGTGAGAGTGATCAGTAGAATGTCACTAATAATAAACGCAAAACATTGCCCCTATTGTGTGACACACACAAGTACTACTCCTTTATTCTTATGCTCTTTTTCCCTCTCATCTGGGAGTGCTGTCTTCCTGACAAGAATGTGAGATTCTCAAAAACTGAAAATATTTCTTATACGTTTTTCTGTTTCACAAAGAACGTCAAACAGTACCTCACACACAGAATGTGATCAGTAAGTATTTGTGGTTGGGAATAGATATTCGCTCTTAGATGCATTAATTAGCTTTTTGGAGCTGGCACTAACGAAGAAATGGGCAAATGTCATTTTAGGGTAGGGTGGAATCCCTGTGAGTGGTCACCCCAACACACTGATGGACCCTCTTTGGAGCTGCCTATATTGTATGTCTTCCAGCCTAGGCACTCACTGGCAGAAGACCCACTGCTCTTCAGCTAGGGTTGTTCAATATTGTCCAGACCTGAAGAGGTGTGTGTCACTGACCTCCAGCCTGTGTCCATCAGCTCAGATGTTTACGGGTGGTTCCCACCCCTTTCACATACTTGCCTCCTGCTCATCTCCAATTCCCAAATCCCTGCTCTCTGGACAGGACTGTTTTAAAGGTTTTATTCTGTGTCCTTGGGGTCTCTGTTCTGTCTCAATCAGTCTGAACATCCTTGGTCCAAGGCTGACCCTTCCGAATCTCCATCCCCTCCCCTCAGTTGTTTTCCTTCAGCCCTTACCCTTGCCTAACGAGGCATTGCTCAGCCAGGTCAGGCTAAGTGCCACAGCAAACATGTCCCACAGCTCAGTGGCTTACACCCGCAAAGGTGATTCCTCACTCAGACTGCAGTCCAACATGGGTGAGTGGAGTCATTCTAAGACCCAGACTCTGCCATCCCTGAGGGCCCCAGAGCTCTCCACTGGATAGTCTTCAGTTGGCCAAACATGAGGGGAAGAAGGAGGCATGGAACATCATGAAGAGCATATCACTCTATCCGTATTCTGTTGTCCATAACGCAGCCATGTACTCCTCCATGTGTGCCCAGGAGGAAAAGGAAAAGAAGAGTGGACAGAGCATCTCTGTACCATCTGCGCCACAGGACACATTGAATGGTAGCTTATCTTTCTCTTGCAAATCCTGGAATTGTTTCATAGCTAGAGGAAAGAGTGGGGTCTGTTTAATATTTGTGAGTCAATAATCCCATTGTGGTTTGATTAGCAGAGATTAACTAAAAGAGCCAAGTCTTTTGACAATAATCATAGTTTACATTTACTGTGTGATCACCATTGTTTTAGGCACTTTACATTTTTTGTTTGTTTTTATTATTATTTTTTATTGAAGTACAGTTGATATACAATATTATATTGGTTTCAAGTATCCAACACAATGGTTTAGCAGTTGCCCACATTATTAAATCCTCACCCCCACTAGTGCAGTTACTGTCTGTCCACATAGGAAGATGTTACAGAGCCATCGAGTAAATTCTCCATGCCACACTACCATCCCCTTGCCAAACATATGACTGAGATTTTTGTGTCCCTTTATCCACCTCCCCCTCCCTACCCATCTATCCCAACCCCTCTCCCTGGTACCCACCAGTCACTTCTCAGTGTCTATGAATCTGCTATTGTTTTGTTCATTTTGTTTTGTTTTGTTTTTAGATTCCACATATAAGTGAAGTCATATGGTATTTATATTTGCTCTTCACAACATTTCTATGAGATAGGTACTACTCTTGTTCCCATTTCATAGATGAATGAACCACGGAAGAGAGAGGTTAGGTAATTTTCCTAACATCACACAGCTAATAAATGGCCAAGCTGGGATTGGAACTCAGGCAGTCTGGTTCTAGGCTTTATGATATTCTGCCCCAAAATGGAACAGGGTCAGTTAAGACATTTTTTGATACTGAAGGGCGTGTGGGGAAATGTGAGTGTCTCACCTTTTCATAGTCCCCAAGCCTGGACGTGTGGTAAACCTTTACAGACCATATGCACATGGAGCCTATCCTCCTATTTCTTAGTGCCTTTCTCACATAAATGGCTACAAATGATACAAACTGTTTAGCAATGTGCCCTCTAAATTGACTCTCCGGGCGCCACTGGCTATAGAGGAGAAATGAGAGTACTTCATCTTCCACTTTGTTTTCTCTTCCCCAGCCCCAGCTTTTCAATAATGAAAGACATTTAATGAGCACCTATGATGTGTCAGACACTTCTCTAGGTACCAAAGTTTGGAGCAGACAGGACAACTAAATGCAATGCATGTTCCTAACAGCGTCCTGATCATGAAGGAAGAAGTGCAGTAGAACAGAAAGCCCAGCAGAGCAAGGGGTAGGTATCTAACTATGTAGCATGATGCCGGCCAGTGCTGACCACCTCGAAGAAAACAGGCAACAGTGGTCAGGGACATCCTCTCCGGAGGACACTTGGGAAGAGACATGAATGACCCAAGGGGAGCCATCATGTTAAAATGTGGAATGAGAGCATTCCAGGAAGAAGGAATAACATGTCCCAAGACTCAGAACAACATGTGGTCTTTCCATAATAACACTATTTGTACATTTTCAGGGTTCGTAACATTTGTATTCTCCTTTTAAAAAATAATTTATTTTGAAATAATTACAAATTTACAGAAGTTACATGTTCAGTTGAAGAACTTCCAGTCATCTTCATCTATATTCCCCAGCTGTTAACATTTGATTGCATTGCTCCATATCTATCTCCCTCCCTCCCTTCCTTCCTTTCAATCTCTCTCTCTCTCTCTCTTTCTCTCTCTGTCTCACACACACACACACACACACACACACACACACACACACACACACACACGTTTTCTCTTTCACCATTTGAAAGCAAGCTGCAGACATGATATCCCTTCAAAGATACTATAGTCCTGTGTAACCACTCTGCAAGCCTCCAGTCAGGAAGTCAACATTTTTATAACTCTGCCATCCAATCCATAGACAACATTCAAATTTTGCCTACTGTCTCAACTATGTCTCTTTTTTCCATGGTTCAGGAAGCCATCTAGGAACGTGCACTGTATTTTGTTTTCACATGTGCTAGTCTGCTCCCACCTGGACCAGCTCCTTCTCTTTCCTGTCTCTCATGTCCTCAGCAATTTTAAGGAGTATAGATTTCATATGCTGTCAGATGACCTTCGATGTGGATCTGATGTCTCCTCAGGACCATCCAGACTGTGCATTCCTGGTATGGGAATTGCAGAAATGATACTGTGTTCTTCTCAGAACATTGCATTAGGGATACATGATGTCAACCTATTCTACCTCCCACTGGTAATGTTAACGTTGATCATGCTGGCATATGGCAGGTTTCTCTACCATATGGACATCATTTTCCCCTTGGTAACTGGTTGTTATTTTGCGGGGGCATATTCTGAGATTATGCCAATATTATGTACATCAACTGTCACCCACCTACCTTAGCATGCCTGAATCAACACCTGCCTGAATCAATGACCATAGGTCTACTATAGCCAACAACTACTATGACGGCAGCCAAATATAAATTTCTATTTTCATCATTCCTTTTACTTATTAGTTTGGTTTTACTGTAAGGTAGAGTTTTGCCTTCTCCACTGGTTTACTTACATCAGTATGGACCCAGACATTCCTATTTTATTCATGATATTATAATCTGTAATACTTACACATTGTCTTGACATCGTAATATTTTTTAGCTTAGTCCCACATTTAGATTGCTTCAGTGTTTATATCCAGTCTGTTTTACCATTGTGTTACTGTTTATTTCTTGGCTGACTGAGGTTTATCATCTAGTATTTCCTTAACAAGACCCTATGGTATTTATATTGCCTACATTCTTACATGCTTTAGGTGTTTTTCTTTTTTTCCCTATAACAGCTTTATTGAGTTATTTATATACCACAAAATTCACTCATTTAAGTTGTACAGTTCAGTGATTTTTAGTACATCCACAGAGTTGTGCAACCATCACCACAATCAATTTCAGAACATTTCTGTTACCCCAAAAGGAGTCAGCAGTCCATTAGCACTCTCCCTTCTTCTATATTCCCTTCTGGCTCTCCACAACAACTCATGTATTGTCTGTCTCTATAGATTTGCCTCTTCTGGACATTTCACATAAATTAGATAGTACAATATGTGGTCCTTTGTGTCTGGCTTCTCTCACTTAGTGTAATGTTTTCAAGGTTCATGCATGTTGTAGCATGTATCAATACTGCATTCCTTTTTATGGTGAATAATATTCCACTATATGGATATACCACATGTTAAAAAAATCCATTCATCAGTTGATGGACATTAACAGTTTTGTTTATGAAAAATGCTACTATGAAGAAGAAATTCAGATGGCCAACAGGCACATGAAAAGATGCTCCACATTGCTAATCATCAGAGAAATGCAGATTAAAACCACAATGAGATATCACCTCACACCAGTGAGGATGGCCAACATCCAAAAACAAACAACAACAAATGTTGGCGAGGATGTGGAGAAAAGGGAACCCTCCTACACTGCTGGTGGGACTGCAAATTAGTTCAACCATTGTGGAAAGCAGTATGGAGGTTCCTCAAAAAACTCAAAATAGAAATACCATTTGACCCAGGAATTCCACTCCTAGGAATTTACCCTAAGAATGCAGCAGCCCAATTTGAAAAGGACAGATGCACCCCTATGTTTATTGCAGCACTATTTACAATAGCCAAGAAATGGAAGCAACCTAAGTGTCCATCAGTAGATGAATGGATAAAGAAGATGTGGTACATATACACAATGGAATATTATTCAGCCATAAGAAGAAAACAAATCCTACCATTTGCAACAACATGGATGGAGCTAGAGGGTATTATGCTCAGTGAAATAAGCCAAGCCGAAAAAGACAAGTATCAAATGATTTCACTCATATGTGGAGTATAAGAACAAAGAAAAAATACTGAAGGAACAAAACAGCAGCAGACTCACAGAACCCAAGAACGGACTAATAGTTACCAAAGGGAAAAGGACTGGGGAAGATGGGTGGGAAGGGAGGGATAAGAGGGGAAAAAGGGGCATTACGATTAGCAGATGTAATGTTGGGGGGGCACGGGGAGGGCTGTACAACTCAGAGAAGACAAGTAGTGATTCTATAGCATCTCACTACACTGATGGACAGTGACTGTAATGGGGCTGGTGGGGGGGACCTAATGAAGGGGTAGTTTAGTAACCATAATATTGCACATGTAATTGTAGATTAATGATACCAAAATAAATTATATTAAAAAAAAGAAAAAAGAAAAATGCTACTATGAACATTCATGTACATGTTTTTGTGTCAACCTATATTTTCATTTATCTTGGATAATATGTATCTAGGATTGGAATTGCTGGGTCATATGGTAATTCTGTGTTTAACATTTCGAGGAACTACCAAACCATCTTCCACAGTAGCTGTATCAGTTTACATTCCCACCAGCAATTCACAAGAGTTCCAGTTTCTCCACATCCTCACCAACTCATTATCTATCCTTTTTATACTGCCACCCTAGTGGCTATGAGGTGTTATCCCTTTGTGGTTTTGATTTGTATTTCCCTGATGGCTAATGATGTTGAGTATCTTTTTCTGTGCTCATTGTCCATTCGTATGTCATCTTTGGAGAAAGTCTATTCATATCCTTTTCCTATTTTTAAACTGGATTATTCATCTTTTTATTATCATGTTGTTAGAGTTCTTTACATATTTTAGAAATGATTCCCTTTTTAGATACATGATATACAAATATTTTCTCCTACTTGTGCGTTGTCTTTTCACTTTCTTTATGTCGTCCTTTGAAACACAAACATTTTTAATTTAGAGGAAGTCCAATTTATCTATTGTTCCTTTTGTTGCTTGTGCTTTTGTTGTCAGATCTAAGAAATTATTCCCTAATCCAAGGTCACAAAGTTTTATCTTTATGTTTTCTTCTGAGAGTTTTATAATTTTAGCTGTTGCATTAAAATTTTGATCTACCTTGAGTTAATTTTTTTGTTTTATTTTGTTTTATTTTATATTGAGGTACATGTAATAAAATGTACAGATCTTATGCTCAATGTATTTTGGCATGTGTGTACACTCATGTGGCATTGCCCAGATCAAGATATCAAACATTCTCATTAATTCTTCCCTCTTCACCTATTTCAACCATAACCCCAACCAACTCCCCTGTGGTAGCCACCAATCTATTTTCTGTATTTGTGAATCTATTAAAATTTTGTTCATTTGTTCTGTTTTTTAGATTCCACATATAGTTGTCTTTATCTGACTGACTTATTTCATTTAGCATAATACCCTCTAGGTCCATCCATGTTGTTGCAAGTGGCATGGTTTCATTCTTTTTAATGGCTGACTAACATTCCATTATGCATATGTACCACATCTTTTTATCCATTCACCTATTGATGGACATTTAAGTTGTTTCCATATTTGGGATATTGTAAATAATGCTGCAATAAACATAGCATGTCTTTTTGGTTTAGTGATTTTATTTTCTTCAGGTAAATTCCCAGAAAGGGAATTACTGGGTGAGTTCATTTTTGTATATGCTATGAGGTAGAGGTCCAGCTTCATTTTTTGCATGTGGATATCTTGTTTTCTTGGTACCATTTGTTCAAAAGACTACTCTTTCTGCCATTGAACTGATTTGGTAACTTGGTTAAAAATCAGTTGAATGGAAATGGGAGAGCATATTTCTAGACTCTCAGTTCTATTACATTGATCTATATGTCTATTGTAATGCCAGTACTACAGTGGTTTTCTTTTGCCTTTAAACTTTAACAAAAGTCCTGCTGGGTGTAAATAATTGAAGGTATTATTTCTTACCTCAAAGATTTTGGGGTATGGCTTGACTGTCTCTAGCACTGAATATGGAGAAGGCTAGGGTCTTCTCAGTGATACTTTTATCCTTAGGTCCAATGCCCAAATAATTGTTTATGTGTAATGTTCATTATTTCTTAGGATATATCTTGGTGCTTGTAGTTCCTTGTCAGTTTTTCCCGAGAGCTTCTTGCACTTTCATTATGTAGATTTGATATTCACTTTATGGAAAGTTTTCTTGAGCTATGTCTGAAAAAATATATATATATAAATATATAATTATATATATATATTTAAATTATTTTAGTCTTTCCCTGAGGACAATTATGGCAGTTTGGAAATATTCTGACTTCATTCTTTCCATTGAGAGAGAGAGAGATGATATGATATATGATATGATATCATATGATATCATATATACATTTTCTACACATATTTTATACATATAAAATATATATAAGGTTTATATATGTATTTTAGTTTTTTTAGGTTCATTTGTTTCATTTTGCTTGCTTTTCTCAACTCTTGCTTCCATAATAATTACTGTGCTCTGAACCATGCTAATTCGCCTTTGTCTTGTCTTTAGCGCAGCTTGTACTTCTCAGAAGTTTTATTATCTCTTCTACTTCATGTTCACTTCTTTCTGCCAGCTTATATTTCATCTCATTCTGATGTCTTACCATATATTCTCTGTGTGCTCATGTTTGTCTAGAGCTTTACTTTTTTAAAATGCTTCATTAAAATGTCCTTTAAAGGATGTAAATACAGTGACACTATCCCTTTTTTCAAAGACCATGTTTGTCCTCTAAGCATTTCTCATGCACCATTTCCTCTTGCTCCTTTCCTCCCATTTCTTTGTTCAGTTTTCATATAGTTCCAGTCTTGGTCCCTTTTATATTATAGTTTGTCTTTGAAGTGAGGTTTTTCCTGAACATACAATTTGTGTAAGGAGTCTGCATGGGGAAGGGTGGGGGCCATTCTTCAGGCCTGAAGAAATTCTCCCTGCTGTCCCATGAAGGTGCTCAGGACTCTTCGGTGCCCATGTGAGGAGGCCCCGACTCGCCTCAGCCCTCAGAAACATGCTCCCAATGCAGTGTCTCTCCCCACACTGCTCCTGACAGACTGCTTCCTGCAATTAGATGCACCTGTCCTGGTGGTCTTAATTCTTAAGTGTTCAAAGCGTATACAGGAAGGGAGCCTAATGAAATAGCATCTGTGGTTCTCTCTGAGGTGCTGTACCACGTGATGCTTTTATTCTGTTCTTTATCCTTTTCTATAGTTTCATTATTAACAAAACCGTACGCTACTTCTATAATCAGAAGATCAATGCATTTTATTAAAAGTAGGCAGTTTACCTGGTTTACAGTGGGGTGAAAGCCCTGGGAGAGTGGGAAGCTGGATGTGCCAGCAGGTCCCTCTGAACTATATCAGATTAATAGCTAATGACAGACCAGTTGAGGGGGCCATGGGGCTCAGCAAGGCAGATGGGCCACTACAGGTAAATAAATCACCACGTTAGCAACACTGAAGCAAGCTGGACAGAGGGGAAATCCTATACATCCAGCTTGCTTATTATTATGATCATCGTAACTCCCATGTGAGAGAAAACTGAAGCACGGAGGGAGAAGGTAAATTGCCCCAAGTCTCTCCATTGTGAAGACACCGATTAAATCCTGCTCTTCTAATTCCACATCCCCAGGCCTGTCCTCTCCTTCCTGCCTACTTATTAGCTCTCAGCTGGGGTGACTCAGTGTATGGTGATGCTATTAACCAAGAGGGGGAATGCCAGGGAGGGAAGGAGGCAGCTCGCAGGGAGAGATAATGAGCTCTGTTTTGGACATGATGAGTTGTTGTGAGTGTAGCTCTTGCAGCTCCACTGTTGGAATAACACGGAAGCAGAGACATCATTTTATGTGAAAGCCCACTGTTCCTGTCACTTCACTCCTATCAGTCAAATGAAGAAAAAAAAATAATGTTTCTAGAGCTCTGCTGGTGGATGTCTTTCTCCCAGACTGAAACCACCTAATGCAGGTGACACTGGGGTCTCGAGGAGACAAGGCTCTGACAGAGCCTGCTCTGAGTTGTCCGTGGGCCAAACGGCCTCAGGATCAGCTCTTGGCATGAGGGTCATTTCTTGGCGTTCATCCTCCTCAGGGCTGTTGAATTGGGGCATTCCAGACATCCTGGAGGTGGAGGTGCAGGGGAGCAGTGACAGCCCAGAGCTCCAGAGATTTGCCTTTCCCACTGTGGACTGAGTAACCAGCCTCAGGGGAATTTTACCAAGGCCAAGTGTTTCCTTTGAGACTGACAAGTAAAGCATCCAGAACCACCCTCTGCCTTTGTACATAGACCAGCTCACCAAGGCTGACCATGTGGGTTCCAACAACCGCAGCAAAACAACGAAATCGTATCTGGCCAAACTAATGCAACCTGTGCGTGATGAACATTTTCGCAAAGGTGGTAGCTGTTGAATTTCAAGCTTATCTTTCAAGTGTGCCTTTATAGAAAACGATGGTAGTCTACCTCTTCTGATTTCTGGTTGTGATAGTGTCCTAGGCCTGTCACGTTTATGTTTGTTTTTACACCAAATTTAGATTCAAATTTGGATTCTGTCGTGTATCAATTTGTACCCCTATTGTTTACTTGCCGAGAAATGATCCTTTCTTATTGTTTACTTATTTTTGCCTTCAAGCCTCATTTTTCTCACAATAAAATGGGCATAAAGAGACCAATCTCAGGATTCTATTAAATGAGATAATATGTGCAAAACATTTAGCACAGCGTTTGAAACATAGCAAGTGCAAATCAGTAAAGCAATATTATTTTGTAAAAAACGATTATTTAGACAATCCCCCGCAAAACTATTGTACCCTGCACACAACTCCAGTGTGATTTTGTCTCTTAAGATGTGGCAGTCATGGTGCATTTTGAAGCCTTTTTAGATTCTCCTCTCTAGCAGAGCAGATGAACTTCCTGCTGCCGCATGGATGCAGATAGAGCCGTTATCAGTGCCCCACAATGACCATGTGTATCAGTTATGAATCAACTCTAGACAGTACACAGAAGAGGACAGAGACTGTTGTTTGTTTTGTGCATCGGTGTGTCCCAAGCACACATATACAGGGTCTTAATATATATATTTTTTAGATTGAATAAATTTAATCACCTGCTGTGTGGCAAACACCATATGAGGAGGTGTACAGACTTGCTTCGTTTGGTTCTCCTCTACATCCTCGAAAACTGGTTGACCTTTGTATTAGTCAGGATTGGCTAGGCTAGGCTATAATAACAAACACCTCTCCAGTTTCAGAGGCATCTCACAACAGTCTCCTACTCACTCATACATCCCATCTATGTGTTGAGCTAGCCGCTCTGCTCCCTTGTCCTCACTCCAGGACCCAGGTAATGGGGCAGCACTGTGGCCAGTTTCAGAGTACAGAGAAAGAGCAGGGGAAATCACTAACTAGTTGTCAGCTCCCGGCCAGAAGGGACAAGGGCCTCTTGTGCTCGCATGTCATTGGCCAAGCATGTCACTGGCCATGTCTAACATCAAAGGGGATGAGATGGGGGTGTTGCAACCTTTAAAGTGCCTCGGACAGGGTGTGCACTTTTTAGAATAATCCTCATTCCTCACAAGGGAAACTGAGACTTGGTTAGGTAACATATCCAGGTGCTAAGGAAGTGGATCATGGTCTGTCTGAATCCAGAGCACATTACATCCAATTTGCCCTTTTGGTCTGCTTGTTTCTCATGTCTTCTTGGAGCCAAATATTTGGTCTCTGTAGGAGATCTACTTTTCCCTAGATTTGAATAGACTGAGTAAATATAACCAGGTTGCCATTTCTTGTAAATATCAAATTCCAGTGAATTGAATCCTAGGCAGAGGACTTTCTCCAGGACCACGAGAACGGCTGTTGACAGGCCCTAGATGACACCAAGAAGCTGGCCTTTTGTCACTCTGATGTGGAACGGATATCCAGGCTGCCTAAATCCAAGTGCCAGATGATGTCAGGATTTGACGGGGAGACGTCCTTGCAATCCATGCAGATATGCTGCCAGTAATCCACATCCGGGCCTGCTTTTCTGAAGTGGTTCACTGCCTCAGCATACTGAGCGCTCACCAGCTTATAAACACCAAATGCAGATTTTGTTACCGGTGCTCCAATTTTGGAAAACTCTTAGAATATTTCCACTTCTATAAATGTGCTGGAGGAAGAAAAAGTGCCTACCTCCTTTCCCTTCTAAAATACTTAGTAACTCATTACTCATCAATTGACATTTCCAAATAGCACAGTTGTTTGAATTCAACCCTTTTTAATTTTTTCAGTCATGGAAGATATTTCAGCCCTGGTTACATTTGGTAAGTTGTTCATGGAGGTGTACTCACAATACACAGGTCTTGAATCACTGGTTTCAGAATTTTCAGCCCCGGAACCTTATCTGAACCACTTAGGAGAAATCACTGCTGTTTGTAGCTTTTTCTGTTCCATAGCCTTTCTCTTACTGATGTGTTAAAAGAACATGAAATGGTCACAAGTCAGACAGAAGCAGATGGAAAAGGTAGAAAAGACATACAAACCTGTTCAAGATTTTACTTAGTGGCTTTCAACCGAGGGTGTGAATCAGCCACATTTGCATAGCTTTTTATAATCTCTCTCTGCCCAGAATTCATCCCAACTCCAGGGATAGGGCCAGGCATACATTTATCTTTTCAAAGTCCCAGGATGTTACTGGAGGCTTGAGAACTACTGAATGATATCATCAACCCTTGAGTTGCTAAGCCAGTGCCCGTTCCTGGCCACCCCACCTCCTTATTTATTTTTTATGTATAATTCCCAACAAATGACTGGTACATTTGCAGATGCTATGTTGAGGTTAGGATGTATTTCTTCTGTAAGGCCCGACAAGCCTCTGGATGCTAATTAAGGTCATTTTCAATGTTTTGTCCTAAGTCTGATGCAACCTTAACCCTCAGTTGTCAAGCCTGGTGTGGCCTTGCCTCAGGCCCTCTTGTACCTCTCTGGAGCACAGGAGACAGGAGGGGCTGGCTGTCTCAACCGTGACTCCTCTGCACTGCAGCCTGTGCCTCCGGCTGGCTCGCCACCCTTACTCCGACCATCTAAGGGGATGCCAATCTGCCCCTAAACTCTGAATTTTCTGGCTGTGGCAACTCTACCTGTGCTTCTACCTCCACCCACCCCCAGATATCTGACATTCACTTTCCTCACTGGCTTGCAGAGAAATGATCCTTTCTTATTGTTTACTTATTTTGATGTTGGGGGTGGAGAGAGAGGGTAGGCGGGACCCCTGACTGATTCGCGCCAACTGTTCGAGCCAGTGTTTGTATTACCCTGCAGCTTCCTGAACCTGCTGCTGATGACCAGGTCGGACTATCATGCCGGACTCTTTCCTTGTGGCGTTTTATCTCTCAGAAACTCTCTTCTCCTTCCTGTAAGCTAGCTGCTGTTGCTTTCCCATCTGCAGACTGTTTAGGACTCTCCCGAGTCCACATATTGCCTTTTTACCCCTATCATATGATCTGCCTGTAGCAGAGAATCTCCACCGAGCACAGGCAGTTCCCTGGCGTCAACCTCCAGATTCACGGGGGAGCGGCCTGCAGGTCAGATGACAAAGTGGACTGATGGGGAGGGGTCTGGCTGGAGCCTTACCTTAGAATCTTCTTTTTGGACTCTGTTTGGAGGACTTATTGTCTGGAGAACTTTTTATCACGCAAGGCAAGATGGTATGGCTTTCCCAGGAAAAAGGGGAGAACGGAGTAGAAAGCAGAGTGAGACTGCCTTCTGTGACAATGGTTAGCTTTCTGTTCCAAATTGAGTAGGGAAATAAGTTTGCATATGCAGCCATTGAAAAGGAAATAAGAACTATTCTATGGCTTTGCAGATCCAGGGTACCCAACGAGACAGAGTGGGGGTGCCACAGGAAATACTCTGGAGAGAGATAGGGTGGCCATCCAGCAGAGTGTCCTCCATGGGGAGGTGAGGAAAAAAGGGCTTTTCAGTACCTTTCAGAGCTTCCTAATATGCTCCTGCTGTCCAAGGACACAGCGACAGATTCCTGAGCACAGGAGCGTGGGTCATGGACGGCGTGACAGTCCCGACCTGGAAGCTCTCAGGGGGTCAGGGTGATGGTGGACCTTGGGGAGGATGGTGTTGGAACCGGCCAGCAAAGAGTCAGCAGGGCCATGGAGAACTGTAAGTGCTCCTGTGGGACAGACATAGGTGCCACTGCAGAGAGCCCTGAGGGGTCGTTTTGGGTCCTTCTCAGTCAGGTGGCCCAGAGAGCCAAGGGGTCCCAGCAGAAAGAGGCAGGGGGCCAGGCTGGACACCCGGGGGCTAAGGAAAGACTGTAAGTCATGACCTGGGATTGCTACATCCACCTGGGTCCCCAGGTCAAGGCAGCCAATCTTCTAAAACACCTTAAATGAAAAAGCAATGATTTAAAAATCTGAACAGTGGCAGAGAGCAGAAAGCCAGATAATGCCAGAACTAGTCCAAGGAACACCTTCCTGCCCCTGCCTCTTCTGTGCAGCAGCCCCTAGAGCCGAGTCTGGGGGAGGCAGGGGCTGGGCAGGGGGCCTGGGGGGATGAAGAGGGGAAGCTGCAGGAAGGGAATTTTCAGAAACTGACCAGTCTGCCCCCTTCTTACTTCAGGCTTCCAGCCTATTTAAATCGTGGTGTGAGCATTCCAGTTTCTGAATCAATCTGTGTTTGTGATATAAAGTAACTTTTAGATGTTCTACTACCTAAAAAAAAAAAAAGCAGAAAAAGCAAGGACTTGCCAGCCAGGAGAATCCTCACGCAGGGTAAGATCATCCCATGAAACAAAGTTAAAGGAACAATGAGAGATGGAAGATAGGCGCTCTCCCCAGAGACCTGCCCCATCTTCAGTATTACAAGGACCCCCTATGTTCCTGCCAGCCGCACACTAGCTTGTAGCTTTTCCCAGGGGGCTGGAACCCTGCTCAGGGCAGCGATTACTCTTGTGGCTCTGACAGGAGTGTCAGGCAGGCCAGTCGACTATTGCTAATTATTCTGTATTAGAATGCAACTTCCAGAAAGTTTTGGGATAGAGACAACAGCTGTTTTTTACTTTTCCAGGAATTTTTTTAGTACATGTATTAATGACATTACGTGTGTGTGCATGTGTATGCCAGGTGTTGAGTTTATCCCTGGAAATATACTACAAAACTGTAAAAAGGAGAGCCCCTGACCCTCTTTTGCTGAAATGACCATCGAGACCCGCGTGTGACTGACTACTTAGGTCTATACAGTTTAGCCCTTGTCTGTATTATGCAGATCAACCCCACAACCTGGTACCATTAGCTGCACTTTAAGGGTGAGAAAGCTCAGGGTGTGAGTTGCAGAGACTTCCAGGAGGTCACACAGTGACAACTTTGCTGGTAGAGCTGAGTCTCCGGCTCAGGGCTCTGACCCCTGACTCTGAGCTCTTTCCTCCATACCTCATTGCTCTGCATTCCCAGAGCCACGCTCTGCTCTGGTCTCCTTTCCACCTGCACCTCCAGCTGGCAGTGTCTTTGTCTGAACTTTATGTAACCTGGCTCTTCTCCAGGCCCCTGGCAGCGGTCCCAGCTCTCATTTTCTATCTGCCCAGCATCTCCCAGGTTCCCTTCTGAAGCTCTTATCCTTCTTTGGCAGCCAAATGCCCTCTATTTTATTTTCTCCCTAGGGCACACTCACAGGATGGAGAAAAGCCGAGAGATTGTTCACTTTCTTAACAGGAGCTGCTTTCAATTCAGCCACAGCTGCTACACGTTTCAGAAGTGAGATGGATCCCAAGACAGATGGCTCAGCAGCGACTATTTTAAGCCCCAGAGTCACAAGAACAGATCCAAAATAACTCAGTCCAGCAGGGGTCAAACGCAGAGCAGAGCTGCTGGCTTTAGAGAAAGCATGGCTCCAGATCTTTGGAGTCGCCGAGTGAGTCAGCTCTGGTGTTGTCTAGATAAAAAGACTCCTTCAGTGCAGTTTCCCTGCTGATGTTTCAGGACCTGACTTGGCCCCATGTTCAGTTTCTGCTCTCAAAAAAAAAAGTCTCCCTCAGATGGCTTTAAAGCTCTTATCTGGATATTTGTTATTGCTACCAGGATTTGTACCATGGGAAACTGTTCCCCTGTGTATCATCAGCTAATTGGGACAATAATGCCATGTAAGAAAGCCCCTCCAAACTCAGTGGCTTCAAACAGTGCTCATTTACTCTCCTTCATGTGCCTGGGTCTGGTGGGGGGTCAGCTGATAATGGGCTCAGCCTGGTTGATCTTGGCTGCAAGTTGCATATTTGCTCTTTCTGCCCCACCTGGCTCTCCTCCTCCTGGGACCAGCAGGCTATGATGGGCATGTTTTCACGGCAATGGTAGGAATGCAAGAGAAAAGTCAAACACATGCACATGCATGTTTCAAGCCTTTGTTTACATACATCTGGCTAAAATCACATTGGTAAAAATAATTTACTTGGGCAAGCTATATATCAGAGGGACAGGAGATATTCTGTGCCCCCGTTGGAGGTACAGAGGGATTTTAGGAAGGGACTTCAGGAAGGGACTTCAGGAAGGGGCTTCAGGAAGGGACTTCAAAGTCACATGGCAAAGGTTGTGGCTAAGAGAGGAATAATGAATTAGAAACAACATTGCTTTCCATGACACCTGGGTGCAGAGCGCCTGGAAAAGAAGGTCGTATGGAGGGGCAGCAGAGAAACCTGGTGGGTCTTTCCCCTCTGAGCAGTCATTTTCCTTTCTCCTCCAGGAAGGAGTCAGAGCCATGACAGAGGGCCTGACTTCTCCCTTTGGAATGGCCATAACCTATCTCTGCACTGTTTGTAAAGACTGGTTGTCCTGCCTTCTGTCCACTAAAGTGGACTGTTATGGGGACAATGGAAGTTCCTATGGCCAGAATCCTCACCTGATCCTAAACTGCTTTATGACATAATTGGCCTACTGCTAGGTTACTGCTTCCACACCCATAGGCAATGAGCTATTACTGACTGAGTCACTATATGAAGAGTTCCTCCTAGTGCTCTGGGTGGAGGCAGAGACCAGGTGGATTACAGACCTGCAGATTGCTGGATGCAGATATGATTCTAGTGCTCGACCTACCGCTGTGAGAATAAACCTGGGTGTAAACTCTTTTACTCCAAGAATGTTCGATTATTATCTCTTGGTCACATCGAATCCATAGCAAACTTGCTTGGGGTTGAAACCCTCAGACAAGACAGGTGTCTAATGCTGCTGAATTCTCCAAACTGGCTCCTCAGAGGGAGATCCTTAAAGATTTGCTAAGTCTGGAGATGCAAAGTGGATGGATGAGCAGGGGGTATTTTAAGGTCTTGAGCCCCTTAATCTGCATACCCCTGTCCCTGCATGTAAGAGTGCCTTAAGTTTCAATGAGAAGACAAGTGAAGTGAGCTTCCATGAATGCACGGGAGATGGCAACATATGTGTGATAAAGCCTTCCTGTTTTGGAGGCCATCATAATATGTCTATGGGCTGTCAATGGGGGCAGAGGAAGTACTGTGTGTTGAGATTTTTACACATAAAGACTGTGTAACACTAGACAGAGTCACTGCTAGAACCACAGAGTGCTCTTCATGCCACATGCCTCTGTTTAGCACCCTGAGCCTTGGTGAAAGGGACATTTGCCTCCAGAGACATGGGAGCAACAGTGTTATTCCCTCTGTCTTCCAATACTTGCTATCCCCCTGTCCTCCTTAATATGTTCATGGCATGTGTCACTATATGACGTTATTTATTTTCTTATTGCCTGGCTCGTCTACTACTTCTTGTGGGCAAGAACTCTACTCACCTTGTTTGAGCTTAGAGCCCCATGACCTGCCTCTGCAACATGGTATCAATAAAAAAGGAGTTCAATACATATATGTTGAATGAATAAATGAATAAATATATAGACTTGTCCCACTGTGTAGACTAGAGTAGGCAGGTGATATATATCCATTTCCTTCTTTCTTTCCTTCCTTCCTCCGTATAGATTGACATCCTCACCTAAAACCTTATTTCATTTTGCATGATTTGTTCCCAATGTGAATATAAACTTCCCTTAAGATCTGTAATGCTTAGGCCCAAATAGTGATTTCAGAGGAAAAAAATAATCAGTCTTGGCTCAGGTAGGCTCAGACCTTTTGAAATTCAGATGTAAGGGCACTTTAACTGCAGGCAGAAGGAGAAGACCATTAGATATTTAGATTATCTTGCTCCTCATTCACAGAGAAATATTAGTAGTGGGTGAAGAGCATCGTCTAGGGATTAGACGTCCTATATTCTAGTGTGAACTTAAGCAGGCAGGCTGTGGTAGACAGTATAATGGCCCCTCAATGATGTACACATTCTAATCCCCAGAGCCTCTAAATATGTTAGATTACATGACAAAGAGGGAATTCAATCTGCAAGATGGAACTAAGATGTATAATCAGTTGACCTTGAGATAAGGAAATTATACTGGATCATCTGAGTGGGTCCAGAGTTAAAAAGTGGGTAAGCTCAATTTAAAAAAATACATATTTTTAAATGGGGAAGAAGGAGGCAGAAGAGTCAGTGTCGGCAAGATGCAATGGGAGAACCATTCGACTAGTCATTACTAGCTTTGAAGATGAAAGAGGATTATCAGCTGAGGAACGTGAGCAACCTCAAAAAGCTGGAAAAGGCAAGAAAACGGATTCTCCTCTAGAACCTCCAGAAATGAACACATCCCTGCTGACACCTCGATTTTACCCCATTTTGGACCTGTGGCCTCTCTCTGCAACATAATAACTTTTCATTGTTTTCAGCCACTGCCTTTTTCTCTTTTTTGGCTTTACTTTGTTACAGCAGCAGTAAGAGACGGAAATACTTGCTTACTCATCAGGATTATCATTTAATCTTTAGAACCAAGGGAGTGGAGCCAGAGAGCTCCAACCATTTTCCCAGCTCTAATTTCTTCTCCTTAGAAAATGTTTTTGTAAACTGTCAAAGAGGTAATGACTTTATAGACTGTGGGGTCAGGCTGACCAAGGGTGCCTTTGAGTCCTTCAGTTCACTCTGAGTCCCTCGGCTTGTCAGGAGGCTAGTTCATTGCCTTCCCGTGGGTGCAGTGAGGGTTGACACATCAGAGCTCAGTCCATTTTATGTGTTCTCTTTCGTCTTTCCTTCAGCCTTCCTTTCTCTAGTGACAGTGGAGGAAGAGTGGCAGGGAGAACACATGCATACAAGGGGCAGCGAAGACACTGGCCTGGCCTTAACTGACATAACCTCTGTGGGTTTGGTTGGTTGTGTGTGTTTATTCCTGAGTCTTGGCTCATCGGCTTCCTGATCCTCTGTGTTCTTCTGCACGGACTTCTCAGAGATGCTTTGTAAAAACAAGAGTGATCACGGAGCATTCCTCTGGGGCAGGTTGTCAAGACTCTGGCTTCCTCCGGTATGAGTAGTAGTTTCCACTTCAGAAAGTGCTCCAAGGACAGCCAGGGGAGATGAGCAGCGCCCCTGGGGGATGCACTGATTCAGGAAAGATTCCGAGGCTTTCCCCTGGAACCACAGGCAAATATCCAGTGGGGTTATAGTGCAGGAGTCCTGGTCAGGATCTGGACGGAAGAATCTAAGAAGGGGGGCAGTTCGGGCTGAACATGGAGGCAGTTTAGAAGGTTACAAACCTTCCGTGTGATCTCAGTCAGGGGCAAATAACCAACTGATGAATTATGGAGAAATACCCTAATCCCACATGATTTCCGGAATCTCTGTTGTCATGCTTTTTTTTTAAAAGTGCAGCTCACTTTCCATCCAAACCTAATTGATGTCTTTTGTAGGTACTTCACAATATCTAAAGTGATTCTGTACCTTTATTTAACAGGTAATAAAGCCTTCTATTTTATATTAGAGATCAGACTTAATATGGGAATACCGCAAATACCTCTGAAAATGTAGCATAGTTGGCTCAACCCATTAAAGCATAAATGACTAGGATGTTATCCTTGCTAAGAGCTGAGACCTCAGGAGAGAGCAAACACACACAAATTCTAAAAAACAAGAAGTCCGACATGAAAGAATCGGGTGCAGAGAGAAGATGGGGGCACTGAAGGCAAATTTTACTAACTGCCCTTGGGGACTTGTTCAACCTGTTCACAAATACTATGGAGAGGGAAGCATGGAGGCACACTCTCTGGAAAGTGCATGCAAGGAGAAAATGGTCTCTTTTGTTGGGTTACTGCTTTAGTTTCCCACATGGCTATCCCATAAGGAGCTACCGGGAGAGTAAGCTGACCTGGCCTCAAGGGGAAAAGTATTTTCTTATTATCATCAAAGAGAAAAGCAAGTTTCAGACCCAGACTCTGTGGGTAGGTCCCAGGTAGGAGAGTGGCTTTGGCCTGAGATATCTCTGGATGGTGAAGTCTTAAGTAGCCTCTGCCATGTGGAGGCCAAAGGGGAGTTAGAAGGAGGACCCTCATAAGGGTCAGTGGCTGGCTTTATCTCAGCGTGAGTAAGCACAACTATCGCGATTCATGGCATTTCCTGGGTTTATTTTCCTACCAATTTCACTATTGGATGATATATATTTTAAAACTCACTTTGGAGTTTTAAATTGCTTTCATTGGACTACAGTTTCTCAAGCCCTTTCTCTGCCAGTCTAGGTAAGCACCAGAAACAGAAGTCAAGTGATTTGGGCCCTGCTCCTGAGCTACTCTTAGCCACACTACACAGTATTAAAACATAACCCCACAAACCTGTACGCTAGGTTGCAAAATTGGCCAGGGTATTGTGCGGCTTTGTAATCAAGGTCTATTTCTCCAGCCTTTAAATCCAGGCTTTTGGTTTGCTAGAATGTGGTAGAAATGACACTATTCCCATTTCCATCCCAGGCCTCTGAGGACTTGCAGCTTCATCTCTTGCTGCCATCACCATTCTGTGAATCAGCCAGGGCTAGCCTGCTGGATGCCAAAGATGTGTGGCCTGGTTACGCTGCCCCCTAGCCAATAACCAGCCCACCCTCAGTCCTGTGAGTGAAGCCTCCCGGTGTCTGCTCACCAGAAACACATGAATGAGGCCAGCCCACAACAGAAGCAGCTCCCAGCTATGCTCAGGCTCACGCTGCCCACCAAAGGAGCTATAAATGTTGGAGTTTTAAGCCACTAATTTGGGGACTAGTTTTCTCATGCAGTGAAAGTTAATTGATACACTTTGCCACGGCAGAGAGAAACCGGAAAGTACTGGAGTTTGGCTTATACGATGACATCGTCAAGGATAATCATTTGCTAATTTAAGTCCTATCTAGGGCCTTGATTATGGGTGTTTATAGGGGAGGCAAAAGCTGTGCATACTGAGTGTAGGGCTCAGGGTGAAAGAGAAGATGTTTGAAATTCAAATTCACTCTCCCTGACTCGTGGACAACAGGAGCTCTGTGTGCTTCCAGGGAATTGTTCTTTATTCATTAGAGTAGTAGCTGAGATAATAGAAAAATCAACATGGCCTTAAGTGATGGCTTTACTAATTGTGTACTCCTGAAAGAGGTTTTGACCAAAAAATGTATAGGTTGAACATCCCAATACTAATTCTCTCACCATAAGAATACCTCGCCCCTGCAAACCCCCACCCACCACTGTCCAGGACACGCACAGCGGGGGTTATCCGCTGAAGAACCAGGGGAGAAATTTTCTGAAAGAGAGACCCTGGCTCTGCATTTCTCTAAGCAGGTTCTGGTGCCCGTTGCTTCTTTGTGGAAACAGAGCTCCCGCTGACATTACAAAGAATCTTTCTCAAAGTGCGGAGAAACCGCAGGGCGGGCAGCGTGGTTCTCCCAGCTGCCGAGAGTCGGTGCCCGATGCATTCATTGGAGATCAAATTGGGTTAAATGCCCCCTTCCAAGCAAGCCCGCAAAATTCCCCAACACGACGTCTTTCATGAGTTAGCCCTCGAATGAAGGCAAGCCTCAAAGCCTGGCCTAGTTCTAAATTTAGATCAGTAATTTTACCCAAGAATGCAACTGTGTAGTGAATACTTCTGGTTTTCCTTTTCTTTTAATTCCTGAGCAGAGAGGATTAGGGCTGCGTTGGTGCCTTGACAATTTTGAGAAGGTGTCATGTGGATATTTCGCTGTGAAAAGAGCAAATGTAATAAGGAGACCAGCTTAAAATGTCAAATCACATTATTGGCAGACACCTAAGGTGATCTTTGCTGCTCTTCCCTGCTCTTAATTCAAGCAACATTACACGTGCTATGACAACAGCGGGCAGTTTGGAACAGACTGCTTGATCTCTGGGAGCCGGCTGCCGTAAGGACAATCTGAATGGTCCTTCGTGCTTTTTATCACTCTGAAAGGGGTGGTTATTCTCTGGGGGTCACTTTGCATGCTCTAAGAGCTATAGGAGCAGAGAGAGAGTGAAAGAATGTTGATGTATTTAGGAACGATTTAAAATAATTTAAAAAGTTGAATGAATATATGCATATATGCATGCGTTTACACACACACACACACACACACACACAATAAGGCTGCACAGTTCAATTAAATATCAGATACCTCTGGGATCAAATTATTTCAACTCATCCTGACTATGAAATGTTGAAAAGAAGGGCTGATCGGCAATTTTATGTACGTTCTTTGAATAAAAAAGAAAGACCAAAGTAATTAATGATCAGGCTGTACATACAATGTATTTAGGTCTCACGGAGAACAAGAGGGGTCCAATTCATCCTGTTCTGGAAGTAAAAGGCTCTCCTGAAACAGCATGGGACTGGCCAGGCCGAGACATTAAATGGCTGCATCTGGAGAAGCCAGCTTTTCTGCAATGGTTTTTGTGTAACCACTGGAGATGCAGATGTTTAAATGAAGATTTTCAGAACAATCCACCTGCTCTTGAGGCAAATCTTGGACTTACCTGTCTCCCTTATAACCTGAAAAGAGAGGCACGGGGTTTTGATTGAATTGCCTAGTAATTCTGTCATGAACTGCACTGCTTTCTTCTCCCTTGAACACATTACTGATGGTAACAAGGGAGTTATTTTCAATCAAAGCATGCTACAACGAAAAAGATTTCTCCTAACATTGTGATCCCTTCCTCTGAAATCCATTTCAGATTGGCGGATAAAATGTGATTATATTTACACTTCTCTGACACAATTCAGGCAGCAAAATAACAGCCTGCTGGAGACATTTTTCTTTTTCATATTTAGATCTGTCAGTGCTGTAGTGCTGGGGGAACGGGGAGGGGTGACAGAGACAGCTGGGGTTGGTGATGTGACTTAGTTGGCTCACAAATAGAGACGTTCTGTGTGCTGTGCATCTCTCCCTCCCTCTCATCCTGGAGCCTCTTGAATGGCGTTCAGAGTGATGATACAGCATGCTAATCAATAGTGCTCTATGCAAATCGAATTTCTCATTTTTGCCTTGACACAGCCCATAAATTATTTCAACATAATACTTTAATTGGCTCACACTCATTAACGGATGTACGATGTATGCCTCATCAGTAACTGTGTAAGTCACAGTTCAATTTGTATTAAACATCTAGGCTCCCAGATTGCAAGGCTAAAACGGTGGATGGGACAGCATAGAGGTGACGTGGTGTGGCAGAGAGTGAGAGAGCCCTGGAGGGAGTGAGAATTTCGATTCTGATTCTCAACCTACTGGGGTCTAGCCATATGTGATATTAGGTAACTCATCCAACTTCTCTGAGCCTGAGTGTCCTCATTTATAAAATGAATGGGTGGATTTACAGAGTTACCAAGATCCTATGGGAGCAAAGGCAGGGCTCTACTCCCTAGAGTGGCAATGTCAAATCTGTGTTCAAGTCTCCATTCTCAGGGTATGACTGACAATCTATTTCAACAAGATTATAAAGATCACCAAGGATTCCATAGATGTTACCCTGGACCCTTCCTAAGTGACTAACATTTTTAACTAAGTATGACACTGAGTCTTGAATCCAGGGAGGAAGGTGACCTTCATTTTTCTCAGGTCCCCTCTGAGCTCTTAGTCTCTTATGATGTTATGATCCAAGAATAAAGGCGTAACAACCCCTGCTGCTGGGAAGGCCACCAGCAGACTGTCATCAGCTCCCCACAACCTCTGGGGATTGCCTTAGTAGCAGGGAGCCATCTAGCTCCAAACCACAGCCCCTTCCTGGCCCAGCCTGTGTCCAGTGATGTTGGATGTGGGAGTAGGAGAGCTGGGTCTTTGAAGTCCAACTTGGGGCAGCTTCTAAGGGTCATCCCACTTTGAGAATCTCTGGTAGGGTGGGCTGAGCTTCCGTCCAGACTACATTAGTTTAATGTCTCCCTCTGTCCATTGTTGCTTTTTCCCCCTCGTTTCCAAAAGCACTCTCTAATAAAATTCTCACGTGCTGATCTCCATTACAGAGCCTTCCCAATCTGCACCACAGCAAAATGTATTTCCTTTCAGAGAGAGTTTAGGTATCTCTCACTCAGCAGTGTGGACCCCAGACCCCAGTTCAGTAGCCAACCTTTGAAAAACAGGAGGTATTATCACACCAACCTACAGATTTATGGATACTTTAGGAAAACAGGAAGATCTCCAAACACCCAGACAAACACAACAATCATCTGAGGCTGAGTACTTGCTGTCCCCTGAGATAGGACCTATCTGTCCCCATATTTGCCATACTCCCCTCAATGCCCTATTGTTCCCCAGTAGGGAGATGGGGCCAATAGCTACTGATCATTGTATTTACACGACATAGTGATATTTTTGGTGCCAATGCAGTGACACCTTTTCTCATCTGCTGATTCCTGGACACAAGGGAGTCCAAAGTACTTTGGCAGCACTTACTGTATGTAGTTCAGAGGGACCCATGTTGTGTTTTCTAGCAAGTACATCTCATTTGGGGACTAGCCAGCAAAGCCCAGAATTTCGGGAATAGAAAATACCAAGTTCCCCAGTGGGTCATTGGTTGTGATGATGAGTAGAGACTAGCCTGTCTCTACCCCTTTGTTTCCAGACCCATATATTCTTCCTACGTGGGGAACAGTATCGAATAAAGGTCTCTGATGTAACATCTATACTGTATCTTGAGGGATGCTACCTTACCCTTGCAGAGTATTACCTCCAAGATGGTACTTCAGCTGTGCCTTTAGAAAGCCATTTCAGGATTCTTTGGACTATTTCTTTCTTTGGAGTATAGGTATCAAATGACAATAGTGGAAAAAATGCCTTTGCCCAAGTCTTCATGATGAACTGGGTCCCTAGCCGGATGCTACATTGTATGGGATTCCATACCTATGGATCAGGCGTTTGTAAGCAATGTGGAGAAAATAAACAAACCCAGAACCATCTAGATGTATCTCTTTAAGGGTGAACTCCTGGCCTTTCATGGATAGAGGGGGCCCATTGTAACTGAGTTGCACCAATGGTCAATTGATCTCATTGAAGAATAGCGCCCTCTTGACACTGGTATGCTAGAACCAGCTTGGACCAGCTCTCAACAGTGACTTGTGCACATCTTTTTACAACTCCGTGTACAGTGACATCATGCCGGTAACTTAAAATTTGCCACGAGTACATCACAAAAATAGGAAAACACCACAAATGAGACTTTTTTGAGAGAGCCAGGTGTTAAACATTTACCAGCATACCACTGCTTATAACTTAAACCAGCACTGTTCCTAACCTTCAGTCCCATTAAGTAATTTTGATTGCTTAAATCTAAATTACTGGGGGCTCCTTTTCTATTTGTAATGACATATCCTCTTAGAACTATCATTTCATTGAAAGCAGCCATGACTTCCTGAAGAATTCCAGAAACAAGCAAATTTTAAAAAGAAATCTTTTTGATGGCATGAGCACAGCCAAGTTATTCAAGCGAGCAACGTCTTTCCTTTCTTAGGGCATTTGCTGAGGTCTAGCCTGGAGCTTTTATGGATGGCAGAAAGGGATGGTCGGTAGTTCTCAGCACTGTTGTGCAAATGGGGAAGAAATGAGAGTTCAGTGCTTTAAAGAGTTCCAGGACTTGATGGGTCAAGATACTGGAGAAGAGGACCTGCAGAGAGATTTTGTTCCATGTTTCACCTCAGGGCATTTGCCAAATCCAAGCTGAGTTGGACAAAAAGCTATGAACAAAGCAGAAAATGACAAT
>JAVSCE010000115.1:0-71141 GCA_032199065.1 Smutsia gigantea
AAGCCAGCATCACTCTAATACAAAAACCTGGCAAAGACCTCACCAAAAAAGAAAATTACAGACCAATATCCCTGATGAACGTAGATGCAAATATACTCAACAAAATATTAGCAAACCGAATTCAAAAATACATCAAGAGGATCATACACCATGATCAAGTGGGATTCATCCCAGGGATGCAAGGATGGTACAACATTTGAAAATCCATCAACAGCATCCACCACATCAACAAAAAGAAGAACAAAAACCACATGATCATCTCCATAGATGCTGAAAAAGCATTTGACAAAATTCAGCATCCATTCCTGATTCAAACTCTCAACAAAATGGGTATAGAGGGCAAGTACCTCAACATCATAAAGGCTATATATGACAAACCCACAGCTAACATCATACTTAACAGCGAGAAGCTAAAAGCTTTTCATCTAAGATCGGGAACAAGACAGGGATGCCCACTCTCTCCACTGTTATTCAACATAATACTGGAGGTCCTAGCCACAGCAATCAGACAAAACAAAGACATACAAAGCATCCAGATTGGTAAAGGAGAAGTCAAATTGTCACTATTTGCAGATGACGATACTGTACATAAAAAACCCTAAAGACTCCATTCCAAAACTACTAGAACTAATATCTGAATTCAGCAAAGTTGCAGGATACAAAATTAACACACAGAAATCTGTTGCTTTCCTATATACCAATGATGAACTAACAGAAAGAGAAATCAGAAAAACAATTCCATTCACAATTGCATCAAAAAGAATAAAATACCTAGGAATAAACCTAACGAAGGAAGTGAAAGACCTGTACTCTGAAAACTACAAGACACTCCTAAGAGAAATTAAAGAGGACACTAACAAATGGAAATGCATCCCATGCTCTTGGCTAGGAAGAACAAATATTGTCAAAGTGGCTATACTACCTAAAGCAATCTACAGATTCAATGCAATCCCTGTCAAACTATCAACAGCTTTCTTCAATGAACTGGAACAAATAATTCTAAAATTCATATGGAACCACAAAAGACCCGAATAGCCAAAGCAATCCTGAGAAGGAGGAATAAAACAGGGGGAATTACACTCCCTGACTTCAAGCTCTACTACAAAGCCACAGTAATCAAGACAATTTGGTATTGGCACAAAAACAGACCCACAGACCAGTGGACCAGAATAGGAAATCCAAACATTAACCCAAACATATACAGTCAATTAATATTTGATAAAGGAGCCTTGGATATACAATGGGAAGATGACAGCCTCTTCAGCAGCTGGTGTTGGAAAAACTGGACAGCTACATGTAAGAGAATGAAACTGGACTACTGTCTAGCCCCATACACAAAGGTAAACTCAAGGTGGATCAAAGACTTGAATGTAAGTCATGAAACCATAAACTCTTAGAAAAAAACATAGGCAAAAATCTCTTGGACATAAACATGAGCAACTTCTTCATGAACATATCTCCCCGGGCAAGGGAAACAAAAGCAAAAATGAACAAGTGGGGCTATATCAAGCTGAAAAGCTTCTGTACAGCAAAGGACACCATCAGTAGAACAAAAAGATATCCTACAGTATGGGATAATATATTCATAAAAAACGTATCTGATAAAGGGTTGACATCCAAAATATATAAAGAACTCATGCACCTTAACAAACAGAAAGCAAATAATCCAATTAAGAAATGGGCAGAGGACATGAATAGACACTTCTCTAAAGAAGAAATTCAGATGGCCAACAGGCACATGAAAAGATGCTCCACATCGCTAATCATCAGAAATGCAGATTAAAACCACAATGAGATATCACCTCACACCAGTGAGGATGGCCAACATCCAAAACACAAACAACAACAAATGTTGGCGAGGATGTGGAGAAAAGGGGACCCTCCTACACTGCTGGTGGGACTGCAAATTTGTTCAACCATTGTGGAAAGCAGTATGGAGGTTCCTCAAAAAAACTCAAAATAGAAATACCATTTGACCCAGGAATTCCACTCCTAGGAATTTACCCTAAGAATGCAGCAGCCCAATTTGAAACGGACAGATGCACCCCTATGTTTATTGCAGCACTATTTACAATAGCCAAGAAATGGAAGCAACCTAAGTGTCCATCAGTAGATGAATGGATAAAGAAGAGTGGTACATATACACAATGGAATATTATTCAGCCATAAGAAGAAAACAAATCCTACCATTTGCAACAACATGGATGGAGCTAGAGGGTATTATGCTCTGTGAAATAAGCCAAGCCGAAAAAGACAAGTATCAAATAATTTCACTCATATGTGGAGTATAAGAACAATGAAAAAAAAGTACTGAAGGAACAAAACAGCAGCAGACTCACAGAACCCAAGAACGGACTAATAGTTACGAAAGGGAAAGGGACTGTGGAAATTGGCGAGAACGGAGGGATAAGAGGGAAACAGGGGCATTAGGATTAGCAGATGTAATGTTGGGGGAGCACGGGGAGGGCAGTACAACTCAGAGAAGACAAGTAGTGATTCTATAGCATCTCACTACGCTGATGGACAGTGACTGTAATGGGGTTGGTGGGGGGGAGCTGATGAAGGGGTTGTTTAATAACCATAATATTGCACATGTAATTGTAGATTAATGATAATAAAATAAATTATATTAAAAAAAAGACATATGCACCCCTATGTTTATTACCACACTATTTACAATAGCCAAAACATGGAAGCAACCTAAGTGTCCATCAGTAGATGAATGGATAAAGAAGAGGTGGTACATATACACAATGGAATACTATTCAGCCATAAGAACCTAACCAATCCTAACATTTGTAACTACATGGATGAA
The DNA here is from genome assembly GCA_032199065.1 of Smutsia gigantea. Classification (NCBI taxonomy): domain Eukaryota; kingdom Metazoa; phylum Chordata; class Mammalia; order Pholidota; family Manidae; genus Smutsia; species Smutsia gigantea. Next base: position 2,816 of record JAVSCE010000115.1, read on the forward strand.
GATGGAAGATATTATGCTCAGTGAAATATGCCAGGTGGAGAAAGACAAGTGCCAAATGATTTCCCTCATCTGTAGAGTATAACAACGAAGCAAAACTGAAGGAAGAAAACAGCAGCCGACTCACATACTCCAAGAAGAGACTAGAGTTTACCAAAGGGGAGGGGTTTGGAGGGGGGTGGGGAGGGAGGGAGGAGGGGATTGAGGGGTGTCAGGATTGGCAAATGTGGTGTGGGGTGGATCATGGGGAAGACAGTGTATCACAGAGAAGCAAATAGTGAGTCTGTGGCGTCTTAGTACACCGATGGGCAGAGACTGCAGTGGGGTATGGGGAGGACACGATAATACTGGTGAATGTAATAACCACATTGTTTTTTCATATGAAACCTTCATGAGAGTGTATATCAATAATACCTTGATAAAAAAAAACCCCAAAAAATGAAATGTCACAGGTTGTCTGAACAGCCCAAAAGACTCTAGTTAAACATGGTATCCTCATGAAAAGTTGGAGTCTCCTCTGAGTCTGAGAGCACTGGGGTGAATTAGCCTGGATGTGGAACTAGAGGTGTGCTTATGGTGTCCTTTGTCATCTGTGCTGACCTGCAGCCGTGTTCCTATTTCTCACTGTGCTCACCCCTCCACCACTACCAATAGGACATTTTTTATTTGCCGTAATATTATTACCTGTTGTATTTATTACCATATTATCACATTATTGTTTGATTATACTTATTACCTATTATATTTACAAAATATGTAAACTATTACTACACATTCTGCATTTAATTTTTAAAGAGTTGTATAAAGTTAGACATTGCATTTGAGTCTGAACTATCCATTTACTCTCATAACTGAAGAGGAGTTATATTTGCTCACAGTAGCATTTATGTATGCTAAGTCATTTCTGTTCTGTCTTCTTTAAATTGCTCTTTTGAGGTAGGTGCATTTGTAAACCATGCAAATTGAGACATATTTCCTGTTAGTCAGCAGAAACAGCAAAGGTGAGGGTTCTTTTCTGGATGCAGAATCTTTTTGCTACCATTCTTGAAATGGGAATAATTATGTTTGACACTCCTCCCTGTAAAGATGTTGTGAAGTTGAGGGGAAGAGCCTTAATTCATTCAGAACTTTTCAGATGAAGAAGTTTCTAAGAACTTGATAAAATGGTTTGATTTTGGAGCCCCCTTCACATGTGTCTAATGGAAAACAGCATAGATATGACTAGTAGTTTTCTAAAGAAGATGTGTAAAAGGGTCTCAGTGCATAAAATAAGCTTTTCTAAAGTGTTGCTCTGTTTCTGAGGGCAGAATATCACACCAAAAATGACGAGTGTTGTGTCTTTTGAAGGAAAGCTAAGTGGTGGTCCATGACATCACTGCAGTGCTCAGTCCATGATTGGTTTGAATTCAAGGCTGCTGTCACTTTTCAGGTTGCTTATCATTGGTTACTGATTTTTGAATGTTTATGCTGATGATTTGACTTCCCTTCTGTGTGGCATCTTTTCATTTTATCAGGTTCATTATGGTGCCAAGTGGTAACATGGGAGTGTTTGATCCCACAGAAATACACAACAGAGGGCAGCTGAAGTCACACATGAAAGAAGCCATGGTCAAGCTTGGTTTCCACTTGCTCTGTTTCTTCATGTACCTTTATAGGTGAGTTTACATTCTTCCTGGCGCATTCCTGGATGCCACGCCTACTTTCGGTAGGTGAGATATTACGGTCCTATGGGATTTTGCACTGATGTCACAGAGCTTTTGAATTATTCAAATTTCTTGTGTCTCTGTGGATTTTTGACGTGTGTTGTTGGATCACCGTTCTCTCTGATGTACAATAGGGCCACTGTGGTGTTAGTTATTCCCTAGCTGTTGAGTCTCTTCTTTTCCTGCCCTGGTGCTCTAGCTGTGAGGTCTCACTGCCTGTTATGACCGTGAATGTATGTACCGCTCAGAGCCGGTCCCCTCACAGGTCTCCTGGAATGAGACCTTGGGCATTAGTCAACAACTTGTATCCAAGCTGGGCCGAGCTTTCTTGGCAGTGAGGAACAAGTGTGATTTTCTGATATGCTAAGCCGTCTGTTCTGGTAAAATTGCCTCCATCTCCCAGTTATAACAGATTGGAAGTAAGAATTAATACAAAGGATTGGCTGTCAGATGCCGGAAGGCTTACACAGTCTTGTTCTAAACGTGCCTTTTCCTTTATCATAGACCCATAGAGCAAGGAAGAGGAAAAAAATGGCTATGTGTTTCTGATATGGTTAAAATACCCTTTTCATATAAGAGGCTATAAAATAGCCTTTGAGAGGCTAGAAGTCAGGCCTAACCTTTGTATCCAAGCTTAATTAGATCATTCCTGTTTTACCCCCAGGTAATTCTTAATATTTCACATAGCCATAGGGACTGTTAGGGAAAAACAAACTGAACGACTATCACTCAGAAGATTCCTAATACTTAGGTTGTAGCAGTTTTTAAAAATTACTGTTTTGTCTGAAATAGTTCAGAAGTCAGAGCCATTTTAGCCTCTCTCTTGACGGTACACTTCCTAAAATCCTTTTGCTGTGCTAATTCTGCCAACAGCACATATTAGACTGAAGTGAGTTTAGACGGTTTCCTTTTCACTGTTTACCTTATTTGCTTTTCTATTCTTAGAAACTGGGACAGAGAAAGTACCTGCGTGTCAGTTTCTGGTTTTCATATCCTCCCTCACTGTTAATGTGCTTAATTTTTTAATCCTAATATTAAAGAGGAACAATAAGAACACAATGACACATCTATTCCCATTTTTATTACTTTTTTAAGTCAAATTTATGAAGGAATCTTTACTATCATATATGTTCCTCTCTATTTGTTTCTGAAGAAACAAAAAGCAAGCTGGAGTCAGCATAGCACAGTTATCCTGTCGTCATCCTCCCCTGCAGGCCTGACAGTGTCGGAGAGCAAACTAGAGGGGATGCTTCCTCTGTCTGGATTGCATGGGCCTGTTGAGACAGCTGTGGGGACAGCCATGCCGTCACACTTGGGGGAATAACTGCAGGGTTGGGAGCATTATTTACTTAGAAGACCACAAGTCCTAGGATTTAAAGATGCGCCAGAGTCTATTAGCTCTCAGTGGTTGAACTTAAAGCAGTGGGAAGGTGGACCGAGGGCTGGGGTTGGAGGAGTCAGGAAGCCCTTTGTGGGCAGGTGTAAGGCCTGGTTCTCCACAGCCTTCGCAGCTGGGTTGGCTGAGCAGCTATGTCTTTTCCTCTTCTCTCCTCAGCTGTGTGGCCATTTCTAGCTGTATGGCTGTTAACCTCATCCCTTGGTGTCACCATAGCTCAAGACATCAGGATGAAAGACTAGTCTCAGAGGATGTCCTTTCAACACTTCCCTCTTAGTGTTTGGTTGCTGGTGTTTAAAATTGGCTTAATGTCCAAACCGCAGATCCCCAGGGCAGGGGCCTATGCTGCGTGTGTCACCCATTGCAGTCGGTATGCTCCTGCACAAAGCACACGTTCATGTTTGTCAAACAGAATTCAAGGAAAACAAGCGCATCTTCTGCAGAGATTGGTGGAGTCTTCGCCTTTGATTTTTTGGTTAGGTGCTGACCTAATGGAATCTGGGCTCTACCACGTACTGTGTGACCTGGGGTAGCTTTCTTAACTTCTCTGTGCCTTGATTTCTTCATCTGAAAATGAGATAGTAATAACGCCAAGCACCTGGGGTTGTGACAGGGACTAATAATGCATGTAAACCACGTAGGTTTGTGCTAACCTACAGTAAATTCTTAAAAACCTTTCGAAAATATTAGCTGCTACGACTAATCTTTGCCATGCATGGAGCGCACTTAGTGTGGTTAGATTGGGACAGCTGGTCCCTTATACCATCAGTGTTGGCGGGGTATCTCGGCACATTTGACGTTGTGTGATTTCAGCAGAGCAAGGCTGATTCCCGTAAGTGGAATGATCATTTCATCATCATTGTTAACTGTTATGGTTTTAGTAGAATGTTTATCAAGTGACTGCCTGGGCACCTGGTACCTGCAGGACTTGGGTGTCATAGTGGCAACACCCAGATCCCTCTCTTGTCCAGCAGCAGAAAGGGCAGCCAGAGCCCATGGGAGGATGCGCCCCTCCCACCCACTGGAGCAGGAGCTTCCTGGGCTGTGCGGGGAAGGGCACCAGGCCTAGGGACAGCATGTGCAGGGCTCTGGCAGAGGATTCAGAGATTTCCTCTGGACAGAGCTTGCTGTTGCCAAACTAAAGCCCAAACACTGGCGTGAGGTCAGACCTCTGTCTTCTACCTGGCCCCCTTTTTTTAGTGAAAATAGGGCGTCAGGAGATACTCTTTCCAAGGTAAGTGGTTGTCTTCTTCTCATGTGCGGTGCCTTGCTGAGCCCTAGGGATATGCATCTGGGCAGACCAGACTCTGGAGGGACATTCTTACAGGGACATTGCTGATGTTGCTCTCTTCTCTCCACAGTATGATTTTAGCCTTGATAAATGACTGAAGCTGGAGGCGCCGTGCCTGAGCAGTCTCACCACAGCGCACGATGGGGGAGCCAGAGGCTGCTCCTGCATCCTTGGGACTGTGATCAGAGCAGTGTATTTTCCTCTTTGAACAAAAAAGTATTTTTGCTGTATTTTTACCATATAAAGTATTTTAAAAAATGTAAATTGAGTTTTTGTAGATTTCTGGTTCACAACTTTAGCCTGAATCCCTATACATGAAGGTGTTTCTCATCCTCTGTATGTTGAAGATAGTTATTTGTATGTAGGAGCAGGGCTGCCATTCCAGCCTTGCATGCCAAAGAAATGAGGAGCGCGCTCTAGAGGGAAAACTTAAATGATGAGCAAAGCTCTTCAGGTCTGCTGGGAAGTCAGTACACAATGGCATTGTTAATCTGGGCAGAAGGAGGAGGGAAGTGAGCTACCTTTTTGCCTTTATTGTGGCAGCTTCATATATTTACTATGGTTTAAAAAATTATGGGACTGTCAGCTGAAAGTCTTTTCATAAGAATGTTAACAGAAGAAGACATTTAAAAAAATACGTATTTCTTTGCAGAATTTGTGAATCCTTGAAAGCCATTTGCACAGGTACAGTGTGATTCCTGTTCATAGAAAGGAATATAAATCAGAAAAGCGAAGTTTTATCAAGGGCTGTTCTTAGAAGCCACTTTCTCCACAGTCTTCCCAAAGCCCACACAACCCCCACTGGCTCTTCTGGATCTTGCTTTTGTATTCTAAGTGAGCCAGTAGTTGATCTGTTGGAAATACTTAATGGTTTGGGGAGGTGGTTCGGTAGAAGATGCTCTTCGGATTATAACAAAGACATGCTAGTCATCCAGCATCAGTGGAACAGCCTGCCAGAGCTCTGCATGGCGCCAGATGTACTCTGCTTCTCCCCTTCTCCCTGCTGCACTGGCCACTTAGTGAATTGGGAAACCAGTACAAGCCATTGCAAACGAGGTTCCTTGGAGCTATATTTAAAAGCTCTGGGAGTTGATGAGAGTACTTAACCTCTTCGGCTCTGTTTACCGGGTAAAGTGAACCTGGCAGTTTATTCTCAGTCCTAGTTTATGCTCTAATGTTGATATCTTAAGTGTTGGCATTTAGACAAAACACGACTGTTTTATGGTGGAGTCCAAAGGGATTATTACTCTGTTGCAGCAGAAACAGACAGCCAAACAAGGTGTGTGGTCGCCAAAAGATCAAGTGTTGCTTGTCCTTTCAGTCCTGGACTAGGTCTAGCCGTGGCAGAAGTCAGGAAGTCAGTGAAACTCCCTCTGCAGGCAGACCCACGTTTCAAGGGTGGAAGAAGTGCCCTGGCCACAGGGTAGAGGAACAGCGAAATGGCGGGTAGAGCAAACTCGGTTCTGTTGGCCTCTGGGGGGTCTCCAAGCTCCCTGGAGTTACTTGTTTCTGCCACGCAAAGAGTCAAGAAGCTGCAACATCGGCATTACTCTGCGTGCACCTCCTCCTGAGGTGCCTGCCTCTGTTCAGAAAACAGCTCCTGCCCGCTGCTCGCTCCCAGCTTTTGTGCTCTGTTCCTCTCAACATTCTGCTCAAGCTTTGAAAACCAGGAGGCCAGAGAAGAACTTAAATCCTTAGACCCTAGAGACAAGCTACTTCTAGAAGCTCAGAGATGGTGGAGGACATTGGCCAAAATGTTTTATCTTCTCGTTGAAGTATTTTTACTAATCAGTAGAGCCCTGTAGCTCTTGGTTTGCATGTTGTCAGGAGTAAGTTGTGCAGCCCGGCAAATCAGAAAGGTGCCTTGTTTATAGCTCTGTGCTTCTGAACATTATCTCTGCTTAAGAAGAAATAAAGCCACCTTTCTTGAATTGCTTCTCTGTATCAAAGTCAGGAAAGGGGGTAACTGTTTACTGTTTTTTTGTTTTTGTTAGGAGCTCTTCTACAAATGCTGAAAGGGGGGAAAGCACTGACTTTCAAAGCTGTGTTGAGGGTGCATTTTCTCTGCCTCCCATTTCTGCAGAGGGCTCGAGACATGTGGTCCCACCTCTGAGGTCATCCTGGGAGAGAGCTAGCCCCGGGTTGTGTCTGCACAGCCGGTGCTGGGCACTCGCCCTACCTCTGCATGTCCTCGCCAGGGCCCAGCCCGCCGCCAGTGGCCACGTGTGCTCCTGTGCACCAGCCTTGTCACCTGAGTGCGTCCTTCCACTTTTGTCCTGTTTAGGGACAGGTGTCCTAATTCCTCAAAGCCTGGCAGCTCCCCTTAGCCACCTTTTCATGCCACGCAGATGGCAGTGGAGGGATCGTCTAAACCTGCTTCCTCTCGCCTGGTATTCCTTGGAACTTGAGAGCAGAGAGAGCTTCCCCTGCACTTTCTGTCCTGTGGTGCTTAGCTCTCTCTCTGCTGTCGCAGTTCTGGGCTGTGGGCTGCGCGAGTGCAGAGCATGCGGATTTGCAGCTGCTGCCTGCTGCCCCTGCACCCCCAGGGCCTGGCCCATGGAAACAGCAGGCTTGGGACTGTGTGAACCAGTAAATCTGACTGTGGTGTGCTTTGCTCTTTCAACCTTTGGTCTGCATCAGAGAGGCGGCAGCAAGGGCCTCCTCAAAGCCCAGGCAGGCCTTTAGTGAGAGGGAGCCGAGCCTGTGGTGCCCTGGGGGCTCATGAGCTCAGCTTTGCTCACCAGTGATTCAGAGGACTGGTTGTGGGGGAAGGTATTAGGTACAAGGTGTACTTAATTGTCCCCAAAATATAAATAAACTTGTTCTAATATGTAGAATCAGGCTGCAAGATAGAGAAGGAAAGTTTGAACTGTGTGTTTGTATCAAGATTTCTGCCGCACAAGTGTACTTTAAACCAGATACACCATTTTACTGTGTAGTGGAGCAGGTTGAATTAGTGTTGGTGTAGCGAAACTTAAGGCAACAAGGCTGCTTCCAAGAAGGGGCTGCTCTGGCTCAGAAGGCTTGTCAGAGAGGCTCTTTGGTTTTAAGCCTCACTTTTCACAAAAATGCTAAAAGGTAGTAGCCAAAGTGTTTTGTTTTAGTTAAATACATAAACTCTAAAGACAGGTTAGATGCTAACCCAGAGGCTTGGGTCAGCACCGTCATCTGCAGTGATCACACAGTCACAGCTGCCCTCAGGACCACGGGGGCCGAGGGGTTGTGCACTAACCTGGCGTGTTGCTCTGTGGAGTAACTTCCGCGTCCGAGCGGGTTTGCTCTCTGCTGAGTCCCTGCAAAGCTGGGTGGGAGTGAGCATGGGAGGAGTGGTGGGCAGGAGGAGTGAGTTCGGGACGGGCGGATGGCTGCCAGGGGCTCCCAGGTCTGCCTTGGCTACTCTAATGTTCAGTCGGCTACATCTGCTAAGGAGCAGTCTCGGTTTCATCTCTATCAGTTCCACTAAGTGGAGCTGAGTCAGGGTGTGAGTCGGTTTAGCAAATCTCAAATTCCTGTGCTCTGGTGGAGCCCCCATGTTGGCTGTTGAGAGAGTGTAGGCATGTGTGCCAGCCTTCTCATTAGTGGTTTGCTTCTCAGGGCCTAGCCTTTATCAGGATCCAGGAGACTTAATCTCATCTTCTATCTGCTGTCCAAAGTACCATTAGCTCTTGGGGCAAGAGGCTGGCACTTGAACAAGGAAAGAGCTTAATACTTTGTTCTCACAGTTCTATCTACTCAAATGGATAATCTCTGAAAGAGAGGACACAACAGAGTCAATTTAGCTGAGGAAGGAAGTTCCTTCTAGAGCCAGATCTTATCACTGGTCTTGATTTGATCAGCGGCCTATTTTGCAGATGGGATGCAAACTGGGTGAGAGATGAACCTGAGGACTGGCTTCAAAGCAATACGTCTGGCTGCTGCGTGCCATCAGGGACCCACAGGGCAGGTCTGATCCTTGGCAGCTTTTTTTTTTTTGCAATTAATAAATGTTTATTGAGTGAATTAGAAAGTAAATGAATAAACAACTCTACACAGTACATATTATTTTTATGTTCATTTTACACTTGAATAAGCTGTAACTCACAGACACAGCTACCAAACAGAATGAGGAAGTAAGCTCATGCCTAGTATCACAATAAAATCAGTACTTCCACATACCTTTTTCTGTCACTTCACAGTCTACAAAGTGATCTTTATATGCTGAAGTACATTCTGCTCTCCATTTCTGCTGTACACACGGAAAATGACACATATTTCCTCAAATGGGACTTGTTTTAACCACCACTTTGTGTCATTCTACTGCTGTGATCCCTCCTTTTTCTTTTTATTAAGGTTTTATTGATATACACTCTTATGATGGTTTCATATGAAAAACAATGTGGTTACTACATTTACCCATATTATCAAGTCCCCCCCCGCCCCCATACCCCAGTGCAGTCACTGTCCATCAGTGTAGTAAGATGCCACAGATTCACTGTTTGCCTTCTTGGTGCTACACTGTTTTCTCTGTGACCCCTCACACCATGTGTACTAAACATAATACCCTACAATCCCCTTCTCCCACCCTCTGCACCCACCCTCCCACACCCCGCCCCTTTGGTAACCACTAGTCCCTTCTTGGAGTCTGTGAGTCTGCTGCTATTTTGTTCCTTTAGTTTCGCTTTGTTATACTCCACAAATGAGGGAAATCATTTGGCACTTGTCTTTCTCTGCCTGGCTTATTTCACTGAGCATAATACCCTCCAGCTCCATCCATGTTGTTGCAAATGGCAGGATTTGTTTCTTTCTTATGGCTGAATAGTATTCCATTGTGTATATGTACCACCTCTTCTTTATCCATTCATCTACTGATGGACACTTAGGTTGCTTCCATATCTTGACTATTGTAAATAGTGCTGCGATAAACATAGGGGTGCATATGTTTTTTTGAGTCTGAGAAGTTGTATTCTTTGCATAAATTCCAGGGAGTGGGATACCTGGGTCAAATGGTATTTCTATTTTTAGTTTTTTGAGGAAACTCCATATTGCTTTCCACAATGGTTGAACTAGCTTACATTCCCACCAGCAGTGTAGTAGAGTTCCCCTTTCTCCGCATCCTCGCCAGAATTTGTTGTTCTTAGTCTTTTCGATCCTGGTCACCCTTACTGGTGTGAGGTGATATCTCATTGTAGTTTTAATTTGCATTTCCCTGGTTAGTGATGGGGAGCATCTTTTCATGTGTTTGTTAGCCATCTGAATTTCTTCTTTGGAGAATTGTCTCTTCATATCCTCTGCCCATTTTTTAATTGGGTTATTTGCTTTTTGGGTGTTGAGGCGTGTGAGTTCTTTATATATTTTGGATGTTAACCCTTTGTCGAATATGGCATTTACAAATATATTCTCCCATACTGTAGGATTCCTTTTTGTTCTGTTGGTGTCCTTTGCCGTACAGAAACTTTTTAGTTTGATGTAGTCCCATGTGTTCATTTTTGCTTTTGTTTCCCTTGCTTGAGGAGATGCGTTCAGGAAGAAGTTGCTCATGTTTATTTTCAGGAGATTTTTGCCTGTGTTGTCTTCTAAGAGTTTTTTTAATAAGTTTATTTTGATATCATTAATCTACAATTAAATGAATAATATTATGGTGATTACACTACCCCCTTCATCAGGTCCCCCCCATCTTCTAAGAGTTTTATGGTTTCATGACTTACATTCAGGTCATTGATCCATTTCAAGTTTACTTTTGTGTATGGGGTTAAATAATAATTCAGTTACATTCTCTTGCATGTAGCTGTCCAGTTTTGCCAACACCAGTTCTTGAAGAGGCTGTCATTTCCCCATTGTATATCCATGGCTCCTTTATCATATATTAATTAACCATATATGCTTGGGTTTATATCTGGGCTCTCTAGTCTGTTCCATTGGTCTGTGGGTCTGTTCTTGTGCCAGTACCAAATTGTCTTGATTACTGTGGCTTTGTGAAGTCAGGGAGCGTAATTCCCCCTGCTTTATTCTTCCATCTCAGGATTGCTTTGGCTATTCAGGATCTCTTGTGGTTCCATATGAATTTTAGAACTATTTGCTGTAGTTCATTGAAGAATGCTGTTGGTTTTTTGATAGGGATTGCATTGAATCCCTAGATTCCTTTAGGGAGGATGGCCACTTTGACAATATTAATTCTTCCTATCCATGAGCATGGGATAAATTTCCATTTATTGGTATCTTCTTTAATTTCTCTCATGAGTGTCTTGTAGTTTGCAGAGTATAAGTCTTTGACTTCCTTAGGTAGTTTTATTCCTAGGTATTTTATTCTTTTTGATGCAATTGTGAATGGAATTGTTTTCCTGATTTCTCTTTGTGCTAGTTCATTGTTAGTGTATAGGAATGCAACAGATTTCTCTGTATTAATTTTGTATCCCGCAACTTTACTGAATTCTGATATTAGATCTAGTAGTTTTGGAGTGGATTCTTTAGGGATTTTTATGTACAATATCATGTCATCTGCAAACAGGGGCAGTTTGACTTCTTCCTTACCAATCTGGATGCCTTTTATTTTTTTGTGTTGTCCAATTGCCATGGTGAGGACCTCTAGAACTATGTTGAAGAGAAGTGAGGAGGGTGGGCATCCTTGTCTTGTTCCCAATCTTAAAGGAAAAGCTTTCAGCTTCTCGCTGTTAAGTATAATGTTGGCTGTGGGTTTGTCATATATGGCCTTTATTATGTTGAGGTACTTCCCTCCATACCCACTTTGTTGAGAGTTTTTACCATGAATGGATGTTGAATTCTGTCGAATGCTTTTTCAGTATCTCTGGAGATGATCATGTGGTTTTTGTCCTTTTTGTTGATGCAGTGGATGATATTGATGGATTTTCGAATGTTATACCATCCTTGCATCCCTGGGATGAATCCCACTTGATTATGATGACCTTTTCTACATATTTTTGAATTGGGTTTGCTAATATTTTGTTGAGTATTTTTGCATCTGTGTTCATCAGGAATATTGGTCTGTAATTTTCTTTTTTTGTGGTGTCTTTGCCTGGTTTGGTATTAGAGTGATCTTGGCCTCATAGAATGAGTTTGGGAGTTTTCCCTCCTCTTTTACTTTTTGGAAAACTTTAAGGAGGATGGGTATAAGGTCTTCACTAAATGTTTGATAAATTTCAGCAGTGAAACCTTCTGGGCTAGGGATTTTGTTCTTAGGTAGTTTTTTGATTACCAATTCAATTTCTTTGCTGGTAATTGGTCTATTCAGATTTTCTGTTTCTTCCTGGGTCAGCCTTGGAAGGTTGTATTTTTCTAGAACATTGTCCATTTCTTCTACATTATCCAGTTTGTTACCATATAATTTTTCATAATATTCTCTCATAATTCTTTATATTTTTGTGGTGTCTGTAGTGATTTTTCCTCATTTCTGATTCTCTTTATGTGTGTAGACTTTCTTTTTTTCCTGATAAGTCTGGCTAGGGGTTTATGTATTTTGTTTATTTTCTCAAAGAACCAGCTCCTGCTTTCATGGATTCTCTCTATTGTTTTATTCTTCTCAATTTTATTTATTTCTGCTCTAATCTTTATTATGTCCCTCCTTCTGCTGACTTTGGGCCTCATTTGTTCTTCCTTTTCTTGTTTCATTAATTGTGAGTTTAGACTGTTCGTTTGGGGTTGTTTTTCTTTCCCGAGGTAGGCCTGTATTGCAATATATTTCCTTCTTAGCACAGCCTTTGCTGCGTTTCACGTGTTGAATTAGTGTTGTCATTTGTCTCCATATATTGCTTGATCTCTGTTTTTATTTGGTCATTGATCCATTGATTATTTAGGAGCATGTTTTTAAGCCTCCACGTGTTTGTGGGCTTTTTCTTTTTTTTTTTTTTTTTTTTTTTTTTTGAGTAATTTATTTCTTGTTTCATACCTTTGTGATCTGAGAAGCTGGTTGGTACAATTTCAGTCTTTTTGAATTTACTGAGGTTCTTTTTGTGGCCTAGTATATGATCTATTCTGGAAAATGTTCCATGTGCACTTGAGAAGAATGTGTATCCTGTTGCTTTTGGATGGAGTGTTCTGTAGATGTCCATTAAGTCCATCTGTTCTAATACGTTGTTCAGTGCCTCTGTCTATTTATTTTGTCTGGTTGATCTGCCCTTTGGAGTGAGTGGTGTGTTCAAGTATCCCAAATGAATGCAATGCATTCTATTTCCCCCTTTAATTCTGTTAGTATTTGTTTCACATATGTAGGTGATCCTATGTTGGGTGCATAGATATTTATAATAGTTATATCATCTTGTTGGTCAGACCCCTTTATCATTATGTAATATCCTTCTTTGTCTCTTGTGACTTTCTTTGTTTTGAAGTGTATTTTGTCTAAGTACTGTAACTCCTGCTTTTTTCTCCCTATTATTTACATGAAATATCTTTTTCCATTCCTTTACTTTGTTTGTGTATGTCTTTGGGTTTGAACTGAGTCCCTTGTAGGCAGCATATAGATGGGTCTTGTTTTTTATCCACTCAGTGACTCTACGTCTTTTGATTGGTGCATTCAGACTATTTACATTTATGGTGATTATCGATAGGTATATACTTACTGATTTTGCAGGCTTTAGATTCATGGTTACCAAAGGTTCAAGGGTAATTCCCTTACTATCTAACAGTTGAATTTAACTCAGTATGCTATTACAAACACAACTTAAAGATTCTTTTTTTCTCCTTTTTCTTCCTCCTCCATTCTTTGTATGTTATGAATCATATTCTGTACTCTTTGTCTATCCCTTGGGTGACATGTATTTAGCCTTAGGAATACTTCCATCTATAGCAGTCCCTCCAAATGCACTGTAGAGGTGGCTTGTCGGAGGTAAATTCTTTCAGCTTTTGCTTATCTGGAAATTGTTTAATCCCTCCTTCAAATTTAAATGATAATCTTGCTGGATAAAGTAATCTTGGTTCAAGGCCCTTCTGCTTCATTGCATTAAATACATTATGCCACTCCCTTCTGGCCTGTAAGTTTTCTGCTGAGAAGTCTGATGATAGCCTGATGGGTTTTCCTTTGTATGTGATCTTATTTCTGTCTCTGGCTGCTTTTAATAGTCTGTCCTTATCCTTGATTTTTGCCATTTAAATTACTATATGTCTTGCTGTTGTGTTCCTTGGGTCCCTTGTGTTGGGAGATCTGCGCACCTACATGGCCTGAGAGACTATCTCCTTCCCCAGATTGGGGAAGTTTTCAGCAATCACCTCCTCAAAGACACTTTGTATCCCCTTTTCTCTCTTCTTCTTCTGGTACCCCTATAATGCGAATATTGTTCCGTTTGGATTGGTCACACAGTTCTCTCAATATTCTTTCATTCTTAGAGATCCTTTTTTCTCTCAGTGCCTCAGCTTCTTTGTATTCCTCTTCTCTAGTTTCTGTTTCATTTATTGTCTCCTCCACCGTATCCAATCTGCTTTTAATACCGTCCATTGTGTTGTTCAATGATTGGATCCCTGACTGGAATTCATTCCTGAGTTCTTGAATATTTTCTGTACTCCCATGAGCATGTTAATGATTTTTATTTTGAAATCCCTTTCAGGAAGATTCATGAGGTCAATTTCATTTGAATCTTTCTCAGGGGTTGTATTCATAATTTTACTTTGAACCAGGTTTCTTTGGCATTTCATATTTGTATATGGCGCCCTCTAGTGCCCAGAAGCTCTACTCTCTGGAGCTGCTCAGCCCCTGAAGCAATGTCGGGGGTTGCATCACGGGTCACTGGCGAGCGATATTGGTGCCTGAGGGGAGGAAAGAGCTGTTTCCTGCTTCCCAGCTGCTGTGCCTGCCTCCACTGCCAGAACCAGTGGCCGGAGCACACAGGTATAAGCCTCTATGCTTTGTGTTTGTAGTTTCTGTAGATGGGGCTTTCCTCTAGCTGGCCTAATGCCAGGGTAGGGTTTGCTGGTTTCCAAGCCAGGTGAGGCTGGTCGGGGGAAACGTGCACTAGGCTGTGTATCATGGGGGTGGTGAGGGGGGGGTCCTTCGAGCTGTGTAGCCAGCCTGGGAGCTGGAGTGCCTAAAGATCGAGAAAGTTCCCAACCTCCTTGGCAGAGTGCACCCGGGCAATTTTGTCTACCTGTCCTTTCTCCTGAGCAGTACCCTCTATGCTATCCTTGCCCCTTTAGCAGCCCTCTTGCTAAGGGCTTCCTTGTTAGGAAGTCTCTCAGACTGCCCGCCTTTCTTTTGTCCCAGAGCAGCCAGATATGGATCCCTGCTTTCCACAAGTGGCTGGAATTTCAGTTTCTCCAGGTATTCTGCCTGTCTTAGCTTTCCAATCCCCTCATCATGAGAGTACCATGAAAGCACCATGAAATGTAGATTTGTGCTCCCACGTCAGATCTCCAGAGTTAGGTATTCAGCAGTCCCAGGCCTCCACTCCCTCCCCACTCTGTTTCTCTTCCTCCTGCTGGTGAGCTTGGGGTGGTGGAAGGGCTTGGGTCCAGCCCGGCCACGGCTTTGTTACGTTACCCTGTTCCACGAGATTTATTCTTTTTTCCAGGTGTATGCAGTTCAGTGCAGCCCTCTTTCCTGTTTCTCTTTCAGGATTAGTCATATTAATTATATTTTCATATTATATGCTGTTTTAGGAGGAAAACCCTGTCTCACCTCTTGTTCCACCATCTTTAATCCTCTGCTTGGCGGCTTTTAAGAGGTATTGACTTTCTGGATGAGGGCAACAGTCCTAGTCAGTATACTTGGTAATTTGCCATCTGACTAGCTACAGTGATTAAACTTGTAGGATCTTTGTTTCATCCATAACCTGCTCTCCTTTCTCCCTCACCCTGTTTGGAAGCAAATACCAGACATCACTATGTTGGTAATATTTTTGTATGTCTGTATAGTAAGGCTTCTTACACAAACACACACATCCATAGCACTAATGTCATATATAAACTAGTAATTTCTTAGTACCAAATACCTACTTTGTGCTCAGATTTCCCCAACTGGCTCAGAATTTTACAGTTGATTTGTGCCTATTGGGATCCAAATGAGATTTCACATTTCATTGGATTAATAATGTCTCTTAAATGTCTTCATGTACTAGGTTCCCTCTCTTTTCAACTGCAATTTGTTGAAGAAACTGGGTCATTTGACATAGTATTCAAGTCGTTGGTTGTGTAGAACCACCAGTAATCTGGCTTTTGCCAACTGCATCCTCTATGATACTTTTAAATCACTTTAAAGGTTGTGGTTTTACCAGTTTTGCACTGGCACACAAACAGACCTGTAGATCAACTGAACAGAATAGAGAGCCCAGATATAAATCCACACATATATGGTCAGTTAATATATGATAAAGGAGCCATGGATATACATTGGTGAAATTACAGCCTCTTCAACAACTGGTGTTGGGTAAATTGGACAGCTACCTGTAAGAATAAAACTGGATTATTGTCTAACCCCATACTCAAAAGTAAACTTGAAATGGATCAAAGACTTGAATGTAAGTCATGAAACCATAAAACTCTTAGAAAAAAACATAGGCAAAAATCTCTTGAACATAAATATGAGCAATTTTTTCCTGGACCCATCTCCTTGGGCAAGGGAAACAAAAGCAAAAATGAACAAGTGGGACTATATTCAACTAAGCTTCTTACAGCAAAGGACACCATCAGCAGAACAAAAAGGCATCCTGCAGTATGGGAGAATATATTTGTAAATGACTCATCTGATAAGAGGTTAACATGCAAAATATATAAAGAACTTATATGCCTCAACACTCAAAAAACAAATAACCTGATTAAAAAATGGGCAGAAGACCTTAACAGACACTTCTCCAAAGAAGAAATAAAAATGGCCAACAGGCATATGAAAAGATGCTCCACATCACTAATCATCAGGGAAGTGCAAATCAAAACCACAATGAGGTATCACCTCACACCAGTTAGAATGGCCACTACCCAAAAGATAAAAAATAACAAATGTTGGTGAGGATGTAGATAAATGGGAACCCTCCTTGTAAGTCCAGGGAGAGGAAATCCCAGGGCAAAATACCTCTAAAACCAAAGTCAGTCAAAGGGAGAAATAAAGTTTAAAACCTGTTTATTGCTTACAAACTGCAGTCTGGCGCCATCTCTTCTGCAGCAGAAGCAAGCCAGGACCTCCCCCTAACCTCTCAGGTTCAGAAAAGCCCTTGGTTGCCCAGTTAATTATCCACTGATATGGAGATGAACCTGTCTCCACCGCTGAGAAATGCCTATTGATATGCAGATGTACTAAAGCCATGTGAGATATTCTGGAAATATTACAATTTTACCCTTACTCCTACACTGTTGGTGGGAATGTAAATTAGTTCAGCTGTTGTAGAAAGCAATATGGAGGTTCCTTAAAAAACTAAAAATAGAAATATCATTCAATCCAATAATTCCACTTGTAGGAATTTACCTGAAGAAAACAACATCCCTGATTTGAAAAGATAGATGCACCCCATACGTTAATCGCCATGCTATTTGCAATAGCCAAGTATGGAAGCAACCTAAGTGTCCATCAGTAGATGAATGGATAAAGAAGATGTGGTACTATACACAATGGAATACTATTCAGCCATAAGAAGAAAAATCCTCTGCCATTTGCAACAACATGGATGGAGCTACAAGGTATTATGCTCAGTGAAATAAGTCAGGTGGAGAAGGACAAGTACCAAATGATTTCCTTCATTTTTGGAATATTAAAACAAAGTAAAAAGAGAAGGAATGAAATAGCAGCAGACTCACACTGAGAAGTGACTGGTGGTTACCAAGGGGGAGGGTTGGAGCAGGTGGGGGCGAGGATGAGTGGGTTAAAGGGGCACAGTAATTCAAAATGACAATATAAGTTGGTCCCGGGAACAGTAGTGCAGCATGGAGAATATAGTCAATGATTCTGTAACATCTATGTTGATAGATAGCAACTGCACAAGAGGAGGTGAGGATTTAATAATACAGGTAACTGCTGAACCACTGTGTTGTATATTTGAAACCAATGTAAGATTATATATGGGTACTTAAAACAAAAAAAAATTGGTCTTACTGTGCATTCTCACATAGTACAGTGCTGCTCTGTAAGATCTCATTAGCTGCTTTTAGAAATGAAGGAACTAAGCTTCAGCAGGTTGAATGACTTGTCTGAAGTGACACGCCAAGTGATAGGATTTATATTCAGGTTTGATGACTAAAACCCACAATTTTAACCACAACTCTATATATTGAAAAATGTCCAGATACTGAAATTTATTGTAGGGATTTCCCTCTATAAAACTTCATGAATCTGTTTTATTGATTGCCTTAATTATATGGAGAACAGTTTCCTAATTTCAAAAGTGTCATTTTCTTCTATGGACAATGCAGTTAATTAGAATGAGTAGAGTAGGCCTTGACACTTTCCACCTGTCTTTAACAGCTTTTAAGTGGATTTTTTTCTGGGTTAAGTGGCTATCTGCAGACCAGAGAGGTCTGTGTGGTGAGTGGTTGAGAGCAGTCCAGGAGCTCCTTCATACCAGGCTTTGAAAATGGGAATTAGAGTTTCTGCTTCATAAAGCTGCCTTGGGAAGTCAGTGAGAATGCATAGAAGGTGACACTTCACAGCAACGGCCTACAGTGAGCACCCCGGTGAAAACGTGACAGTGTCACTCGGTGACCAACAGGTGTGCGGTGTTGCAGTTAGTCCCCCTCAAGACCCTTCTGGCTACTGCTGTTGATTCTTGGTCTCACTGCGTGAGTAATTTAGCAGTCCTGAGGCCCTCAAGGACCACCAGTGTGCGGATGAGTGCCAGTTGCTAACATGAAAGACCTGGGGTGTTAAGAAATTTGACTCAAGATCCGGAAGGTGGCTTAAAAATCTGGAAGTTCAGAGCCTTCAGTTGAGTCCCCCAGGCTCCTGGATTTAGGTGGTAATAGCACAGGCTCTGGAGTCGAACGGGTTTGACTCCCAGGGCTACTTTCCTTCTGCGGGAGTTCATTGGTCCCTAGTAAGCACTCTAATTATATATAGGAGGACGTATGGAAAGAGGAAATTAAAACTAGATTAGTTGCTTAGTGTCCATTCCTTGTGGACAAGGAAACTTACGGCAAATGTCTTTTTATGCAAATCCATTAATGAGGACAGAAAGCACACTTCAACATATCTACCTGGGAAAGGATCAGGCAGTTCATCTATTTCTTTTCTGAACGGTAGCTTTAAGATCCAAAGATGTTTGTTTTCTATCTGAAAGAAGTACATCTCTCCGTTCTCTTAAAAGAACTTTCAGAAAGTTGGTGATAAAACAAGATCTTTTTTGAATTCTCAGGCCACAAACTGCCATTTTTTAGCATGGGGGATGAGGGAGTTACCAATTTTTGGAAACTATTGGAACTCCCACTTAAAGGCATAGGTGCATTAACAATATTCAAGACAAGGAAGAAAAAGCCCCACTTAAATGAAGAACCTTAGCATGTTCATTATTTTTTTCTAGATGTGGTCTACCACCAAGGCTGATTATGTCTTAAATAAGACTTTTTCTGAGGCTATTAAAGAAAAACTCTTAAATGGTGTACGAGGGACTCCAGTTGCATCAATTTAATATAGTGGCCAAAGCAGCCACTCATCCTCACATCAGAAATCAAAACTCAGTTGAAAATCTGCTGCATTAACTATTAATTACATGCTGATTTAATATTGTTAACTATGTGATTAGAATACTGTTTCATATGCAGCAGGCTTGCATGAAGTACAAATTCGTGAGAGAAGGGTCATTGCCACAAAGTCAACAGCAGATGCTTAGGGTTCTTGAAGTAGTGACAGGATGATGGGATCATTTTGTTGAATATTCTGAGGCAGTTTAAGGTTTTTCTGGAAAAAAAATTCCAGTAGTCATTAAATGATGTAACTGAAGACCAACTTCTCTTTTGCTTAGTGGGAAGGAATTGCATTGTTTTAACAACTCTAAGATTTGTTAAGTTTCGGAAATTTGTTATACCTGCCGCTGTGACCTGGCATGAAACCATAGATGTGGATGAACAGTCTAAGCTGCATCTGAGCAGTATAGCTGTATTTATAGAAACAAGTAGAAAAAGGCCGCCCCTTCTCTTGCTTGTTGATGAGGGAGGAGTTGCAAACCATGACTTACAAAGCCGTGAGCAGACCTGTGGAACCCGGCCTGTGCATTAGCGGACCTGCCGTCCTAAGCTGACACTCCACTGATTGCCTACCAAATACTATTCCTTCACATTTGAACGTCCATTTACCGGACAAAACTCTACTAGTAAGAAACTTAAAGCCCACTGCTGTAGTAATTCACCTCACTAGGGTAACTGGATTGTTCCTTTTTTTCACAAATACAAATGTACTGGAGGTTTGTACATATCAAATGCTTTCTCCAATATTCATTGTGAAATGTGTTTTAATTTCAAACTGGAAATATATTTACTGACCCATATATCCAGAACCTGTATGCTTAATTTTAGATGCAGTGCTATTTTTGAATGGGGCATGTGAATCCTTTAAAATACAAATGTTCCTTAAATTTCTCTAAATTAACCTGTATCTGCACAACGGCTCTTTAAAAAGATGCCCCAACAGGTGAGGCTGTGGTTCTTGACACCACATAAAACACCAGGTATGTGTGGAGGTCAAACTCAGGAAATCTGTTGTTCAGGTAAAAACTACTATGTATTAATTAATATTCAGATTAATTGGGTATTAGATTTTACACAGCAACAATCATTTATTCATTCTGTTTATTGGATTGAAAGGGATACAAATGATTGTTGGAAGTGCTATGCACTGACATGGAAAAGGTGTATTAAAAAAAAATCCCAGTAAAGCAAATCAAAGTTAATGTAGGTTCAATTGAACACAATTGTAAAGACATTTAAAATACTACACATTTATAAAATAAAAGTTAACAAAAGGTGTTTTGTCAATAATTAGTAGAACAAGTGAAAATAAATATTAGAGACCTGAAGTTTTTATGCTTTAATGAAATAAAGCAAAGAAATTTAATAAATGTAATCTGAGAGGCAGTTAAAAAAAACCCCAAATTTAAGAACACAATCCTTTGAAACACTTAATCAGTCCATAGCAAATAGATATTACATACCAAGAGCTCTAAGTGTTAACTAGTTCCACCACAATGCCATGTAAATCTGAACAATTTAGAAACCTTGAGATCAACACTGAGGTTCCTTTCCTGATCTCTACAGCTTGGTTGTTAAGTACACCCATGCTTTTGTGGGTCTATTCTCCTTGTCATACACGTTTTCAAGGAGCCAAAAAACATTTTTTCCCCCTGTGCCTTTAAATGTTACTATTCGGTTTGAGCACCTTGGCCCTGATAATGAAAACATTTAAGTTAAAGATGGGGACACGTTTCAATATTATAAAAATAATGCCAGTATTAACCAAACCTTAAATTCAGAGAGAGTACGTCACATGTGCACAAGACTTGTAGTAAAACTGACAAGAACCTAGAACAGCAGTTTCCAGGACTTTTATGAATTAAGTACTCCCTCTCTTCCACACACACAACATACACACACACACATTTTATACTATTCGTTTCACTAAATCCAGGCTATCTGGATTAAGTAAGTAGGGGATGGGTTTTTTAAAGTTTTTGTTTTTGCAACTATAGGGCAGCTACTATAATAGCTTAGCAATGCTGAAGAAGTTTCAAAACGGTTCACCCTGTTTTTAGAAAGTAACTAAGTGTAAATGCAAATTCACCTCTTTTGCAGTTTATATCAAATCAGATATGGTTTTTGAAATGGAAGTAGTATTTTGGAGAGCAACCACAAAAGAGAGTCACTAAAGTCTAAATGAGAAAGTAACACTAAAGCCATTTGTACTTTTTAGAGATGGGACAAAAGGATATTAAAAGAAAAATGTCTTCTTTCCTCCCCATTCAAAAGCAGCCACTCTTCTGCTGTGAAAGAAACTGACAGGGACATTTCTCTTTCAAGAGATGTACCACACATGTACCACTGTGAGCAGAGGTGATAGGGCCAGTTCTTGTGCAGGAACCAAAATCCTAAAAAAGAAAATTTCAAGATGGGGAAGGGCGGGAAAGAAGGGTTTTCTATTAGTGTCATGGAATGCCACTCTAGAGGGAGAACACTCCTAGTAAATCACCACGTTCCTACTAGTGTGATTTCAGATTAAGAAAACAATGACAGAAATTGGACTTTTTTCCCTTTCAACTAGCAGGTTTAGTTTAAAGTTAAGGTGATGCTTTTTGTTCTCCCACCAACTAAATGGGCCAATTTGTGGGGACATTGGCAAGTAAGATTTCCTCTGTTTAAACTACTTACCTGCTTTAACAGAACACATTTACCTGGCCAACAGGAGTAACAGAAATGAGGCTGGCATCAACACTAATAAAATACAAGCACCAAACCTGAGCTTTGCCGTCCACCCCAGGTGCCTGCTGCACTTCCGTCACTGCCCACACACCCATCTTAAGATTCTCAAACCTAACAGTGTACTGCTTTTAACCAATTACTTGGAGGAAAAAGACATTAAATTTCATACTTGCTCTAGCCCTTAATCGATAATAACAAAAACATTTTTAAGCATGTGGAAATGAGCCTACTAACCTGGTTTTTGGAGCCAAAATTCTCCACTCTACATTTTGATCTATTGGCCAAAAAGTATTGGTACTTTTCAATTTATTTCTTAGTATCTGGCAGCTGGCGTCATACTGCTCTCACCTTTAAGCCTATGGAGAGATGACAGTGCGACCAGCATTCAGTTAGACCGTTCTGTCAGGCTCTCTGCATCGTGAGATCTAGGTCTCTTCATCCACCTCAGTTCTCGTCACTGCACGGGGTGCAGGTTCGCAGAGAACTGGCAGAACAGAGTACTGCTACACAGGGAGCTGCCGGTAGACAGACCCAAAGACAGGCTCACCTAGCTGTTGTGGAGACCCATGTAGGTGGCACTCCGGCTTACTGGAAAATGTGCCTTTTACTCACTTTCTTTAAACTGTTGTTCTTAACTGTACTTCAGAAGCACTCAAAAACTCAGACCTAGCGGCGGGGGTAGGGGTGAAGTGGAGCAGAAACGGAGTGCCAAGCCGCCGAATGGGCACAGCCGTGTTACGGGAGCCAGACTGCAAACAGCTGTGGTGTGTCCGTGCCCACATTGTCAGTGATGTTACTTAGACCGGGTGGGTGCAGCAAGGGCTTTGGGGTATACGTGAGTCACTTAAAATGATGCATTTAACTGTGCTCAGATAAAGAGAAGCTGCCACTTATTTACATACAGTTACCAATGAAGACTTTTATTCAAGCTTAAAGTAGTTTTAGTTAAGAATGAAGTATTGGATAAGCCATAACAGTTTTAACTTAGAAGTATCAAAACAGGATTTCTTGACTAAGTGGTGGTCTCTGTAAAATGGGGCTTACAGACTCTTTTACACACCAACTTGATAAAGCAATCTGCTGCCCACAATTTGTCATTTTCTTACTGTGAGCTTTTGGGAGAATCCGTGTTATTTTAAGGCTTATTGTGTTCTCCAATCTTTTCGCCTTCCCTGGCTTTCCCATTTCTCCCTGCTACCATCCCCTTCCCTCCCTCCCACCCCATGGAAAAATCCCTGACATCCAAGCCTTTCTATTCCTTGTGGATTTTGGATGTATCTAATTGTTGTAAGAGCATCATATAGACTTGGTTGGGCCAGAAGGGGAGCTTAGTACAACTTCTCGTCACCAGCACCTTGCTTGGGGTATTCCCACTCCTCTGCCCAACCGAACAGCTGTGGCCACCATACTTACGCTCTACCAAAAAAAGGAGTTTCAGAGTCTTTCTCGTATTCAGCTGTTAATGGGGTTTAAAGCATAATGTGAACAGCAGGCTTTTGGCTTATTTTAAATGTGAAATTCTCAAACTGAAAAGTGCTTTTCCATGAAGAAAACCTTTCTCTAGAAGGGGAAGAGGGAAAGACCACCCACAGCACCAGGTTAGAATGAGGTTCGGTATGGCAATAGGAGGTCTGAAAAGCTGAGAAGGAATAGTCTTTGTGTTTCCCTATGTGTCAAAATATTAAGGGCAATTAAGAGAAGTAATGAGACTTTAAACCCAGTTTGTAAGCTGCTGAATTCTCTAATGAGCTCAATTGTACTACAGAGCTTCCCAAGCAGCTGCATCTGCTCACTCCTACCCTCCTGCCAGGTTGCACCAAACTGTCTCCCGAGCTGTGAACAACTTGGGGCAGCTGTGTTGAAAACCTAACCTGACCACTCATTTCTTATTTTCGTATATATTTAAAACTCTCTTTTTGAATCTTGAATTTCTTCAAGATCAGGTACTGACGGTCCTTCAGGAATATAACAGAAGGGGGAAAGTGTTCAAAGCGTCACTGGGTTTCCTGTGCAGTGTCCTTCCAAGCTGTTGGGCCACGTCTCATGTGGTATTCCAGAAGAGCATCACACTGAGTATCTAAGTCAGAGGAAACTGTCTTTAAGCTGGTTTAGATTCCAAATGTATACAAATGAAGTCAGTTTAATCCTATAAATACTTCTTAATTTATTTTTAAAAAATTGTGCTGTTAACCCCTTTACGGGGCAACAAGCTGTGTGAAAAGTACAAAACTTTTTGTCAAATGTAATATTGAGGGTGCTTTTGACATAGTTCACTGGCTTATCGTCTGGATCAGTATATACTGCGCAACGGGCAAGGCTAGAATCCATGAACCAAGCTGCAAAGATCTCAAGCTAAATAAGGCGGAAAGATTTGGAGGAACAAAAGAAGTAAGTTCTTTCCTATCCAATGTATACTCTTCAGACTAATGCACTCTTTCTATCAAGCCTTCTAAAACTGTTAAATAAAGTTTTCCAAACAAGCATTTAAACTTCATTACACAGAAGAGCAACAAGAATGGTATCCTGCCAAACAAAAGGCAGGAGGGAAAAAATATATATACTGAGTTCAATGGGTAAGCCTGAATGTAGCACAGTTCTTCACAACCGATGGGGGAACATGGTGTCCGACAACGTTCTACCGACGTGCTTCATCTCAACTGGTTACTATGAAGCAAGGTGTAAATGTTTGGCCCCAATCGGGCTTCAGAAATGGTTCTTTTTTCATGACGAGCATGTCTGTCCAGCTATCAATCATGTTTGTTTGCACCAAATCCCAAGCCATTAAAATACGACTAATTTTAAGTTAAACAGAAGTCGTCTGCTCCAAATTCGCCATCAACTATCCATGCTACTGCATTCCTCTGAATGGAGACAAGATGAAATGTGCATGGCGGGCAGGGGGTGGGGGAGGGAAGAAACGGGAGGGGGGAGAAAAAAGTTACCAGTTAGAAAGTTTTAAAATCAACATCACAACATTACAATATACAGTAACATTAAGCAAGAATCACATCAATGCAAGTTCTTGACACTTTAATCATAATCATCAAACGATTCACCTGCCTGTCTTACACTACTCACTGCAGTCTAAACTGATGACTATTTGGAATATTGGAGAACCCAAGTGAATATTGGAATCATATTGGAATCTCATACTTTTAAAATGAGCCTTGAAATAGTTATGCAGAACAGAAACCCTTTATGACAGTTTACAGCAGAGAAGAGGAAAGCCAGCCTGGGTAGAAATGGGCACTAGCCCTATGCACTTCACTCTCCTTGCAGGGGCTCAGTTTGACATTCTCCCCATCACCCTACTCTCTCTCTTTTTTTGGGTATGTGTCAACAGCTTTATTGATATAATTCACATACTATACAGTGCACTCATTTAAAGTGCAAGTCAATGGTTACTATTAGTATGTTCACAGGACTGTACAACCATGACCAGTCTTAGAACCTCCCATCACCCACTGGCACACACCACACCCGCCCCACACCTAAGCAACCACAGGTCTACTTCCGTCCCTAGGGATTCACCTATCAGGGACCATTTCGTATAAATACAATCACAACACTGCTCTCAGGGCTGGCTTCTTCCGCTTAGCGTAGTGCTTTCAAGGTCATCTGTGCTGTCGCATGCATTATTAGTGCTTGATCCCATTCCATTTTAACTACTCCTCAAAAAAAAATCCATATGGAAGTCTACTGTTACAATAAAGTCTACTGTTGCAGCAAATTCTTTTTCAAAATGAAGTTGTTGAAACATTTTTATTAAATGACTTACAGTATCTTAGAGTACTATGGTGTTTGAATTTAACTTTTTAGCCTTATCTATAGTCTTCAAAATTTCTATTCCAAACAGGTGCTACTTTAAGAAAAAAAAAGTTCTCAAGTGGGTGGTGGGGGTGGGGTGGGGTTTTGGAAAACCCAGAATATAATTGCATAAAAGGCATATAAACAAGTATCTAGCTATACAGAAGTTGTTCTCCTTGGAGGTATAAATGAAAACATTTTCAGGGCTCTACCTAGGTTGCGGGAAGGTGCTGAACTGGACTGCAATCTTAACAACCGAGCCAAACCAAATTGGCTCGCCCAGCACAGTGAGCGTCCACTGAATTACTCCAACTCACCAAGAGCAGCGCAAGCCTTCTTCCCCTGCAGTGGGGGCACAAACAGACCCACTTACAAGGCAAGTCTGTTACTATATGCCCCATATTTTCCTACTTCTTCAAGTCAAATATGCTTATTTGAAGAGACAACTTTCTCTTCAAGTTAGAAAAGCGCATATAATTGCTGTTATAGATCCATAAAACATCTCTCTTAGAGAGCAGGCCTTGAAACCTAAACAGGACAACAAAAGAAAGTAAAGATACTGGGTTTTGGTGGATTTCCCAGTGATGGTGGAGTGTCATGTTGTGATCCATGAACACAAGAGGGCCCTCCACGGTTCCGAGCGGATGGCCCTCTGCACCCTCATGCTTATTTTTAACCCTTGTCTTTGGCTGTGTATCCTCACCCGCCAGCAAGACCCGGCCAAGTCTTTTGTATAGTTTACAGCATAAAGACAAAACAAAGTGTAGAGAGCATGTTTTTCCATACCACACATGCCACCTTGACAGTCCTTTGCCATAGTGAGCAACCCGAAAGCAGCTGGTTATCTTTCTTACTAAAACATGTAGGTGGGACACACTGAACAAAAAATCTCTTCATGTGTTCCTAGGTAAATTTCTTTCTTCTAAGTAAACTAAATGTTTACTTGCTGTGTTTGAAAAAGTTGGTTAAGTCATTTATACAAAATTTCTCAAAATCTCTTCTCTCTCGTTCTGATGCCTTGCTCAATTAAGCTACATCCTAAACTGTGAGCTTTCTGGCTTTGGCCTTTCTTCATCTCCAAGTATCTGAAAGTAGGGGGAGAAACCAGGTTAGAAGACCTGGTAACATGCAACAAGTTCATCTTACCACACTTCAGTTTTATCACCCATAGAAATGAGGACAAAAATACTTCTCTTAGAGGGCTATGAAGTGTTTATGTAAAATGTCTACAGGTCCAGCATGCTGCCTGGCACTTAGGTGCATGTCAGATGCAGTCCCTTCTCTCTCCTTGTCCATCATGCACAGCTCATGCCAATAAGCCACACGGTGGTAGAGGTTTCTTTTTAAGAGTAAGACCCATGATCAAGATCATTTTAAAGTTGTTCGGATCCTGTATACTGGCCATACAGAATCTCACGGGTCTAAAAGTATAAAAATGCCTTCTTGCATGATCAAGATTTTCAATAAGGTTCTTAAAAGTGATAATACTAAACAGCTAAATGGATGTATGCGGTGGCACACCCCAGCTTGTTTTCCCCACTGCCACCAATGAAACAAACCAAACACCAGTGCATCCTTCTGTGGAGTAAGGTAGTGTACAACCTCTAAATGAGGGAGAAAATGAATTATATCCCACACTTTAAGTGAAGTACTGCAACTTTATAATAAACTGGGCAATGTTTGATTTGGAGAAAACACAAGGATATTGTACAGTAGTGTTACCTTCAATATTCTGGTGGTCTATAAAAGGCGCTGGTCCCCATATTCTAACAGTGCCATCATCTGAGGCGCTGGCCATCATGGATGGGATCTGTGGGTTCCAGCTCACACAGTTTACTGTACGTGTGTGCCCTGTCAGCTCCGCAATCGGCAGTTCACTACGTTTGTGCCAGATGTAAACCTTGTGATCTGAACAAACAGTAATTCAGAGAAAAGTTAGGGAGTTGTTATACACAAATGAAGTCAACTGATTTAAAATTTATCATTCATTACATATAGAACATGTGACTTGATTATTAGAACTTAAAAGGATAACAACACGAGTACTTTATCAAAATTACCTTATGGAAAAAAAAATGTAATTTGTTCCTGTTAAAGGTGATTGATTAGTTCTTAAGTCACCACAAAATCTGCAACATTCAGTAATACATGAGTAATCACAGTCAAGATCTTTAGAGTAAACAAATCTACTAGATGACAAATTCTATGGAATTGTGAGGTCACAGAAAATAAAGGTAGCCCAAGTGAGAAACAGCAATGAAGAGGATGAGAGTTAAACCTTTACGGAGTGCTTACCATGTCCTAGGCACTAAATACTTTATGTAAGTCACCTTGTCTTCACCATGTGAGGTGAGGTGGGACTGTGCTCACCCTGTCCCATGGCTGGTGACTGGAGCACTGCGAGCTTAAGTAGCACGCTTGTGGTTAATAGTAGGAAACGATGACACTGGGACTGAAATCCAGTGGGCCCTACTTGGGCTTACTAGTGGGTCTAGACAACTGTCCCACCATGAAATGGCTTTGTAGGAGACTACTTACAATCTCATGGTGTGACCATAAAAACCAAAAACCCCTGAGCAAGAACTATGTTTCTTTGTGATAAACTAAACTTCAAAACACTCAGCTACATAGAGTAGTAGTTCAGAGTGTGGGCTCTGGAGTCAGAAGACCCAGTTCACACCCTCGACCACTGACTGCTCTGCTCTGTAACTTTAGACACATTTTCCACTCTTTGCAACTTGTCACCTATAAGGGGGAGCTGTGCTTACCAGATCATGCTATGCGGGTATGTTCTGAACGGAGCCTAGCACAGAGTGAGCACCATGCATCACAGTAAAGAGTTAACCAAACACAGGCTATGGTTCTTAAACACAAGGAGAATCTGGGTTGAGTTAGGGAGTGTGTGGCTTGAAGATCTGTCAGCTAATTATATGGTCGGTGTGGGAACTTTCAGGGGTGTGCTGTCAGCTGAGGAAACTGGAGCGGGGAAGAGGTGGTAACTTGTGATAAAGAATATGCCCTGGCTTCAAAACTTCTGACATAAAGATAAGCTGGGACTGTATCAGAACATTTTTTTTGTGTATTTGAAGCAAAAGCTAAAAGACATTCACTGAAGAACTGATTTTATATTTCCTAGAGGTATCTGTTAATTGTTTTTCCTTGCATAAAATGCAATTAGAAAAAAAAGAAGAAACAAGAACAGATTACCTATGTTTCTCCTTGAATTAAAGTCCACAGAGAAGAAAGATTACAGGCTTGGAAAATGTGAATGCAACTGAAATACGCCTCTATGTGGAGGAAAATGCTTTTGTGAGCACACATCTGAGGAGGATTATATGCTGAAGAGGCAGCACAAAGTCAGAATGACAGGCTTTACGACCAAGCTCCGCTTGCTCATTAACCCAGGGAATCAGTGCTTATGCAAAGATAAAAGAATAAGTTTTTCTCTATACTTCCAGCACAATGAAACATCTTGAAAAATGGCATAATTTTTTGAGGGAAATGTTCTATTTTATACTGGCATTCACGTATCTGGGGATTTTGAAGGTCCTCTGAATATATTCCTGGCAAATAAGTGACAGATGGGTTACTGTGGTCACCTTGGGAGATGGTACATGCTCTCCTCTATCCACTTGGTGCTCAACACCTTACAAGCATCCTAAACCACCTGAGTCATGAGAACACTGATCTCTTCACTTCACAGGCATGTTTCATCGTTAGCCCTCAACAGCAGCATGTGGCTTAATCACATTATTCATCAGGCTTGATTCCAAGTCAGTCTGGGCTTTAAAAGAAGGTTGGCATCACCAGGGATAATGACAGCCATACATATTTTTAAGCACTTCTAGGGTACAGAGTATTTTTAGAAAAAGCGATAGGGGATTGTGAGGCATAATTAAGAGGGGAAAAAAACCACCAAAGCAGGACTGAATAGAGCACAGGAGAGAGATCTTAGAGTGGGAGGAGCTAGAAAGCAGGTAGAGAGAGCCTAATACATTTAGAACCATCAGATAGATACGTTATGGAATACATCAAATTAGCAACCAACAGAGAACCTGGAAAAAAATAACATAGGATTAAATTAACAGGTAAAAAATAATTTTTTACTGGAAAGAAGTGAACTCATAATTGTTACCTAACAAACCACTCTTATCTGACAGATTTTTTTGGGGGAGAGAATGAAAGAATAAATTTATATGCTTCATGTTAAAACCTGATCCCTAAATGTTTCTGTTCTAATCCCTAAAAACACCTTTTATACCAAGGAAAAACTTATGTGTCACTTTGTGAATCTCTTAATTATTGAGATCAATTTTTTGTCAAGACAGAGACAGTAAATACACATTTTCTACAATACATGGAACATTACCAAAAGTGTTACCAACATCATCCAGTTCCTTCCTTGGTCTATCCTGTAAAACTAGAATCAGTATTTTAAAAAGTGACTTACCACTTGCTAATGAAGAACTTAGTATCAGTGAATACTCAAGAAAAACGTGAATTAAAATTTGCCACTATTTGTTTCTATCACCTCAAAAAGTACACTAACTTTTAGTAACCCTTACTCATCTGTGGTTGCATATTATGAACAATTTGTATTTTAAATTAGACTGTCTACTTTAGGCACATGCCTGCCTGAGATGCTGATGTTTTAGACTGGAGATAAGTTTATTCAAAAAGGTAGTAGAGACAGTTAGATAATTTCAGCTTTTCTAAAACTAAATTATTTGGCCATTAAAGAAATACTGAAGATGTAACTGTAGTCAGTTCTGTCCAAGTTTAGGTAAAACATCATAATTAATGTTGATTTTTTAGATACTAATCTCTGAAAACCATCAGTCTTGTGTGAAAACCACAAGTCAGTGTATGAAAAAGTAATGACTTAACTAAATCTTGACTTGGTACATGCATCACATACACCTCCAAGGCCAGAATAGGGGCTATTATTATTCTGTGACAATAGGAGGGTTCAAGTCATTCCAAAAAAGGGGAAATAAGCAGTGTACTGGATAAATAACTCACATAATTTTTGACAGCTTTAATATGCCTGGAGACATGACTACCTTCACAAGTTGAGAGAATTATCAAACTTTAAATCCATCAAACTATGTGAACTGATCTCATAACACAATTTACCTTCACTGCCACTGGCGATGAAGTCCTCATTATGGCCTCCAAAACATGAATGAATTGTATAAAACCCTTGTGTAACACCTTGATACTTTCTTACTAAAACTCTGTCTTGCAAGTCCCATAAATGAACTCCCTGTAAGCAAAAAAGAATTTAGGTATTTATTTTACCTCAACTTAAAAGAATTAAAAAAAATTACATGTGACCACCCCCTCTTTGATGTAACATACTCATTTTCTGTTTAAGCAAAATGCAAAACATTCTGATAAATTTATGGCTGATTCTACAACACATTTATAAATCAAACACATGCAGTAAAATTAAAAATTTTTAGAAATATTTTAGAAATACTTGTTTATGTATACACTAAAAAAATCAATAGAATTTTGAACTAACCTAAATTTTCCTGAGAACTTTATTATTAAGCTTACCTGAGTTGCTACATTTAACAAAGCTAATCGGCCATTCTTTGAAATAGTGAAAGACATAATGGGATGATCTTCTTGTACTCTGTAACCAGAAAATAAACTGTCAAAAGCATCATACTAAGAATCAAGACATTCAAATTATTGACATATAAAACATCCTAGCTTAGATACCACAACTTTGGCTGTAATCACTATTACACTGTATTTCAATTAAAAAAAAATCTGAGTTAATGATTACTAAGTATACCACTTGACTACCCAAATTACCAAAGCAAAAACCACAATGAAAACTCTTCCTCTGAAAACACAAGTTCCATGTACACATTTTAATTTATTACTTAGTTTTATTAATTGTTTTTTGTTTGATAATTGCTGCTTAATGGGTAGAGAAAGTACTTACATGTTCCTATCTGTAAGGTCCTCAAAGTTGTATCCCCGGATCCGCTGGTGTGTGTCCGATGCCAGGACAGTCTTCCCATCACTCAAGCACCAAAGGCATTGCACTCTCACCCCTTCCCAGGAGTCAAGGAGGTTGCCGTCTAAATCCTGAGGAGAGGACCAATATCAACTCCGTAACTGAACAGGGCTCAGAAGCAAAGAGACAGAGAACCTCTCAGCAATCTCTTCTTGTAGTAAGTTTATTCTTTCCTGAGACTGATCTCAACCTAAATGTTCCGTAAGTGTTTTTGGTCATGGAACATTTGAATACAGGTCAAATTTCATTGCGGCAATACCCCAGGGGGGGCGGAGAGAACCTCTGTAAATGTCTTCCCTCTTCAATAACCTGCCATGTGTGGATAAATACAAATAATACAAAGAAAGGCAGAACCTCTAAGTTCCAAGTCAAGTCTCGAATTCAAACATTTTCTTTGGAATTCACTATACTGGATTTGCCCTATAATCTCCAAAGCTGTGATATGGAAAAAGATTACTGAAATGTTAATTATAGATTTATAGAACTTTAGGGATCTGTTATGGCATTTTTAAAAACTTCACCAAATTTGTAATGTGCTCTAAAGATCAAAGCTCTTAGGATTGTTTCATTATCTTACTGAATATTCAAAGCTCTGAGAGGCATTCCCATTCTCATTTTACAGATTAGGGAACTACCAAATTCTGTATCTTGAAGGTTTATACACTGTATGGGATGACAACATCAGCAGAAATGTACGTGGGCATCTTGCAGCCAGAGAATTAAGAACTAATGGCTTCAGTGCTGTGATGTACAGCATGGTGACTAGAGTTAATAATACTGTACTGCATATTTGAAAGTTGCTAAGAGTAAATCTTAAAATTAAAGTCCTCTTTACAAGAAAAAAATTTTTTTTGGTAACTATATATGGTGACAGATGTTAACCAGACTTACTGTGGTGACCATTTTGTAATGTATACAAATACTAACTCATTAGGTTGTACGCCTAAAACTAGTATGTCAATTATAGCCCCATAAAAAAGCAAAATAAAAAACCCCCAAAGCAGTACTGTATTAGCTTATAGATAGAAAGTCCAGAAATACATACAGTAATCTCCTTTATTACATAGTATTGACTACTTGAGATGACCTTCTAAAATACAGGAAAATCATGGACATGTCAATAAATAGTGTTGGAACAACTTGGGGTACATAAGAACTAATGGCTTATAAACATGCTGAGATTATATGACACTACATTCCATGGGTCTCACGGCCATCTTAATAAAAGAAATGATTTGAATGGCACATAAAAGTCTTTGTGTGATCTTTAGCTACACATAATGATTTGATGGGATTATCTTGTTTACTTTAGTTTCAAAAATAAACCTGGGAAGTGCCTACTGGAACCATGCTGGATTCATGGAATCTAGGAGACAATAATGACCTTGTGTGTGCACCTCAGTCTGCCCTGTCCTTAAGACTTTTTGACAATTACTCATTTTTATCATCCCAACAATCTAGGATTAACGGCAGGTATTGATCGGAAGATTTTTTTCAATAAAGACTAAAAGGCTTGCTGGTAGCATCTACCACCACTTTCATTCTTCAAATATTTAAGAGTCTGTTCATGAAATTCAGCATTTTTTTGGATACAAAAATTTCAAAGGGCTAAAGACCTCAAAGGAAATTAAATACTAAATCCTTTCATTCCTATGCCTTAGAAACTTGCTTATAAGAACAAAATGTTTAGTAAAACAGTTTTTAAATGTTTTACTAAACTTCAAGCCTATACTTTGTGTAAACACTTGACATGGTTAAAAAAAGAAAACACCCACAAAGTTCTTTTGGACAGTGCTTATCTAGAGAGAGACAAAGCAGGTTTTCACACAGCACGTTTTACATAAGATAACAAGTCCAATGAACTCTTTATTTAAACAAAACAAAATTTGTTTTTAAACAATCAGACATTTAAAAGGGGGCACCAAATACTCACACACTGATAGAATTGCCCACGCTGACCTCCAGTTACAAAGCGTTTCCCATCTGGATTCCAAGCCACACTTGTTAAACTGTCTTCATGTGACTGACTCATTTTTGTTCTTAGCTCTCCCGTCTACAAAGAAATAAAACTGTGGCTAAGACCTTCAAGATACCCTTCTAAAGAAAAAAAAAAAAGACTGGTAACTGGGATATCTGGGAAGTTTGATATCCCTAATTAGAAAATGAACTGTTTTAACTGTGTTACAAAAAATGACTAACAGAACTCAGGAGAGAGACTGAAGACTTGAAGAAGAACCCAGGAGTGGCATAGGGTGACTCAAAGAATAGGATGAAATAAATTCTGATAAAATCCTCATCTTAAATCAATTATATTCATAAAAGAAAACATAATTTTTCCCAAGATGACGATAAGCCCAAGGCTACACACCTGAGTTTCCACTTCTCAAACATTTTATTCTAAAACTGCAGTTAGTGCAATAAGCAATTCCATAAGAACATTGATTAATTGGTAGAAAAACTATGGCCTTAAACTAGGCCACAGTGGTAGGCAGTCTAAATAATGTTAAATTTCATGTTCGAGATGCTCAAAACATAATAGGGAAGATGGGATGAGAGAAATGAAAATTATTTTTTTGATATGTAATTTTATTTCAATTGAAAGTAACAGAAAAGAGGAACTTTTGTGCTGTTTAGTACAGCTATTTTAAAGTATTCCCTACTAAGCAAGACTATTTAGTGGTTACAACCCTAAGATATCCTCCTGTTATTTTTTCTAAGTTATTCAACTTAGAAGGCAGACAACATACATTTAATCTAGTCTTGATTCCATTTTGTTCAAAGACTAGAAACAGGATCTGAGAGATAAGAGCTGCCCTTGGTATAATAAAAAGCACATGGGCATAATTTTCCTGCGAGAAATGGGCAATCAGGGGAAAAAAAAGTGAAAACAAAGTGTCTGATCAGGAAATGAGGCCAAGTAATGAAAGCAAAGAGGGCACAAAAATAGAAAACCAGATGTCTTCCTTACCCTGGAAAAAAAAAAAAAAAAAAGAAAGAAAGAAAAATTCAGAAGGCCTAAATCCTTCCCCCATAGTGTTAACTGTTCTCATCTATTTATCTTTTTGGGTTGCTTGATAGAAGGTTAAAATAGAGGTTTAGAACCACAAATACATATGCAACAGCTAGGTCCTCGGCATTTTCTATTTACTATGTTAATACACCAAGTTCTGAAGGCAGAAATGGTCTTTTCTTCTGTCACACTCAGGACTGTGTAAGGTTATTAATTAGGAACCTACCTAAAAACAAAGAACAATTTGAAAATTGACTGAAAATGACCACCCTTTTACAACAAGTCTGTAAAGTAATGCATTACACAACAGTTAAGCTAGGACATAGTTTAACTGTCCAGAAATTCAAAATTACCTTAAAGGAAGACTACAGAGGCACTATGAATTAAAAGGCTTTCTTATGACTACATGCCTCTTCCCTCTGAGGAGAAAAAAAGCTTTACTGGAAAAAAAAATTATTTGTCTTCCACTCAGATTCACTACACGCCTGTTATATCAAGTCAAAGCCATCTATGTGCTCTGCCAACCCCCAACCCAATCACACATACAATGCTGATTCAACACTGTTTTGATAAAAGACATTTTGGGAAGAACTGGGGATTTTTCATAATAAAATGAATATTAGAGAATTATAGTTAATTTTCTTAGATAAGGGCATTTGGTATACAGGTGAATGTTATTTTTAAGATGATATGTGCTTAAGTATTTAGGGGTAAAATACATCTGTAATTTACTTTCAAATGTTTAGATATAGGTATACCTAACTATGTATGCATGTCTCTAAGTACATACAAAATACAACAAAAAGTGCTAATAAACAATTGTTGAATCTAAGGTGGTAGGAATATGGTCATTGTACTCTCAACTTTTCTTAATATTTGCAAATTTTCTTGATAAAAAGCTGAGGCTAAAACATAAATGATTGAGCAATAAAAAATCTTACTGCAGAATTAGAATTATGGCATACTATCTTCAGGTACATGTTAGTATTAATTCTCTCATCTATACCATCTTTATTGTTTGAGTCATTTTCTGTGGAGCTTTATCTTCACTCTCTTGGTAAAAATCAACTTTTTTATAGGTCCCCAAACTTAAAACCCAATCCCATCAACTTAATACTTTTACACCCAAACCATAGTCTGGACCATGCCCTTCCATGGTTAACAAAACAACAAAAATCACCTAATCAGTCAGTTTGTAGAAGAAGATAAAAAAAAAAAAATAATAATAATAAATTGTTAAGTACAAGTTTTTCAAAACAGCTTGAAGATAATGGAGTGAACTTATTGCTGAGTTTCTTTAAAATGGGACCTTGGACAGACTTCAAGCCTTCATTCATAAACAGTAATAAAGCCCTTCATTAGTAAGTACTGAAGACATCATTTAACTTACTAGACGAGACTGGAATATTAATATAGGCAAGGAAATGCTGTGACTGCCATCAGAACGGAACATTTGATTTAGTGTCAATGTTTTCACACTTGAAAAGGTAAGCTTCGTGGGCGATTATAAAACTATGAAACAACCATAAAATCTTTTCTTAGGTACGAATTCCACGGTACAAAGTACAACATTCCTGAAAATACTCATTGCCCATTCTTTCAAAAACTCTATTATGCTCAGCGTAATATTTAAATTCATAAATTTGGACACCCGGATTCCACTCAATGAGTTACCTTTTATAAGAATTACATCATGGTAATTCAGGTTGAATGGCTCTGTGCCACAGATCAAGAGTGAAGTTACGATGAATATATGCAGTATAAGCATACTTGACTGAAAGACTACACCAAGGACGAAACTTGCTTACTTGTACATTCCAAAGCCAAAGCTCAGAGCAGTCATCGGGGCCACAAGCAACAAGATAGTTGTCATCTGGACTCCATGCAATGTAAGAAACACCATAGGCATGTCCTTCTAAAGTTTTAAGCAATTTTAGCAGGTGTGTATCCTAGGAGGGAAAACAGACAACTGAGTTATTAACTTCTATCTCTAATGTCACTTTTTTTGGCAAAAGAACTTAAAATAGCTGCAAAGACATACTTTGCTAATTTAATTTGAGTAAGTTTCAACAGATTTTACCCATTTCCCCACCAAATGAAGCCCTAACAGCTTGCTATGAAGACTTGTTCATGCCTCAATGTCTATTCAGCATCTACTACACAAGGCATTGTGTGCTAGATGCGAATATACAGATGACAGACTGTCCTTGAGAGGCTTTTAAGGAAACTGAAAAAACAGGAATAATAATAGCTACCTCTTATTTTTTTAAACAGTTTTACTGAGGGACAACTTACATACCACAAAATCACCCTGTTAAAGTATACAATTCAGTGGCTTTTAGTGTATTCAGAGTTGTGCAACCATCCCCACTATCCAAGTTTAGAATATTTTCGTCCTCCCAAAAAGAAGCCCCATACTCCTTAGTATTTACTTGTCATTCCCCCTCCATACAGCCCCTGGCAATCATTACTTGCTCTATGGATTTACTTATCGTGGACATTTTATATAAATGGAGTCATGCCATTTGGTCTTCTGTAACTGACTTCTTTCCCTTAGTTGGTTGATTCATGCTGTGCAAGATATCAGTATTTTATTCCTTTAAATTGTTGAATAATACTCCACTTAGTGGATATACCATTTTTGCTTATCTACTCATCGGCTGATAAACATTTGGACTGTTTTCATTTTTTGGCTGTTACAAATAACGCTGCTACAACTATGCACAAGATTTTGTGCAGACCTATGTTTTAATTTCTCTTAGGTATATACATAGGAGTGGAGTTCCTGGGTCATATGCTAAGTCCATGTTTAACACTTTGAGGAACCAACAAACTATTTTCTAAGCATCTACACCATTTTGCATTTCCACAAGTAGACCTACCACATATTTAGTGCTCATCTATACCAGCACTAGTCACAAAAACTACCTCCTTTAATCTTCACACATCTAACAGGTGAAGAATTATTCCCCTTCCTTGTATTATAGGGAAGGAGGTGACAGTTTAGAAAGACTAGGAAACTTCTTTGTTTATTTTTGAACCTGGGTTTCCTGACTCTAAGGAAGATAGTCTGAGCTGTGCAAGAACCAACTGCAGAGTGCAAACATGTAAGTGGCAAGTGATGTGGCTGGAAAAGGTGGCATCTTTAGGTTAGGGTGTGAAATTTTATTCTGTGAGTGAAGATCCACTTAAGATTTTTAACTGGGGAATACAAATACATTTGGCTTTAGGAAGAGAACTCACACGTCAATGTGGAAGATGAATCACAATGAAGAGATACAGGGTAAGGACACCCATAATGAGCCAGCACAGCCATAGTTGATATACTAGGGACACAGCCATAGTCCCATATACTTGGGACACAAAACTGACATAACAATGAGATAAGATGTTCCAGGATAACCTCCAAATTTCTGTGGTAGGGGATATAATGGATGTGGACAGGGAATGGACGAAGTAAGACTTCGGCTAGAGGTGGGAAAAACAATGAATTTAGTTTTATTGAATTTGGTCTAAAGACTTACTGAGACTAGTTTTAAGCCTGATGGAAATTCCAAAGGCAACCTACAAGCAGTTATAAATGATATGGAACTAGTATGATAAAACTATGGTGGGAATTATTTGTCCAGAAACGTCACTAAGAAACGGGTTTATTGTATTCTTTCTTCACTGGACTCTAAGCTTATCATTCATTCAGTTAACCAGTGTAACGGCCATTGTTTTGACAAAGTTAAATAATTAAATGCAACACTTCTGATTCTTCTTTGGGAGGAGGTTAATAGGCATGGGCTGTTTATATTAGGTCTTAGTATCATTAGATCAAAATAGTTTGCATAATTTAATAAGCAAACCACATCTTGTGGACTAGCTCAAAATCTTTCACAAACTTTCATTCAGACCGGTGCTTCCAATCTACAAAAAGATTTGCTTCTAAACTGATGACAAACTACTTTAGAAGTATTTAACCCATAAACTAATTGTGCTCATGATAATTTAAGAAAATACAATCCTATAAAAGATATAAAGTTGAAAATAAATGAGGATAATGATACCTTATCTTCACAAGCACAATGTCTCTATACTAACCTAGTCAAAGTAGAAATACCATGTTCATGGAATCCTTAACTTTGCTTAGAATTTGGTCAGGGGGATGTGTAAAATTCTTTTTTGGGGGCAATGGTAAGAAAACCTGTTTAGGAAACTAGGCATTGGAGGAATCACACCAACTCAAATCATAAGGTTCTCTATATATTCTTTTTTCTATCTACTAAAATATACACCCACAAAATACATATTCAGAAAGAGCACCAATATTCTTACAAGTTTTTCAAACAGTATTTGACATAATAAAATACCACCAAACCAAAGTCTAACACCTGTATCTCAGACTGGAATATAAACATTTAACTGCATTTTCCAAGCTAATCTGGTCACAAAAAAGCCTTTTACATTTAACACCTACATTTAACATTCTGCACAACCAGTATTCAGACAAACACACTTGGGAAAAAAAGGCCAAGAAGTCTAAACTCCTTAGCAAAGTATACAAGGACCCTCCTTGATCTGGCTGCTATGTACTTCATTAACCTCCTCTCTTAAGTCTTCAGAAGTAATTTCTTCCCCTAAACTGCCCCAGTGCCCAGCTGTATTTTCTTTCACCAAAGGGCCAGTTGTAACTAGTTTTGTCTAAACCTCACTCCTTTTTCACTTAAGACATACCTACTCTACTTTCTCTTGCTTTCCAGTTCTAGTAGGATCTCTTCTTTGAACTCCCATAGCACCCATTATAAGACAATTACATAGTATTATCAAGAGCTCAGCCTGTATCTCTAGGGAAAGGCCTGGCACACAGCAGGTTACTCAATTAATACTTGCTAAGTGAAAGGGACTCTTAACACGCTGCTGTTAGAAAAAAATGTAATAAAGCTTGGTTTTGATATTGCTGTTTTCCCCAGACATCTTGCATATAACTGCTGCATGAAAATACAACTCCTTAGAACAGTTATACAAAAGCCATGATTGGACCCCAAACTATTTTTTTTAGTCTTATTTTGCATTCTTTATTTTACTCATCCTATTCTCCTTTTGGGGGTTGGGGAAGGTTGAAGGAAGGTCCCTCTGTCCTCAAATGCCCTTTTCTCCCTGACCTGTGCTGTGCATAATTGGGACAGATGAAGCACCCCCTCCCCCCACCTTTGCACTTTTCACTGTACTTTACAGGGGCTGATCGACACTTTGCGGAGCATTTTATTTCCCTTTCTAAATAGCACATTCCTTTCACAGAGGTTCTTAAGCTGAGATCTACAAGGAGTCATCCAAGGATAGAAGCAGGGGTCTTAGAACTTAAATGGGAAGAAAAAGGCACATCTTTATTTTCACTAACCATAGGCTGACATCCAGTAGTTCCCTCAGATTTGAACGCAGGCAACCGACAAGGCAGTATTAGGGATTATTATGAGGTAGTATTATGAAATATTGGAAATCTCTAATATTTCATGTATCATAGTTGTTGCAGATACCTTGAAGTATTATTTATGCTCATCACTACTTGAAAATTCTGGTAGTTATTAAATCTACTGCTGGAATTTGTTGTTTAATGTGTCAATAAAAAAGCAGCATATACAGAACCCAAGAATGGACTAACCGTTACCAAAGGGAAAGGGACTGGGGAGGATGGGTGGGAAGGGAGGGATTAAGGGGAATAAGGGGCATTATGATTAGCACACATAATGTAGGGGGTGGGGCATGGGGAAGGCTGTACAACACAGAGAAGACAAGTAGTGATTCTATAGCATCTTACTACGCTGATAGACAGTGACTGTAATGGGGTATGTGGTGGGGACTTGATAATAGGGAGAGTCTAGTAACCATAATGTTGTTCATGTAATTGTACATTAATGATACCCCCCCCAAAAGCAACGTATTAGTCCACTGTGTCTGTTTTTATATTATTTTGACCACTAAATCTCAATATAACTGGGTTTCCTTAGTAATTAAGATATAATATATCCTTGGGCCACCCATGTGTTTTAGCTTATGCATTTAAAATCATTGTTCTGAGGTGGGGTTCACAGGGTCATCAGACTGCAGAGAGGTCCATGGTACAAATAAGGTAAAGAATGCTGCCCTTGAAGGAAGCAAAGAGCCCGTATTTACCTTTCATCATTCACAGTATATTTCAGGTACACAAAACTCATCTGTTCTCAAATTCAACTCTCCTCTTCTTAAAATATTTCCTTTTGTGGATCCTTTTCTCTATTTTTATTAACACAGGAGTCCAAAACTATATACTGGGCTAGTATCATATTTCAATTCTGAATTTTAAAATGAGATCATTTCTGTCATGATTTTAACTGGATGACCCCTAAACCAAATGTATTTCCCCAGACTATTCATGTTATGTACTTCTTTGTGTGATAAATGTTCAACTAGCTGAAAGAAATGGAAATACTTATTTCTACAAAGTACAGGTCACTTTGTTATAAACAGAGACAAATTGATCCTAGAGAGAACTTAGAATTTTAAACCCAGAATACAATGCTTTTCATATGTATCACTGGGGGAAAAAAGAGGGGGGTGGGTATTTAACAGAAGCTCTACAAGTTACAAAGACAATGAAGGGCTTCAGAGGCCAAAGTGGTAATGAGTCTTTTTTAACTTGTTACAGAGCAGACATTGTATTAATCTATAAATCAAGTATTAACAAAGATACAAACTGGTAGAGACATTAAGAGCAGTAGGGCTGGAGTAAGAAAACTACTGGAGTCTAACTGTCATTTATGAGCTGAAAGAGCCTGGACAGTAAACTTCCCCTACCTCAGTTTCCCCATCCAAAAAGAGGAGCTGTTAGTACCTCACATACGTACTCAAGAGATT
This sequence comes from Smutsia gigantea, assembly GCA_032199065.1. Classification (NCBI taxonomy): domain Eukaryota; kingdom Metazoa; phylum Chordata; class Mammalia; order Pholidota; family Manidae; genus Smutsia; species Smutsia gigantea. The sequence continues at coordinate 44,237 of JAVSCE010000115.1, forward strand.
AAACTAGACAACGCACACACAGACTTAGTACAACCAGGTAACACAATTGTGATAATACTGACCTCTGTACATTATCTAGACAACACAGAAAAAGGAAAGACATGACAAAGATGACAAAAAAAATGCTCATGGAAAAGAATACTATTTACATGTACATACTTAAGAAATATGCACTCAAATCAATTAGATTAAGAATTTCCTTTTGCAATCTATACACTCACACTGGGTACTTACGGGATCAACTTGCCATATAATAACTGTTGTATCTTTTGATCCTGTTGCTAGTTTAGTGCCGTCGTTAGAGAATTTACAGAACCACACTTCATTGCAATGCTCTGTAAGTATCTGCTGGGTGTAACATGGGAACTGTCTCCTACAACAAGAAGTCCACAAATAATTATTCTTTCAAAACAGATTAGAGTAATAACAATGAAAAAGATTAAACAACTGATAAAACTGGAGATCAAAACCTTTAAAAATAAGATACGGTTGCACTTGTAAATCTTAATCAATTTTATGTTGGTGCATTGAAAAAGAAAATGTAACAGTAGTTAAGGCAATCTTAGAGGAATCGGCAGTAAAGTCTGCTTCAATTTACAATTTGTTCTTTTTTTCTCCTCAAGATTAAAAGAAAGAGATGTATCTATCACAGAACTTTTTGGCCTGATTAAGTGAATTCATATAAATAAAAATGAGTAATCAGGGCTTCATGTTCATTTGTGTAAGTTGGCCGGCATCAGGTTGTTCTAGAAGGAATTAACATGCATTTTCATCATCTATAAGAAAGCAGTCTGGTATAACAAAGAGACCAGGCCCTGCAGTTAGACAAGCGTAGGCACAGCTTTAATGTCTTTGGCAGGTCATGTAACTCCTGAGCCTCAGTTCCCTCCTCTATAAAATGAGATTAGTATACACTAAACAGGATTCTTAGGGTTCTTTTAAGGATGAGAAGTGCATCTAAAAGTCTTAGAATGCAATAGGTACTCAAAATTATTACTAATGTTGTTTTGGGGGGAGCACAGGAGAAGAGCATTATATGGTAAGGACTGGGTTAAGAATGGAAGCTGTAAGAACAGGTACAGAGAAGTCAGAGGGTAGGGTCTGAGTTCAGATCCTGCCTCCACCCTTACCAGCCGTGATTCTGGGAAACTTATTTGATTTCTCTTAGTCTGTTTTCCCAACCATAAAATAAAGATAGTAGTGATACTTGCCTTATACAATTCCTTATACAGGATGAAATAAAAGGGTGAGATAACAAGCACAGAGTGTTTAGACTGGGTCAGGCCTTTAGCCAGTGCTTCAAAAGCGACAGTTATTATATATATATTTTATATATTAAGAGCAGAGAAGTCTATTACCAAGTGAAGTAGGAAAAAGTTACTAAGTGACAAGCATTATGCGCAGAGCTTGAAGGTTTCTATCCCTTTCCAGTTTCTACACCAGCACCATCCAATAGAGCTTTTTGTGTTAACAGAAATGTCACAGACCTGTACTATCCAACCTGATGGTCCTGGACACATGTGTCTGTTGAGCAATTGAAATGTGGCTAGTATGTTTGAAGAACTTGATTTTTTAAATTCAATTTTAAGTTGAATTATTTTACACTTAAGTGGTCATATGTAATTAGTGGCTACTGTTTGGACTGAACTGCATCCTATTTATTATCTTCTTTATATTATAAAGTTATTTAAACATAAATGGATAAACCTTCAAGCCCATCTTGAAAAATGGTCTTCCCTATATTTTCCCCCAACCAATCCATAATTTGAAAATATATCTTGTCAATTCACCATCCTGATGAATTAAAGTATTTAAGATAAACTAACATTTTAAAAAACTTTATCACACATATGGCAATTTACCTTAGCAGTTGGCTATTTGGAGGCTGCTTTAAACTTTCAGATTTTGTACTTATAAATTGCTTTAATATTAAACTATTATTCTATATCTGAACTGAAACATAATCAATACAAGTTGACATATTGAGCACTTACTAGATGCCAAGCACTGTGCTATATACTTTATATATAATATTGCCAAGTCTCAAGACTACCTTAAAAGGGAAGTAATATCCTCATTTTCAGGAGATTCCAAGAGGACAAACAATAGATAAAATAAACTGACAACTGAACTAGGATTTAAACCTATGGCTGACTCCAAGGCTAGTTTTCTTCCTAAATATTTTTTAAATTGTAATTTTTGAGACACTGCTGGGTATAATTCCAAATAAATAAGTACTTTTAACGTAAAAATTGTTTCCCCCCCTATGGGTAATAATCAATAGTGATAATATTTAGTGAGAAACATTTTATATCTAGGTATAAAATACACAACAGTTCAAATGGCTAAGATTGGTCATCAATGAAAAAATGTACTTAAAATCCTAAAATCAGAGTAGCAAAATGTCCTTAAGGAAGGACTGACTCAAAACCACAGGACACAATCACAATATACTGACAATCAGTTGTATCCAAATGTCACTTAAGTAGCATTTAAATTGTCATTATTTTATCATTATTTAAATAACATTTTAAAATGACTAATTAAGAGCCCCCAGTTTTTTAAAAGCTGTATTTTAGGTGTATACAAGTGATAGCTTATATGTCATTTTCAAGTACATTTAAAATTTAAGATAGTATTAAAAAATCAGTAGCTTCCAAATAAAACTGAGTAAAATGTAGCATTTTAAGAGAACTGAATTGTGACATTTTTAAGTTTCTATAAATATTTTATAACTATCTTTAGCTAAAAAAATTAATACTTATAAAGTTATCCGAAGAAAGATCCTTCCATTGGTTGCTGGTGAAAAAACTGTCCACGCCCACCCCCACAAAACCCTGTTCTTTACTATTCAAGTTTGAAGTATGAACATGCTAACTGTGAAAAATATAAGGACAGTTGACCTTGATAAACATGGATTTAAACTCAGTAGGTCCACTTAGATATGAATTTTTTTTTCAATAAATATATAGTTTCTGTAACTAGATGTAAGGCAGCAGATTCCATGGGTGATGTAGTCGACAGAAAAGGAAAAAGAAAAATTTTGTATGCAGGAGCCCTTACAGGGATGAAACCTGCAATCCCAGTGTTATCAGTGTCAAGCTCTCACTAACTGAACTAAATGGCAGCTATCTGAACCAGTCAGAAAGCACCAGGATGTGAGAGGGGCAGAAAGGCTGAAGCCTGAGTTGGCATCTTGTAGGAAGGAGATGGGAAATCTACGCCCTCTGAAGCTCACCCCTCCCAACTCAGGCCTGATCCACCTGCAGGCGGGTGTTGACCCAGCAGAGCCAGCACAGCAGCTGATTTGCCCTGCGGGCTCTGTTCCCTGCTGGACCCTACATCCTTCCATTTCTTCCTGCTTTCCTACTCCGTTACATTGAAAGTTAACTGTCCCAATTTGACATACAATAAGCTATTAGTAACATTTTTGAGGAATCAGAACTTACATGTGGATTTTTGACTGCGTGGGGTCAGCACCCCAACCCAGTGTTATTCAAGGGTTTAAGGCTTAGGAGATATATTTTGTAGCTCTAGCCCAGACTAGGCATCACTAGAACCATGAAGTATAACCTAAAAGAGGAGTGTAGATGAGAAAAGGAGCATGATTTGGGAACACACATGCAAAGAGCCTGAGAGGGCAGCCAGGAGTGAACTGAGAATCCAGAAAGTGGGGCAGTCCAAGGAGGAGCTTCAAGGCCAAGCAGTCAAATGCTACAGAGAGGCCCAAGAGAGAGGCAGGGACGTAGCCACTGGATTAATGAGGACACTCTTCCTCACCCTGCACAAGGCCTAACACTACCGAATCTGAAGAGTGAGGGGCTGAGGACGTAGGTGGTGGCGGATGTGTAATAGGCAACAACTTTAACTGGCTTTAAAATGGAAGCAGGGGCTGGAGGGAGCGGAAACTAGGAAAGCACACAAAGTTTTGTTTTGTTTATAAAGATGGGAAGACCTTACAACCAATGGTTATTTCTGAAGAGCAATAACTCATACATTCCTAGGTAAAGCTTCAAAGTGCTTTCTACAGTTTTACAGGAGGCTGATCCCTCATGGACTAGGCATTTTTCGTCATTGACTTTCATAGGGAGAGGTACAGAAGGTAAAACACTGAATAAAAATATCGGCCGCGTTCTCACAGATTCCAGTTTCCCAACAGGAAGGCAAGCTCTTAACCTACTGACGTCTCTTGAACCATAAATACCTTTCAACATATTCCACCAGCAATGAACTCCTGAACCAAACAAAGATTTGGACTCACAATTGCCTTAATTGTAACACTGGTCTCAAATTTGCTGGAAGAGCTATGAAATACAGAACCATATTGCCTTTTGACCTATTGTCTCCTCTTAACTCTACTTACATTAAATGAAAAGAAAAAAAGTCTCACAAAGAGTCAAAAACAATGTTAAAGTGTAAAAAGAGATATAGGAAAGGACCTTATTCTTTCTTGTAGAACACTTAAGACACATATCAAATAATTACCCAATACTTTAAGATAAATTAACACCTAAGTAATTTAAGGCCAATAGCTCAAATAATTATTACTATTTTTTATGGTAACCAGTGTGTGAGGTGAGATGCAACTACACGTCAAAAGAGGTTCTGCACATCTGGAGATTATCCCACAACAGTGCGTGTGTGTGTGTAGGGAGAGTGAGTGTTTACGGTTATTTGGAAGCTCCTCATTTTCCCAAAGCCCCATACACGTATATGCTTCTGTCCTCTCCGTTCATGCTGCTTCAGTAGTTCTTCAATGATTTTGTCGAAAGAACTGAGCATGTGCCCTGTAGCTGCTGCTTACGTCTAGTTCACTAGGCCCAAATCACTTCCTTCCTGGAATTTGAAAAAGTTCACAATTTGTTTTTCAGTATATTAAAAATTAAAGCTCTGCTATACTTTTGGAGATAATTATTAAAATAGTAGGGACTCAAATACTCCTACATAAAAAGTGAAGCCTGAATCCTTCCAAGTTAAGTTACATATGTGGGTAGGTTTAATTAACAAAACCCAAATCAAAAAGTTGATACCTGTTACTCTAACCACTTTCAGTTTGGAGGCCATCTTCCACTAAAAAGCAGGACTTTCATTATGAAAAAAGTATTCCTATGACTTCTATGGAGAGAAAATAATTTGGGCCATAGTTCAAATAGCCATAATGGCTGGGAAACAGTCACTAAGTGGTTGCTGGCATCCAAGGACAGCAAATACTTGGGTCACAGGCAACATCATTTACAGGTCCTTCAAAAAATGGCCAAATACAGACCAACCACACAGACACGAAAAGGAAAACTAGGCTTTCAAGCTCAGTTCTCAGGCTGTGGCTTACTATGTAAGCATATGCATGTTTTTCTTAGTTTTAGATTTCAGTAGTTCTAGCTTTACTTGTGAATGCTCATCAGATAGTTGTTTTATAGCAACAGGATAAAACTACAAAAAAAAATTTAATAAAGCTCATAACTAAGTCCATAAAATTCCAGCCTACTTCAGAATGTAAGAAACTTTCCTCTTACCTACTACAAACATGATCTATAAGAAGAGACACAGAATCTAGATTATTATCAAGCTTGGTGTTGTGATAGAGGCACCGATCCCTTTGCAGCTCGACCGCCTGCCGCAGGAGAGTCTGTAAACGCCGTGGGGGAAGCATCACTGATGGTGGTAAATAGGCTGTAATAGAAGATAAGAGAAATAAAAATAAAAATTAAAAAAAACATAACAATATGTACTCTTAAAGACATTTGCTCATCTTCTGCTTCACATGCCCCTACCCTACTAAAATTATATCCCTTAAATAGAACACTCTGGGCCCTGAAACACAGCATGAGCTCTATGAGCCTTTGTCCGTGGCTCCAGCTATGTGGCCACTGGAGTGAGTACACTTGGGTGGGAGGGCTTTAATTTGTATGCGGGTTTTCTTAAAACTAACCAACCAACCAACCAACCAACCACCATAATAAAACAAAAACAAAAGCCAACAAAAAAGGCAGTAATGACAAAAAGAAAATCAAATGATGACTGTGTACCAAAGGAAGACTATGCATCACTAAAAGTGTAAGAAAAATCTCCACTTAAAGAGGACACAAAAATGTCCCAGGTCGCATGAAACTGCTTCTAATGCCAAGAGTGTGGTGAAAACTCAGGACATAACTGGTGATTTGATACTGACACCAATCTATTCCGATCCTCCAATGCCTTATGCCTCCCCAACTCCACGGTTTTCTGTTTTCTCCACTCCCACCTCAAAATGAAAACATCAAACATACAGAATAGTATGATTTAACCAGAGAAGGAAAGAGAGTCATTTATATATAAGGATGTGGCAAAAATGAAACCCCTAGTTTAATTCAGAAGTCATACAACAGATTTGGGGGGAGAGTAAAACAGTTTACCTATGGAAATCTGAACCTTACCACTGAAATCAACAAAATATTTAAAATACTTATAGCTTAAAGCTGTAGTTCACATATTTTTTCTCTAACCACAGCACTTCTCCCCCAAACAAAAGGGGAGCATCAGTACATAAAACAAATGCAAGGGAACTGCTGGGGGACCAGCATCCTCTCTGACTCCTCAGGTGGCTTCTTAAGATTTCACCGCAGACTCTGAAGACCTTTGGTTTAATGGGCTTCTTCACGGGTTCCCTCTACCTCCCCTATATAGCCACTCAATAAGGATATGTCTAGACACAAGCCCCTTAATTGGCTCATAGCTTCTATTTCTAATCTAAGGCAAAACACAGAGCACCAGAAGTTAAGACTCTTACTCTGGAGCTTGTCCAGCAGTTTGGACCGGGACGCTGCCCCTTTGCCTTCCCATTCTGCTTTTGCACGTAGGTCTTCTGCATGGCTACACATCAGGTACCTAAAACAGGACAGAGGATGCACCAAAGATCAAATCCTTTTCTTTGGATTAAACATGGTTGAAAAACACTGATTGTACTTTGGTGGTTAATTCTCAGTAAGAAATATATTTCAGGTAGAAATTCTACAGTGAACCCAATTTATTACCACAACCTGGCACCTGGATATAATTACTAAAATGAAATAGTAAGAATGAAATATATATATTATTGTATTATATTCTATTAATAGAATATTCTCTGACATTTACTGTTGTGTATCATTTTATACATGCAGCTCTTACTGTGTGCCAGGCTGTTCTAAGCACTCAATATCTATAACTTTATTTAACATTCATAACAATCCTGTATGAAGTAGGTGCTATTATTCTGTTTTTATAAATGAGGAAACTAAGGCACAGAAAACGTTAAGTAACTGTCTTAAGGTTAAGAGGCAAAGTAGGAATATGAACCCAGGCATTGTAGAGCAGAACTTGCTCCTAACCACTATGCTAACTTAGTTGCATCTCAAAAGCAAAACGACACCACTCAAAAAAAACCTTCAAAGAAACTTATACTAAGTTAATTAAATAAAAAAAAATAACATACCTTCAAGAGTTTATCATAAACGTCACTCAAGAAATGGTATAACTGGATGATAATCCTTGTGTCACCCTGTGAAAGGTATTGAGATCCCAAAGCAGAAAATCTGGGAACTTCTTTATTACTCACTAAATGTGCCGAAGGAGGCATAATGCTAAATTCATGGATTCTGGAGAATACATGAGGGCCCCCTGCTGGAAGTGTGACCCTGGCTTTGTTCTGGCTCTTCTCAGAAGAATGGGCTTTAAAAGCAAAAGAGTGATGAAGGCATTATTCAAACTTGGAGGTTATATCTGGCAAGAAACTCTCCTGCTGCTCTGTCTGGTACTCTGTTCTCAGACAAAACTGCTCTTCTCACTTGTGAAAAGGGTATTAAGTAGGGTAGGGAAGACCACATAAGATGGAGTGATGAAGTACCTGGTCCACTATTGGCATACAGGCAGAACTTAAAGGATAATATAGGTTTCAGCAACCTCTCCATTAACATGAGTATCACCTCCTCCTTTTTTAATTGCATACAGCCTTTGGCATCTAAATAATTTAATAGTCTCTTACCCAACAGCAGAGCTACTTGTTTTCTTTCTATTTTGTATATAAATAAGTGCCTTAGCCAATGAGAAGAACTTACTTTTTAAAAAATAACTTACTTAAAAAAAAGGTATGAGTAATTCGACTTAAAATATCTTATAAAAGCTGGATACTATAAAAATTTGATTTCTAAAATAACTTCTGGTAGTAAAATTTGTTATTAAATATGGAAAAATTATTTACTTTTAAAATTTTGCTAAAGTGACCTATGATTGCTTCTGTGTTCTTTTGAAAATATACATTGTACCCTACTGTTTAAAATGAACATTTGCTCATGGGAAGTCACATGGTATAACTAAAAGGACACTGGACAGAAGGGAAACCCTGTTTCTGATGCCGACTACGTATCTTGTCATCTCTAGGCCATTTCCTTAGGTGAAAAATCAAACGGTTAAACTTGATGAAGTTCATTTCAGAATAAAAACTGAATGATTAAATTATATGTTCTATTATTAGAGTGGAAAATAAGGCATCATGTGAATGGTTTTTAGGTGATACAGAAATCAGACACCATATGATAGAGATAATCAGAACAAGGTGATGTGCCAGTTATAGTACTGAAATATCCCGAAGAATTTACTATTTCAAGATGTAGTGATGGGTAAGGACCAATGACTTTGGAGTCAGTCAAACCTAGCTTTGAGTCCTGGCTCTCTGTTTTTTTAGCTACATCTTGGGCTGGTTACTTCACTTGTCTGAGGCTGTTTCCTTAGCCTCAAAAACCCTAAAATGGACCCTGTGCCTCTTTGGGTCCATCCTTTTGTATCTGAAAAACTCGTATGTGCCAGATACTGTCCCAGATGCACGAGTCATATCATATAGTGAAAAATGCTATAAAGAAAAAAAAATAAAAACAGAATGATGTGGCTGAGAATGCCTGGGGGGTGATCACAGGAGGGGACATTTGGGCTGGGACATGAGCAACTGGTGGCCAGCTATGGAAAGATTAGGGGAAGAGCATTTAAGATAAAGGGAACTGGCAGGGCAAATTCCTTCAGGCCTGGCAAGTTAAGGAGCAGAGAGAACACTAGCATTATTAGAGAGTAAAGAATAAGGGAAAAGATGCAAGAAAAGGGCTTGAACAGAGGTTGTGGTTTTTAAGTGCATTGGAACGTTTTAGAAAAGGAAGAAAAACAACATGGCTTTACGTATGCATTTATCTGGCAGCTGTGTGAAATACGCATTGCTAAGGGTGCAAGGATAAAGGCAATGTGACTCATTAGAAGGCTACTGTAATGCTGAAAAATATCCAGGAGAGATGTTTATAGCTTAACTAGGGTAGAAATTGTGGAGATGCAGAGAAATGGACAAACGTCATATGGTTTCAGTTAGGCTGATACAGGTTAAAGTTAAAACAAAAAAATTGTGAGGATGAGACCTGAACCTTGTGTTTGAACACATGGGTATAGGGCTTACCATTTACTGAGATGGGGAAACTGGATGAGAACAGGTCTGTGTAGGGTGGAGTGAGTAGAGGGACAAATGGAATCAAGAATTTTGTTTTGCACATGAAACCCTGAGACACCTATTAAACATCTAAATGGAGACTGTCAAGTAGACAATTAGACATATACTTGGAGAGCCTGACTGAGAGGATAAATTTATGAGCACCAGCCTATGGATGGTGCTTGAAGGCATGGGGGAGAATGAGGTTACCTCTGAAGAGTGTGTAGACAAAGAATAGAAGGGAGGGCCAGAACCAAGGCTTTGGGCACTCTAACATTTAAACGACTGACATGAGGATAGAACAAGATTATGTATATGAAATGTTAAGCAACCACTTGGTACATGATTAAGTACGCATTTCAAAAAATGTTTGTATAAATCAATGCTGGAAACTTCACTGCTTATTGTTCTTATAGAAGATTATGCCATTGGGTTTTTACAGATTATGAAATGGCATTTCAATGGCAAAACATATTCCTTCTCCTTTCCACCCACTTAAATCTCTCGCCATTCTAAGATGGAAAGCTCCCTAGGATGACAGATAGTTTGTGCATATATAAGTAAATTTGTCCAAATATCATCTAAAAATTTAACAATATTCTGATCCTTGGAAAACGTTAAGAGATGTAGCTTTGGAACAGTAACCCTGATAAAAAGAACAGCCCCTTTGTTGACCTGGAGTCTAAGAACCAAGCGTCCTCACCCACTAAGAACGTGAATGCGCTCCGTATTATATTTCAGCGGCGTCAGCTCACAGCGTAGGACCTGAAGTGCCTCCAGGACCTTGCCGTCCTCCAGGTATTCCAGGTACTTCTGCTGCAGCAGCAGGAACTTCATCCTCTGACATGACAGAAAGCAGCAGTCAGGGGAAAAAAGTTGATGGAAGTTTCAGAAAATGTGCCTAAACAGAACAGTAGAAACCATTCTACTATGCCCTTCGAAGTAACTTTTTATAAAGCTTTAAGATGATCCAAAATATTTTGGTTTAATAGAGTCACAGTGATTAATGTGACTTTGCTTAATTCTACATCTTAATAAAACTCTGCCTTGAACGAATAATCTGAAATTAGGTAAGATCGTTAGTGACCAAGGCATCAACATAGGAGAAAATGAATTCTGCCTTCAAAACATTCACCTAAAATTTTAATTCTTGTATGAAAATTTAGAACTATTCCAAGTATGCTAAATTTATGTTTTAAAAAACACTTTTATATCAGGGAATTGGGGGGGAGGAGCTTATGCAACATGTTTCAAAAAGATGGCAGAAAAACGAGTTAATGGAGGAATGATTTAAGAGCCACTGTGATTTAAGAGTCCTTCTATGAAAGAATGACTAAGTAGAACAGAAAGCAGAACTACAGCCACAGGGTAGAAGCTGCAAAGGGTCAGAATTTGGCTTCTCAAAAGAGCTATCCATTAAGTGCATTCGAGGCTGATGTACAAGGTGGACAGTACAAGTTTGACGGGACTCCCTCTCTAAGAGGCAATACAGGGGTGCCTACAACAGAGGGTTGAACTCAAAGGTCTTTAAAATGATTCAATATTTGTATTCATGTATTAGTTAACAGTGTAATAACTGATGCATTTAACTATGCAGCACAGATAACTATCATGAGCTCTTTCCTCCCAAAAGAACCAACCATTTCAGGCTTATGATGAAGCGCTTGCATATTTAGATTTTTTCTGAAATGTATTTGGCTTTAATACTTTTTAATGTTCCTTTAACTTTACTTTTAACTTGAAGCGATCATCACAAACTTAGTAGCTTTTTGCTAGGGAAGAGATATTTATGAATATCAAGTCTGTAATTTCTTTTAAACCTTAAATCTAATTAAAGACCACTGCTAGGAGAGACTCCATCATATCTGCTACTGTGGCATTTAAGCTAACTGATGGAGGTAGAAAATTCAGTACATATAAGGACTATTTCATACTTAAAGACTCCAAGGAATACTGTGAAAAAGATTCCAAATCTACTTAAAAGTAAAACCCAATGCCAGCCTTTTCTTCTTCAGTAAAATGTTTACTTTAAAAACATTAAAAAATACTGTCAAAAAAATGGAGTGGAGAAATTACAACTTACTTACAGAATTAAGAGTATAATAAACTACTCTAGGGCATTTCCTATTAGAGAGCATTAGAAGAAAGGCACAAGTTACAAGTTTATAAAAATGGCTCCCAGAGAAAGTAAACAAAACAAACCTCCTTATGTAAGTTAGGCATACATTTAAATCTATTTTTTACAAGTGAAATACATCTTTTAAGAACATTCCTTACGTTTGGTAATAATCTAATCTTAAGTATATAACTAAACAACAAGAGAAAAAATGTCAAACTATGAGATATGCTCCTATAACCCTAGAAAAGTACACTTACCAAATTTTACACCTAAAGTTAGACTGACTAGTGAATGTTTCAGAAATAATTACCAAGATGACCTGAAAAGTATTCTGCTGTACATGTAATCTAAAGTTAACCTTTAGGTGTCAAATAAGAAAATACTTTGAAATCCACCAGGTGACAAAAACTAAAAAAAATGAAAGACTAAGTAAAACAAAAACAACCTAAAAATAAAAGGTTTTATATTTGAAGTATTCTGGACATTCTCACCGTTTTGTCTTCTGAAAGAAACCTCAACTCTTTATGAAGAATTTATATATTTCCATTTATAAATATGCTATTAAAAGTTTCATTTTTTAATTCAAACATGAGAATTGTTAATTGCAAATGTTAAATACCACATAAAACTGGCCAGCATGTGTATTTAATTTCTTTACTAAATCTTCTTAGCCAATGTGAATTTGTGGGAATTAAAAAAAAAATGAAATAAAGGGCAAACATTTTTTGGGTCTCAATCATTAAGTCCTATGTACTCCCATCCCCACTTGGTCATTGCAATGTCCAATGTGTGTAGGGACAGTGCCCCAAGTGCTATTTTCTCCTTATTTTCCTACCAAGATCCTGCTAGAACATGTTACTCTCTTTCTGAGGGGCAGAGGAAGGGCAGGAGAGAAGAGGAAAGCAGAGTAAAACTTTGTGAGAGAAGCCAATATAAACATGTACTTCTGTACATACAGGGAATGTTATAAAAGTAGTGAAAGAACATTTCTCTATGAGTCATTTTATCCCAAATAAGACAAAGAATATCCTCAAACAGATATCAAATCCTGGTAGTGTGCACGGCAGCAACTAACATGCTTGCTGGCTAAGCACAGCTAAAGAATTGGTTGACAGCAAATATTTATTTTCCTAAAAATCAGTTCAAGTACTTGACACATATGGTAAGGATGGAGAGTAAAACTGTATTTTATTTCCTAAAATTTAAAGCACTAAAAGGTAAATAGTTTCAAGAAAATGTTTTTCACAAATGATGTTAATTATTTACTGAAAGAGTTTAAAAAATCAGGCAGAACTGAAGTTTGCTGAGGTGGGGACAGGGCCTCACGAACTTTTATTTTTATTTTTTTAAGACCACAAGCTTAAATGAAGAAGAAAAGAAAAAGAAACAGGTTGAGAAAATATCTATCTTTCCCCAACTCCTAATCAGACCTCTGTTTAGAGATTATTTCTGCTCTCTGATAATTTTTCAGTACCTTTGGGCTAGGAAGTATTTCTTTCATTCACTATCTAATAAAAACTTGAAATTGGTGTATGAGGATAGCCCAAAAGACAGTTTTAAATCCTGCTGTTGTCTCCCTATCCTACCTGATATTTGGATTGATTTATCCTTTCCTCCCATATTACATTCTACTCAATGTGAAAGAAAAACTCTCCTAGCTAACTTAGTAGTGGTTCTGACTAGCCCTGGAATAAGATTATAACCAAGTTATATCAACTAAATCATGACTCAGAGTGAAGGGGAAATGAATTATATTTGAACCATGGCTTTCAGAACTCCTATTTAACTTTACAATATACCAGTTAATTTTTATACATTAAGTTAGTATTTGAACACTTTTGTTAAGCATATTTATATCAAAATTTTAAAATATTATTAAAATTTAACCCCCTTTAGAGATATAAAAGTTTTCTTATGTTATTGATCTCAAATACCCACCCAAATTCCCCAGACACAGTTAAGCATATTTAAACCCAAACTAAAAAATACTGATTCATGAGCTCAGCTTCCAGTAAATCCAGAGCAAATTCTGCTATTCCTAGTATCATTTGACTGAAAACCATTTAAAAATATGGGGGGGAGGGAGTAGAGTGAATTGGGTCAATAAAAAATATTCAGGTTTAAAGAGTAAAATACAGTATTAGTCTAGACTAAGACATTGAATTGTCTGGGCATACAATTAAAATAATTATGTTTAAAAAAAATCCAATAGTTGTCTTCTAAGGTATATTATAAATGTACACGTATATTAGATTTTAGAGATGGAGTTGGGAAGAGGAGTAAATCTAAACACAATTAGAAAGGTAAAAAATTGCTGAACCTAATCTTTAAAAAGCAATTGATTCATCAATGCTAAAAATGAGATAAAACTGGACCCCCTTTCTTTGTATAAATACCTAAACAATTTGATGGCATGAAGTCAGCCAGAGGTTTAATCTTCATCTTTTACTAGATCCTAAAATGCTCTACATACTGAATAGGCTGTAAAAAGAAAGGATTCCACCTTATCTACAGCTACCTTTCCTCAATTTACATGTTGCTTCTAATGAAGGCTTCTAATGAGTTTGTCATAATCTAATACAGAAGTCTCAAATTACTATCAACAAGTGAAAACTTAGGAAGTAAGCCTTTTAAAGTTAAAATTTTTACTATTGAATTACAGATAAAATTTGGGTGAAGCTTTAAAAAAGGAAACAACCCCCCCCTTCACACACTTATTTCAAAATAGTCCATGGGCAAGTCCTTTACTGTCACCATACAAGCAGTGCTAACTGGTCCAGTGGGAAAAGAACTCCAATCCATATTTTGGCTATTAAAATCCATTAAATTGTCTTTATTTTATGGTCACCTTCCCTTCTGTCAGACCCAAGAATTTATTAAAACACTGCCCAATTAAAATATACTTAGGTGTTGTTTTTTTTTTTAAAAACCCCAAACACACTGATTAGGGAAAATTTTAGTTACTGGAAAATTTGTGATCCTTTTGAGCACAGATGTTTATCTAACATCTGTGCTTCATTTGTAGAATTTACCATGTAATTGATATTCCATGAATTATTTTATCAATAATCTCATTCAATAGTAAGTTAAACTTTTAGTATTCAAAATATTTACTTAAAGAAAAAATATACTAGATCATCAATTTAAATGAATCCGTATTTGTTCATACTTGTTTGCACCTTTAATTCACCTGAAGTCCATTCTCTAGATTACATTACTGTGTAAAACTATATTGAGAATCTAAAAAACTTTTTTATAATTAAGGTTTCAAAAAACTCCAAAAAAACAAAAACAGGAGGCTCTATTAGGTTTAAAGACAAAGGCAGAAAGATTAGTATTTAATTAAAACCCCCAAAACAAAATGTAGCAGTCATTTACTAATATTTAACAAACAGCTGGTTTTCCTACTTCACTTCCTATTAGCCTTCTTTCCCTCCCCCACCATACAGGAAATTGCTTTTGACAACAAATGAATCAGCTAGAAGTTTAAAAAGCCAGCAGCTAGCAGCTGATTCTTCACAGTTTCCAATCACAAGTATTTAGAAAAAACTTATCTCCTCCTCTCTCTCACAAACATCTACTGAAGAATTAAAGCCTATCAGAATAAAAAAATTCATTAAGATTTATGAAAGAGGCTAACAGTTAAACTACTAAATTGATTGTTGGGAAATAAGGCCAGTAAGCAGGGCCCAATGGCCAAATTTGCAAACAAACCCCCCACCAGAGTGATACATACTATACAAACTTTGACACTGTCAATTTACACAACTGGAATGAATGCAAGAACAGAAAATGTTGAACACACTAATGGAATTGGTTTGAATTAACTAAAATTCCCAAAGATTGAAAAAAAAAATGTATCACCTACTTATTTCGTTACCTGCACATTCAGCATTTTAAGTAAAAGTATAATGTAAACTTGATTACATAAATATAAAACTTCTATAATAGCACTGAAAGCATGAAAGTCTTTCTATATATTATGCAGAAGCTTAATAATAAAATAAACTAGGTCCAAACAACACATTTACTATATATGATTTTAAAAATACAAATCTCAAACTTTAAAACATCACACTCAACCTAATTAAAAAATTTAATTATATGAAATTTAACTATTTTTAGACCTTATCTTTTACAAGAGACAGAAGACTAGAGTTATCAATAACCTAGTAAAATAAGCATAAATGTGAAACTAAGAACAAAAGTGTATTTACCACAATTATTCTCAACAACGTTTGAGAGATTTCAAGTGCGCCTCTTACCACAATAGCAGGAGGAGAATGCACTAAAGGCTTTAGTTCATTCAGGTCATTTTCTGCCTGCAAAAATTGGTATAAAAGAGAAACAAACATTACACAATGCACAGCACATATATATTTTAGCAGCAGTCACACAGTTCTATATGCCCTACTTTACCTTATCCCAGTCTCCTTCCATGACATGATTTCGGAATTTGGTAGCAGAAGGATGTTCTAAACGACATCCTGATTCTTGCATGAGGAGATCAACAGTCTGGCTGCAGGAGAGACACAGTGTAAAAAGACCTGCCCAGCTTTAGGGTTACTCTTCCAAATAAACTCATGTCTATGAGAGCAGTTGCAAAAGCTTTTAAGCTAATCTCATGATAAAAAAAGAAAGAGTTTAATGTGTTTGGCTACATGAATTTTTCTAAACTGCCACCTTCATACATTTATAGCTGGTCAAGGTAAGTTCTTCCTACCTTTGCCACTTAATGCCCCACAAGTTTGATGAAGTGTAACATTTCTAAAAACATGTTGTAACCAACTGGCTGAATAAATGAAAACACCAGGATCTCCTTACTAACTACATTACTACCTTTCCAAAGAATCAAAGTGTTAGCTTCAAACAAGGTAATAGAGATGACCTTAGTTAAGAGCCTTACATTCAGATATTATGTTTGCATAGAAATTTTACTAGGTCAATGTTTAAAATTAAAATAAATCCTGCATCAAAAACCATTCCCTTTCTCTCTATACTAAAAATAGCAAATTTACTATGGTGTAGGTTCCAAAGAGTCACGAGTTATTTCCTCCTGCCGCTGTCAGCTTGCTTGTGTCAGTAATACGTTGTTAGCATTTACAGAATGTTTTCATACTAATCCTTTTCCTTAGGGAACAAAGTGAAATCTTCCTACAGCACCTTTTTCTCTGAGAGCTTAGAAGACTCATCAAATGTGCTTTCTTTCATCAGATATTTTGGTATCTAAGAATCTTTATTAGCCTTACATATTTGTGTTTGCCTCAATGCTTTTTTATTCAGCTCCATTTATTTTTCAGCCAAACAGTGCAATAATCTGCCTGAGAATCAAAATACTTCATGCCACTTTCAAGAAGTGCTCTTTCCCCTCCTTCTCCGTAACAAATCTATAAATCCAAAACTACACATTTGCTGGCCTAAAAGCTCATTTTAATCTGGGCTAAGAGACTGTTACATGTTGTTCCTTTCATTCTGGTTCAGTTTCACCCACCAGCGGGCTACATGGCACTCTCACCAATCCTGCCTTCCACCACCCATAGTTCTTTGTGTGCCTACAAAACTAGGTTTTTGGCCAAAGTCATTGTTTCCCTTCACCCTATTTTAAGGTAAGCAAGGCCACCTAAATTGTATTTGAAAATAAATGATTCACCAGATCAAATGTCCCTTTTACAGAGGCGGCTGCCTTCTTGGTATTAAATTGGGATTTGAGATGGGCTGGTGGTAGGCCTTTTGTATGCACAGGAGGGTCTTAATGACATCAACATGGTATATGCCCTCATTATTTCCATCAGATTTATTCAACGGCCTTTTTCCAAAGTATCCCAGCCCCTTGGTTCCCATAAACACTTGTAGGTGATTGTCCTCCCTGATTGGTAGTTGCCTAGGGTGTCTGTCAGAGGTGGGGGTGGGGAGGTGTCCCACAAAGATGCCTCCGAGACGGACTAGAAAAGACCCTCTGAGGCCCGTTCCCCGCCCTCCGGCCCAGACCCCGGCGCCTCTGTCTCGAGCGCGGAGGGCAGCCTCCGGTTCTCGCGGCCCGGCCCGCGGTCCGCCCGTACCGCGGGCAGGAAGGGTACTTACTTGAGCCCTAAGCCATTCAAATGCTGTCCTATCAGCCTGATGACATCCTCGTCCGACTGGGAGAGCCGCTTCTTCTTCTTGAGGCTGCTGCCCAGCTCCGGGGCGGCCGAGGCGGCGGCCCCGCCGGGGACCCCGTTATTGACGCTCAGGCTGTTGCTATTGTTGCCGGCGGCGGGGGCGGCGGGCAGGAGCCCATTGGCGTGGGCCAGGTCCCCCGCGGACGACGACGGCGAGGGGGACGACTCCCCGTTCTGGGCCGACAGGCAAGCGAGCTCCTGGGTCTGGCCCTGGCCCCCGCCGCCCCCGCCGCCGCCCGCCCCGTTGGCCTGCATGACGCTGCCGCTGACCAGGCTGTGGCCGCTGCCGCGGAGGGGGCCGGCGGCGGTGGGGGCGGCGGCCGCGGGGACGCCCACCACCACCACCACTGAGGACGACGACGACGCGGGCGGCGGGGAGAGGCCTGTTCGGCCTGCCGAAGCCCCGGGCTCTCCTACTCCCTCCGCCGCCGAGGCTCGGGGCTTCTTCCGCGGGGGCGGGGAGGCTCCGCCGGCGTCCGAGTCGGAGGAGGAGGAAGCGGAGGCCAGAGTTTCCTCGCCGAGAGAGGCCGTGGTGGGAAGCCGGGAGGGCGAGGAGGGGGCCGGGGTCGGGCGGGGGCCGGGGTCGGGCCGGGGTGACTGGGAGCGAGGAGGAGGGGGAGAAGGAGGATCCGGGCCCTTTCCCCCCCCCCTCCCGGGGCAGCCCGGAGCGCGGCCCGGGGCGCCGGGCCGGGGCGGCGGCGGGGCGCGGGCCCCGGGTGGCGGCGGCGGCGGCGGCGGGGCAGCGGCCGCCTGTGTCCTCGGTGCGCTCTGCTCCGCTCCCTGGTGTTGATTCTTCCCCCAGCTGCTGCCTAATGGAGTCCAGGCGCCCGCGTCACAGGAAATGCCTATACTGCCCTCCTCACTCACTTCCGGTGGCAGGTATGGACCCTATAGGGGCCTGTCACCCGCACGTGCGCCCGGGGCGGCGGGGCGGCCCTGACCCATGGACCCGGCGGACCCGTCCCGGCGCCGAGCCCGGTCCGCCGCCTCCCAGGCCCGGCCGGGCCGCCTCAGCGCAGCGCCTGTCACCGCGTCGAGGCCGGGCGCGCGGACAGCCTGTGCGTGCACGCGGTGTGCGGGCCTCATGCGTGCGCTTGGGCACCGGCGTGTGCGTGGGCCGTCGGCGGGCGCCGGGTGTGGAGCGGCCCCGGGCGGTGGCGAGCCTGTCCTCCCCCACCCCCGAGGCAACGCGGGTGCAGCCCGGGGGGCGGCCTCCGCTCGGGCGGGGAGCACTCGTCTGCACAGCCGGCGCCTGGCGCAGCGCTGCCTGCCGCCACGGGGGCTTGAGGACGGCAGGTGAGACCGTTCCCTGACGGGAAGGTGGCGCTCCGCGAGCGCAGCTCCTGGGGACCGTCACAGAGACGGCGTGCAGGGGCTGGGCAGGTCTCCCAGCCAGGCAGCAGGGCAGGCCGAGCAGGCCCCTCTAGACGGGCGTCCGGAACAGAACCCGGCCTCCTAGAGAGCCAGGCGTGGCATTTTTAGGTGAGACGCGAGGCTTCGTGTCACTGTCACTTGCCCGTGTATGTGGAGTAAAAAGGCAAAGGCGAGCAATGCAGGACCAGTTGTCCCTAAGGTGCCGACATTCCCTCCCAAGGCTGGTCTGCAGTGCTTTTCCCTGGAGACCACAGACTCAGCCATGTCTCCGAGGGCTCTGAAATGTGCACTTAACAGAGACTTGAGGGCCTTTGAATTTAGACATATGATCTAAAAATGATGTTTGTGAAAAGAAAAGTTGCTAAAGAGTCTTGAGCGCTGTTGATCCGCAGACTGGAGGGAGGAGGGGCGACCGAGGCGGAGATAGAGCTTCTCTTCTTATCTCTGAAGTGGCTCCAGGTGGCTGTGCGCATTCCCTTGTTCGACTCACCTGAGGCTGACCTAAGCCCTAGCCAAGCCTCGCGGGGCGCCCTCCCTGTGTCCGGAGCCTGAATTACTAGACGGTCAACACCTTCAGAGGTGGCTGTTTGCACATTTAGTCAACCTCGTGTTACTGTTTGCATGAAATTTAATTTTTGCAAAGTTGTTTGTAGTAATTTATTAGGCCCATAACAGCTTTGAGGACAAGCTTCTGAATAGTCTGCAACTTCCGTGAAGGAAACGATCACTTCGTGGTAGCTGCTGACAAGGCTCAGGCTTCATTAACAAAAGATGAAAGGAGAAAGGAAGGGAGTCAGCTGCTGTCTAAATTCAACATGGCTACCCCAGGTTTTCTATCTTTTTATGTGATGACCAAGGCTGCTCTCAAAAGAATCCTGAATTTATGAAAGCCCAGGTGCACATGCATTTTTCTCTATGCTAAAATACAGCTGGAGAATCTATTGTATGAACGCTGGTGGTTTTTAGGGCCAGGTTTCAAGTCCACGGGCAGATGAATAATTCTGACACACCACTCAGCACATGCTCAGAAACCTTCAGTAGCACCATGTTACCTACAAGATAAAATCTAGAGTCTGTCCTGCTCCCTGCAGATTAACCTCATCCTTAATTTTGACTTTATCTCTTACTGCTCCCTTTTGAGCCCTTCATTACTCCCCCCGCCCGCCGCCGCCAAAGTGCTGGGCTCTTTTCTACACCCTCCCACCTTCTCTCCGCCCTCTGATTCCAGCTAGTCTCAAGACAGCTCATTTCAGACCTCCTCAGGGGAGCCTTTTCTGACTTACAACTTCTTAGCCTTGGTTGTGAGTAGCATTTATTTAGCCTCTGCTTTTAAAGGTACTGTTAAAGTTTTTTTCTAACTTGGCTAAGACCCCTTCTTCAAGCCATCAGAAAGCTGTTCTAGACCTCTGTTCCCCTGATTTACCTTTTCCTTTTCACCTTCCTGGAAAAGATTGAAGTGGATTTAGGAATGAAGGTCCACATAATCTTTTAGGAAAAAGAAAATTGAATGTACATTAAGGTGTTGGACTCACTTTGTTTCTGTGCTATTTAAATAAGTCTTTATATGATCAACCCCATGCTACCTTCCAAATAAAAGGTAGCTTCTTGTCCTAGAGATATGCAAACAAAGGCTTTCAGATATATCATTCTGTCAGGGATATTGTAAAATAAGTTACAGAGAAGATAGTTGAACTAACTGACCTCGAAGGGCTTTCCAACTCTAAGTTGTCTGTGAACTGTGTACATACAAGACTCCCACTAGCATATAAATTCTCTGAGGCAGGATCTCTGTGTCATTCATCCAAACCAGTGTTTTTCATATTGTGGGTCATGAACCATTTGTGAGTCATGAAATCAGCATACTGGTCTATAAGTATGATTTTTAAAAGTGATGCAGAAAAGTGTAAAAGCATAGAAAATATCCATGTAAATAACCCATAAGAAGGATAGTTATTATTTATGAAAGTGTTTTAGTGACTGATACATGTCCATGTTTTACAGAGTAAAATGCCCATCTTCTGAAGGGCAGTCTCAGAGAAGTTTGAAAAACCCTCATCTAGGACAGTCCTGAACAACAAAAAGGCAACTCAAGAAATAGGTGTTAGATATCTAAATGACAAATCACTAGTACTGTCCAACACAGCATCTTAACTGTAAAAGTTAAAAGCTACTAGATTTTTAAAAGCTGAGATAGTATGGGTGTTTATAATAAAACGTAAAGCCAAATTTTAACAAAAGTCTTTGTAAAACTAATAGAGACTATTCTTCTCTGTCAAGGTTTAAGTTTGGCATCTCAACCTGGTACTTAGCAATATCAATATTCAATTTATTAAATTTCTGTTAGGAAGAGGTAGTTTTCAGGATCTCAGGTATCACTGGGGAAGGGTGTATTTATATCTGTATTTCTAGCTTCATTCTAGTTTTCTTTTTGTGGGGGGGGGTTCTCAAGTGGGCTAGCTGGGCTTACTAGACTTAGGTGGGCTTGGGAGATTTCAGGAGGGAGCACAGTTCTTGCAAGGCAGAACACTTGGTAGCCAAGCGATCTTGGGGAAACCATCTGACTTAGCCACCCTGCAGTCACTTCATCTTCTAAGGGCAGATACTGACTCTGGGCTGCCCGCCCTCCTAGAGTTGGTGTGAGTCAAATGAGATAACAAGCTTGACAAATATTTGGAAAATATTTGAAATGTTGAAAGGTTTCAAAATATATTTTAAATCTAGCATTTCAAAAAGGATTTGAGGCAACTAAGTGCAAAGATATGAGATGGTTTTATAATTAATAATATTTCTGAGCTGTGGACCTTGTTGTCACTTTTCTTTTCCCAACTCTGCCCCTCAGCTGTATTCTTGTGCACCTCTAGGCAGATAGCTCTGGATACTCTGGATACCCTCCTTCAGATCTGTCTTCCATGAGTGGGAGTTCCCACACCATGGGGTAGAGTGAAGGACACAGTCACCTGGCAGCTTACCTGCTGTCCCATGCATGTCTCTCCAGTGCTCAGTTATTTCCCCTTCTGTAATGTAAGCGGTGGGTGAGGGTGGTGCACCAGGTTGATCTGTGTGCAAAGACAGGACTCCTGGATCACCACCAGAGCCTTTGCCCTCAGAAGAACAGGTAGAAATACTTTTTTCTTAGCTGAAAGCAGTCTTTGTCCCAGTAGCTATTTCAGGCTGTTCCTGAGACCCCTTTGGTGTACATACCAGCATCTTGGGAAGTTTCCTGGAGAAACTGAAATAAACCAAGGAAACTAGGTAGTTCTTTTCCCATCACACAGGCCAGGTAGATTGCGTGGAGTAGCCTGTGCTTGCTTCATTGACTTTGGTGGTGGGTCACATCAAAAAACTGCATGTAACACTACGTATGCAAAGACATCTACTGAAGCTTTGTGTGTAAGAGCAAAAAGAATGTGGCTTCTTAGAGAGGCTGAGATGAAAGTAGAATCAAGATATGTTATTAAGTAAAAAATGCATGTAACAAAACTTCATAATATAATTCATTTTGGTAAATAAATGAAAGTATATGCATAGGTTATTTTTTCTGGTAAGATAGAAAAGCATAAATCTTTGGGTGGAAGGACTTGAGTATTAGTTAGGAGGTTTCTTATTTTTTTCCATTTCATACTTTTCTTCAGTGTATGCATTTCTAACCGTAAGTATTTTTTTTAAAGTGTCAATGGGTTACTTGAATTTTACTTTTTTGGGGGGGGGGGTTAGTAAACGTTGTTTTTAAAGCACTCATGTTTTTTAAAGTACACTCAAAAGCCATCCAATAATCATGAGAATTTAATCATAACATGCCAGAGAAAGCAGTGTTGTGTATACTTAATTGAAATTAAACACATTTGTTTTCTAAAAATCTCCTTTCCCTTACTTGTACCTCCTGTGTTCTCGGACTGCTAATCTGCACGTACGCATTCCTGTCTCTCATTTGGTTAAATCCATCTGGGGAATAAAGGGCAAAAAGACATTCCTATATTAACGTTGAAAAGCAGATAAATAATTCATAGCCCCTGGAGCCCCTACATAGTAGACAAGGGGCCCTTTGGGCAGTCTTCCTAGCTTCCTTTCCTGTGTGCTGCTCATCCCTCTGGCACGATGAGAATCATGAGAATCCGTGGCACAGCACAGTTCTGATCGTTAACAACAAATTCTAATTGTTATGAGAAAGCATGTTTTCTGAATATGTATATGCAGCCCATACAGAAGTAACAGTCTAATGGCTAGACTTCTAAAAATTAAAAAGTTTAAAGACTGTTCAAAGGATCCCTGAGTTTCTTTGGTTCATTATTTTTATGTTAAAATCCTGCTCTTTAGTACTAAACATTTGGGCAAAGTTGAAACATTATAATAGGCCAGATGTTTTGTAAAGAGTTGGTTGGATGAGTCCATGAATGCCAGTCATTAAACTATGAAAGAGCAAAACAGTAGCTCTTAGCGTTTTTCGTGGCTTGGTGGAGCAGCGTGGGTAGCTCAGGACTGACTAGGGTTTGAGACTTGCTGGTTCCTTTAATGCTAATGAGGTTTGTACCTCCACACTTAGGAGCAGTCTTTGTATATACATTTCTGAAGTGCACTGTCTACTTTTTGCTTACCTCTGACCCGTACCTCAGAATGTCTTTTTTCTATCCCCAAATTACTGGTGAATATTATGAGAATAGATGGAAACAGATGCATTCAGTAAGGTTTGAACACTCTTCATTTCATTTTGTTTCCTAGTGTCCACTCTGTCCATCCTGTCCTTCCTTTGCTGTGACGGCACATGTCCACAGCAGGGCTTCTGTAATAAAAAAATACTACCAAGAGCTAACACCAGACATTGGTTCAAGTACTTTGTGTATATTGTACTGTTTGGATCTTCAATCAACATTATGAAGTATATATTATAATCCCCCCACTTTAGTGATGAACTGAAGCACAGAAAACTTGAGGTCACATGGCTGGTGTGTGGGAGAGCAGCTGTGTGCCCAGCCCCATGCCACACTGCTTCTCAGGGATGGCTGGTATTAGTCTGAAAAGTACTCACTGCTTAAATTCCTAGGGGTCTGAAGAAGAAATGGATTGAGCCCTGTAAATTAATTTTTGAACTTTCTCCTTTGGTGTGTATGTGTAGGAAGCCTTGGTCCCTCACTTTGGACCATCCTTCCACCAGCCTAACTAGTGGTGGGTGAGTGATCCTGTGAGGAGTGTCCGTGAAAGGGTTTCCTTCCACAGGGAGTGCTTGAAAGCTCCTGATCAGAGATAAATGCATGTCTCCAAGAATTCCTTGTTGAAATGCAGCATTTTAGCTAGAAGGGGTGGCACACTAGGTTGGTGGGATATGGAGATTTGTTTGTTGATTTATTGGACTTCACCTTGAAGCGGTGAATGAGGAGGGCCAGAAGGAATGAGTTTTCCTTCCTTATGACCTAGGGATGTGCCAAACCCAGAGGGCTTCCTGGGAGACAGAAGAAGTCAGGGCATCCCACCTGGGTTATTTTTCCACCACTTTGTCTATTTAATGAGTTTGGAAAGTGTGTAAGCTTATACTGGTGTAGGATCCTGGAATAAGAAAGAGCCAGACCTGATTTGTCCAGAAATTCCTACCTGAGTATTTCACTCCATTAACGGCTCCAGCCAGGTCTGCTGGCAAAGGAAGCCACAGCTATGTAGCTGAGGAGGCAGGTGGCATAAGCTGAACATCTAGGGATAAGAAAGGAAGGCTCAGCTTAGAGAGGCTACCAGAGCTTCTGGTGGGAGTCTGCTCTTTCAGGGAGGGCAGCCAGGCTGCTTAGAGACCTCACATTGGCACCCCCCCCCCCCAAAATACGGGTAAATGACTGCTCTGCGACATCTGTGTCCCTGGTAATGTTTCTTTTTTAACTGCTTCTCTGAGGGTAGGCTCATTATGTCGTCTCCTCTGCTGCTCAGTGTGCAGATGTGGTTTCAGATACTTGATTTGATAATGAGGGAATGGCCACAACGGTGTCTTGAGGTCCCTGTAGCCTCAGTTCAATGCTTATGGTTCCTGTTGTCACTACAAAATATCATTTGATTAGGGAAGGGGTTGAAAAAAGGAGTCATAAATACGCCAAAAGCACAAAACCTTGGGTATGAAGCTTTAAAAAAGGTCTTATTGTGCAAGATTTTAGGCATACACAAGGTAGAGAATAGCACGTGATTCCCATGTGCCCACCGTACAGCTACAACAGCTCTCAACTCCTCTATGCTTTCCTGTCCGTCCTGACTCTTCTGATTATTTTGAAGCTAATCCAAGATGTCCTTTTGTATATATACATACTTCAGTATGTAGCTCTAAAAGATAAGAACTCTTTTTTAAAAACCTTGCCATGATACCATCATCACACCTAAAAAAACTAATAAACCCTTAATTATCATCAAATATGAAGCTAGTGTTCACAGTCCCCCAACTAACAGATTATTTTTAAACAGTCAGCTCGTGGAATGCAAGATCCACATTGCAGTTGTTTGATATATTTCTAAAATCTCTTTCTTTTTTAGGAAGTATGAAGATACAATATTTAGAGAGGAGTTCACAAATCCTTAAGTGTAAAACTTGGTGAATTTTCCCTGTGAAACTGCCACCCGTGTCACAGAACATTACCAGGACCTCAGCAGTATCTCACTGTAGTTTTAACTTGCACTTCTCTGATGACTAGTAACATTGAGTCCTTTTTAAATATATTTTTTGGGCCATTTGGATGTTCTTTTCTGTGAAGTGCCTTTTTAAGTTTTTGCTCCTCCCCCTTTTTAAGATTGTATTTCCCTTTTCCTACCAATTTGTGGAATACTTTATGTGTTCTAGATAGGAGGCCTTTGTTGGATAAATATGCTGCATGTTTCTTCTCCCACTGTGTGGTTCACTTCTGCTCTCTTAATGGTGTCTCAAAGGCAGAGGTTCTTAATGAAATCCAGTACATCAATTGTTCCCTTTATAGCTTGTGCTTTTTGTGTCCCACTTTAGAAGTTATTCCCTGTCTTCCAGGGCATGAAGATACTCTCCCGTTATCCTCTGGAAGTTTCAGGGTTTTGCCTTTCCAATTTATAGCTACACTCCTCCTGGAATTTAGTTTTGAGACCGGTGTGAGTTAGGGGTCAAGGTTCATTGGTGTTTCCTGTGCACATCTGATGGCCTGCACTATTGTGAGCAGCCCTTGCTTTCCCCTTGGTCCTGTGGTGGTATCACTGTCATAATCAGAGGACTGTACACGTGTGGGTCTGTTCTAAACTCTGCTCTCTTGGTCCGTTTGTGTATCTTTATGCTTTAATTGACAAAAGTTTGTGCTAATACCATACTACCTTAATTGCTGTGATTGTATAGCAAGTTTGGCCATCTGGTCATGTAAATCTTCCAGCTCTGGTTTTCTTTTATTTGTTTATTTATTTATTTATTTTTCTATCATTAATATACAATTGCATGAGCAGCATTGTGGTTACTAGATTCCCCCCATTATCAAGTCCCCACCATATACTCCATTACAGTCACTGTCCATCAGCATAGTAAGATGCTATAGAGTCACTACTTGTCTTCTCTGTGCTATACTGTCTTTCCCGTGCACCCCCCCCTACATTATGTGTGCTAATCATAATGCCCCTTATTCCCCTTCTCCCTCCCTTCCCACCTCCACCTCCCCAGTCCCTTTCCCTTTGGCAACTGTTAGTCCATTCTTGGGTTCTGTGAGTCTGCTGCTGTTTTGTTCCTTCAGTTTTTGCTTTGTTCTTATGCTCCACAGATGAGTTAAATCACCTGGCACCTGTGCCCCTCCACCTGGCTCACTT
>JAVSCE010000116.1:0-24461 GCA_032199065.1 Smutsia gigantea
TGGCAGAAACCATCAGAACCTCTGCCTACATGGCTTTTGCACCTCTGGGATATGGGGGTGGAAAACATTGTTATGTTGGGCTCTGAAATGAGGAGACTGGCTTACCTTATGTCTCACCCTTCTCTCCAGCAGCAATTGCAAAGTGCCCATCACACCTCAGGGAAACGGGTGCTTCTCGACTAACTGACAACAGCCATAAGGGCAGTTTCACCTAATCAGGGTGATTTGCCATACTTACACACTAGCTGGAAAATGTATGCAGAGCTCTAATCAGAGTTAAAGGAACTGGGCATGAAAAACAGCATCTATAATATGGACATATAGGGCCCTGATGAGGATTTTTTCACCACATGAATGAGAAATCTGCTGCTCCATACAGCTCCCCAGTCTCTCTTTGAGTCCCTAGTGACTATTACTGTCCCGCACATAGGGCCAACCATAAGTGAGGCTGCTCATGCTTTAGCAGATCTGGAGGAGTTTGAAACAAGAGAATGGAGGAAGTATTTGATATGACTGAAAGGAGAAGTGCAAAAGGCCCCGTGACGGCTTTGAGGACCCAGATGTGGGTTGATTTTATAAAATATGGGGTAGTGAAAGAAAAACAATGGGCAGCCCAATAAGATCTTATTAGAACTGTGGCACCAATTAAAGACGGAGCAACAGTTCCAGATGCTGCGATCCAGGATATCGAAGCCAGGGGCAAAGCTCTATGTCCAACGTGTGTCCCTGCAAGACTTCATGGGAGACAGTACTCAGGCTCTGCCTTGGTCCTCACCCACACAGTACAATGATTGGGCATTATAGTTTGACTGAGGGGAGGGTAAAGGCCCCCACCTTGTGGGACATATTGGGAATCAGAGGCTACACAGAGAATTAGCAATTCATTGGTCCTCTGTGAATGTACAACATGTCCTGGCACTGGTGGACACAGGAGCTGAATGCTCCATGAATTATTTCAACCTGGAAGGTTTTCCAGGGACACCCCTGCTATTGTTTGCAGGCTGTGGATGAGTGGAAAAAGAAAAATCCCCTTGAGAATAGGGTGTTTAATACTGTGTGATGTTATGCTCATGTCTGTTTACTTTACAGATAAATGTGCCATTTTTGCAAGAGGTTTTAGGTCTCGTAGGCTACTGAAGAGTGTTTATTCCATTCTTGGCATAAATTCTGAAGCCCTTATGCCATTTAGTTTAAAAAGGCATCAGGTGGGGCCGGCACGAAACATGCATTTACCTCCGCTATTGTAAGATGGACAGTCAAGTCCATTAAGGTCTTGAGTGAGACACACCCATCAGGGCCCTGAGAGTTGGATGTCCATGTAACTGAGGACAGCTGTGGCTGGACCCTGAGCAGCACCTTGTAGCCCAGGTGCTTTGGCTAGCAGAGCAGCCTGCCTTGGGCAAAAGACAATGTAGGCTGTAGCGTGTCAGTGGGGCCTGACTTTGACCTTTGAAGAGGTCAGCATAGCCACATCAGAAGTACACTCACTGTGTGACTGAGTCCAATAGCAACCTAGAGGCTACATTGCCTTGTACATTTCAACACATGGACCAACGATGGCTGGCCCTTATGGCATCTTGGGGACAAGTCCTGGAAGCTGTTCTCCTGTGTGTTCCTGGGGTAACACCAGAGTGGCCCCCAAAGATGACGATAGTGTAAACAAAAAGGTCGGAAGGTAAGAGCATCTTGTACTGGGGAGTTTTGTCTTGCCATTGTGTCCAGTGCATGTGCCTCCCATAGCCCTTCATATAGACCCATCAGTAACCCCCACAGGGAGAGGGTGAAATTCTGGTATACAAGACAAGAATGAGATCCCATTCCTGCCACTCTTCTATCACAGGACCACTCTCTTTCATGTATCCTACCTGATGGACAATATTTGACTTTGCTTGTGTCATTAAAACATGTATCTTATTGCCATGAAGTTTATTTTCTTCTACAGTCCTTGTGGCCAGAATGCGCCCCCCTGGCTGCAGTTACTACATGATGATTGCTGTGAACTCCCAACCTGTTCAACTACTGACTGCCTGTAGAATGGGTGAGCTACGGACTTAATTTGTCCAGGAATTTGAACCTAGCTGAAGCCTCCAGCTTGAGGATTATCATGATTTTATTGCTATTGCTATTTCGTGTTATTAGCCTGGTTACAGCACTCCAGTTTTCTAAAACAGGGGCCATTGTTGAGATGGGGAATGTGCAGACTGTGAAGCAAAATTTCTGGATGGGTGAGCTGTGGGTAAAACTGTAGTATTTCCATAATGCCTTGGCTGGTTTAGTGCATGTGAATATCAATATGTGTTTCAAGGAGTGGAGAGAAGTGGTCCACCTCCATTTAGATAGGTCTATCTCCATATCAATAGGTAATTACAAGGGTGTGCAAGGGTTTATCTTGACTGGAGAGGTTGGGTGGACCTCTCTTCTGCTGCAGCTTGGCCTAGAGAGAGAGGCAGGATGACTGCTTGTAAGAAATAAATGGACATAACTTTATTTATCCCTTTGACTGATTTCGGTTTCAGTGGTATTTTGCCCTGGGATTTCCCCCCTGGAATTATGCCCACATAAATTATAATATAGATTATTTGTCTTTCTATGTTTGACTTATCTCACTTAGCATAGTGTGCTCAAGGTCTGTGTTGTCACAAGTGGCAGGATTTCCTTGTATCTTATGGCTAAATAATGTACATGGAAACAACCCACATACCCATCAACATATGAACGCATAAAATAGATGTGAGATAGATATATACATATAATGGTTATTTAAATCTTCTTAAATTTGTTCAGACTAGTTTTTTTTGCCCTATTATATGTTCTATCCTGCAGAATGGTCTGTGTGCATTTGAAAAGAATGGGTATTCATGCTTCTGATGGATGGACTGTTCCAGATATGTGTTGGACCAATTAAGTCTAAAGTATTCTTCAATTCCAACATTTCCTTGTTGATTTTCTGTCTGAATCATATATCCATTGCTGAAAATGAGATATTGAAGTTCCATACAATTATTGTATTGATATCTACTTCTCCCTTCAGATCTGTTAACATTTGCTAAATATTTTAGGTATTCCAAAGTTGAGTGTGCATACTTTTGATACATTTTGCTAATGTATTGACTTTGTTATCATTATATAATGACCTTTGTCTATTGTTACCATTTTTGGCTTGAAGTAATCTTTTTCTTACATCTTTCTTGCACATGTCTGATTTTCTTACATTCTTACCCTAGCATTCTTTTGTTTTGTACTTGCATGACACAACTTATTCCATTTACTTTGAGCCCCTGTGTATGTCCTTAGAGTTAAGTATTCTCAGAGATTCCAGATGGCAGCATGACAGGTGAGACAGAGAACTCCTCTCAAAACCACAGACAGTGTGAAAATATAGTTAATACAACTAACACTAAAACGGCAGCAGGAAAGAAGGCTGCACCAGACTGTATACAGACCTCATGAATAGAGCAGACCTCACAAAACAGGGTAATGTATGAAAGCCTTGAACTCACAGTACCTGAGCCCTTCTTGCACCCCAGCTCACCAGTGGGAGGAAGATAAATGGAGCAGGGGAGGGGGTGGAAGCCTGAGACTGCTGAACATCTAGCCGTGGAGATCTGCTTTGA
Source organism: Smutsia gigantea (assembly GCA_032199065.1). NCBI lineage: Eukaryota > Metazoa > Chordata > Mammalia > Pholidota > Manidae > Smutsia > Smutsia gigantea. The sequence continues at coordinate 3,615 of JAVSCE010000116.1, forward strand.
GAGCAGAAACCTACATTGTGTGGTACTATGGAGGATGGGGAGCTGGGACAGAGGGAGTGTTTGAGAGACAAATAACAGCCATTTGTGGAGGATAGGATCCACACCTGGCTGCTCTGGGACAAGGGAAAGGCAGGCAGTCTGACAGGCTACCTAGCAGTGAGAGGGCTGCTGAAGGGGCAGGGTTTCCATGGAGCTTGCTGTGCAGGAGAAGGACTAGGGGGACAAGGTTGTCTGGGCATGCTCTGCCCAGCAGACTGGGAACTTTAGGGAGCTTCAGGCCCTCCATCCCACTGGCTGCCTACTCAGCTCCAAGGCCCCCCACTGTGACATGCAGCCTGCTGAGCCTTCCTCCTGGCCTGCAGGCACCAGTTCAGAACCCACAGTCACTGCTCTGGCATCAGGCCAGCCAGAGGGAGGCCCCACCTAAAACAAATAGAGACGCCTAGCACAAAGGCTTACACCTGTGTACTCGGCCCACTGGCTCTGATATGGGAGACAGGCAGGGCAGACGAGAATCAGGAAACAGATCTTTCCTCTCCCCAGTCACCAGCTCCACACCCCTACAAACCCCAACCTCACTCTAGGGGCTGAGCAGCTCCAGAGACTGGAGCTTCACGGCAATAGAGGGAACCAAACAGAAATATGAAACGTCAAAAAAAAATGGTTCAGACCAAAATCTCACAAACCCCAGAAAAAGGGACAAATGAAACTGAACTCACCAATCTTCCTGAAAGAGAGCTCAAAATAAAAATCATAAACATGCTTATGGAGGTACAGAAAAATATTCAAGAACTCAGGAACGAATTTAAGACAAAGATTCAATCATTAAGAAATTCCATATCTGAAATGAAACATACAGTGGAGGGATTTAAAAGCAGATTAGATGTAGAAGAGGCAATAAATGTAATAGAAATTAGAGAAGAGGAATACAAAGAAGCAGATGCACAGAGAGAAAAAAGGATCTCTAAGTATGAAAGAATATTGAGAGAACTGTGTGACCAATCCAAACAGAACACTATATGCATAATAGGGGTCCCAGAAGAAGAAGAGAGATAAAGGGATAGAAAGGGTTATTCAGGAGGTAATTGCTGAAAATTTCTCCAGTCTGGAGAAGGAGATAGTCTCTGGAGCCATCGAGATGCACAGAACTCCCAATACAAGGGACCCAAGGAAGAAAACACCAAGGCATATAATAATTAACATGGCAAATATCAAGGATAAAGACAGACTTTTAAAAATAGCTAGAGAGAGAAAAAAGATGACATACAAAGGAAAACCCATCAGGCTATCTTCATATTTCTCAACAGAAACCTTACAGGCCAGAAGGGAGTGGCATGATGTATTTAATGCAATGAAGCAGAAGGACTTTGAACCAAGAATACTCTACTGGCAAGGTTATTATTTAAATTTGAAGGAGGGATTAAAAATAATTTTCAGATGAGCAAAAGCTGAGAGAATTTACCTCCCATAAACCACCTCTATAGTGCATTTTGGACAGACTCCTATAGATGGAAGTATTCCTAAAACTAAATAGATGTCACCCAAGGGATAGACAAAGAGTACAGAATATGATTCGTAGCAAAGAAAGAATGGCGGAGGAAGAAAAAGGAGGAAAAGAAAAAAAAAAGAATCTTTAGGTTGTGTTTGTAATAGCATATGAAGTGAGTTAAATTAGACTGTTAGAAAGTAAGGGAATTACGACTGAACCTTTCGTAGCCACAAATCTAAAGCCTGTAAAGGCAATAAGTGCAAACCTATCAAAAATCACCCTAAATGTAAATAGTCTGAATGCACCAATCAAAAGATGTAGAGTCACTGAATGGATAAAAAAACAAGACCCATCTATATGCTGCCTACAAGAGACTAACTTCAAACCCATAGACATACACAGACTGACAGTAAAGGGTTGGAAAAAATATTTCATACAACTAATAGGGTGAAGAAAGCAGGATTTGCAGTACTTGAATCAGACGAAAAAGACTTCAAAACAAAGAAAGGCACAAGAGACAAAGAAGGACATTACATAATGATAAAGGGGTCAGTCCAACAAGAGGATATAATTTTATAAATATCTATGCACCCAAGAAAGGATCACCTACATATGTGAAACAAATACTAACAGAATTAAAGGGGGAAATAGAATGCAATGCATTCATTTGGGAAGACTTCAACACACCACTCACTCCAAAGGACAGATCAACCAGACAGAACATAATAAAGAGACAGAGGCCCTGAAAACGTATTAGAACAAATGGACCTAACAGACATCTACAGAACACTCCATCCAAAAGTAAATGGATACACAGTCTTCTCAAATACACATGAAAAATTTTCAAGACTAGATAATGTACTAGGCCACAAAAAGAGCCTCAGTAAATTCAAAAGATTAAAATTTTACCAAAGAGCTTCTCAGATCACAAAGGTATGATACTAGAAATAAATTACTCACAGAAATTGAAAAAGCCCACAAACGCTTGAAGCTTAATAACATGCTTCTAAATAATCAATGGATCATTGACTAAATAAAAACAGAGATCAAGCAATATATGGAGACAAATGACAACAATAACACAACACTGCAAAATCTTTCAGATGCCGCGAAGGCCATGCTAAGAGGGAAATATATTGTAATACAAGCCTACCTCACGAAAGAAGAACAATCCCGAATTTACAGGCTAAACTAAAAATTAATGAAACTTAAAAAGGAAGAACAAATGAGGCCCAAAGTCAGTAGGAGGGGCATAATAAAGATTAAAGCATAAATAAATAAAATTGAGAAGAACAAAACAATAGAAAGAATCAATGAAAGCAGGAGCTGGTTCTTTGAGAAAACAAACTAAATAAATAAACCACTAGCAAGACTAATCAAGAAAAAAAGAGCATCTACACACATAAACAAAATCAGAAATGAGAAAGGAAAAATCACTACAGACACCACAGAAGTACAAAGTATTATGGGAGAATACTATGAAAAATTATATGGTAACAAACTGGATAACCTAGAAGAAATGGACAACTTTCTAGAAAAATAAAACCTTCCAAGGCTGACCCAGGAAGAAACAGAAAGTCTGAACAGAACAATTACCAGCAAAGAAATTGAATTTGTAATAAAAAATTACCTAAAAACAAAACTCCTAGACCACATGGTTTCACTGCTGAATTTTATCAAACATTTAGTGTGGAGCTAATACCCATCCTCCTGAAGGTTTTCCAAGAAATAAAAGAGGAGGGAATACTCCCAAACTCATTCTACGACACCAACATCACTCTAATACCAAAACACCACAAAAATAGAAAATTACAGAACAATATATCTGATGAAAATAGATGCAATAATACTCAACAAAATATTAGCAAACTGAATTATAAAATACATCAAAAAGATCATTCATCATGATCAAGTGGGATTCTTCCCAGGGATGTAAGGATGGTACAACATTGAAAATCCATCAACATCATCCACTCCATCAACAAAAAGGGCAAAAACCACATGATAATCTCCATAGACCCTGAAAAAGCATTTGATAAAATTAAACCTCTATTCATGATAAAAACTCTCAACAAAATGAGTACAGAGGGCAATTACCTCAATATAATAAAGGCCATATATGACAAACCCACAACCAACATTATACTTAGCAGTGAGAAACTGAAAGCTTTTCCTTTAAGTTCAGGAAAAAAACAAGGATGCCCACTCTCCCCACTTTTATTCAACATAGTTCTTGAGGTCCTAGCCACGGCAATCAGAAAACCCAAATAAATACAAGGCATCCTGATTGGTATGGAAGAAATCAAACGGTCCCTGTTTGCAGATGCCATGACATTGTACATAAAAAACCCTAAAGATTCTACTCCAAAACTATTTGATATAATTTCCGAATTCAGTAAAATTTCAGGGTACAAATTAATACACAGAAATCTGTTGCATTTCTATGTGCTAACAGTGAACTAGCAGGAAAAGAAATCAGGAAAACAATTACATTCACAATTGCTTTCAAAAGAATAAAATACCTAGAAATAAACCTAACCAAGAAGTGAAAGACTTATACTCTGAGAACTACAAGACATTCATGAGAGAAATTAAAGAAGATACCAATAAATGGAAACACATCCCGTGCCCATGGATAGGAATAATTAATATTGTCAAAATGGCCATCCTGCCTAAAGCAATCTACAGATTCAATGCAATCCCTAACAAAATCCCAACAGCATTCTTCAGTGAACTAGAGAAAATCATTCTAAAATTCATATGGAATCACAAAAGACCCCAAATAGCCAAAGCAATCCTGATAAGGAAGAATAAAGTGGGGGCAGTTATGCTCCCTGACTTCAAGCTCTACTACAAAGCCACAGTAATCAAGACAATTTGGTACTGGCACAAGAACAGACACATAGAACAATGCAACAGACTAGGGAGCCCAATTTAAACTCAAGCAAAAATGGTCAATTAATATGTGATAAAGGACCCATGAATATGCAATTGGTAAATGACAGCCTCTTCAACAGCTGCTGTTGGCAAAACTGGACAGCTACATGAAAGAGAATGAAACTGGATTATTGTCTAACCCATACACAAAAGTAAACTCAAAATGTATCAAAGACCTGAATGTATGTCATGAAACCATAAAACTCTTAGAAGGGCAAAACTCTCTTGGACATAAATATGAGCAACTTCTTCATGAACATATCTCCCCAGGAAAGGAAGACAAAAGCAAAAATGAACAAGTGGGACTATGTCAAACTAAAAAGCTTCTATACAGCAAAGGACACCATCAATAGAACAAAAAGACATCCTACAGTATGGGAGAATATATTCATAAATGACATAACCGATAAGGGGTTGACATCCAAATTATATAATGAGCTCATGCACCTTAACAAACAAAAAGCAAATAAGCCAATTAAAAAAATAGGCAGAGGATCTGAACAGATACTTCTCCAAATAAGAAATTCAGATGGCCAACAGGCACATGAAAAGATGCTCCACATCGCTAATCATCAGAGAAATGCAAATTAAAACCAGAATGAGATATCACTTCATGCCAAGTAGGATGGCCGCCATCCAAAAGACAAAAAACAACAAATGTTGGCAAATATGTTTAGAAAGGGGAACCCTCCTACACTGCTGGTGGGATTGTAAATTAGTTCAACCATTGTGGAAAGGAGTATGGAGGTTCCTCAAAAAACTCAAAATAGACATACCATTGGACCCAGGAATTCCACTCCTAGAAATTTACCCTAAAAATGCGGCAGCCAGTTTGAAAAAGACATATGTACCCCTATGTTTATCGCAGTACTATTTACAATAGCCAAGAAATGTAAGGATCTTAAGTGTCCATAAGTAGATGAATGGATGAGGAAGATGTGGTACATATACACAATGGTATATTTTTCAGCCATAAGAAGAAAACAAATCTTACTATTTGCAACAGCATGGATGGAACTAGAGGGTATTACACTCAGTGAAATAAGCAAGGTGGAGAAAGACAAATAAATATCAAATGATTTTACTCATCTGTGGAGTATAAGAACAAAGAAAAAACTGAAGGAGCAAAACAGCATCAGACTCACAGAACCCAAAAATGGACTAACAGTTACCAAAGGGAAATGGACTGAGGAAGATGGGTGGGAAGGGAGGGAAAATGGAGAAAAAGGGGTATTACATTTAGTACACATAAGGTAGCAGCAGAGGAGATACGAGGAAGGCAGTATAACACAGAGAAGACAAGTAGTGATTCTGTAGCATCTTACTTTGCTGATGGACTCTGACTGTAATGGGGTATGTGGTGGGGACTTGATAATAGGAGGAGCCTAGTAACCATAATATTGCTCATGTAATTGTACATTAATAATAGCAAAAAAAGATAAGTATTCTTTCAGCAGCACATAATTGTATCTTGCTTTTTATTTTTCTTTTTTATCCATCTAGCCACTGTGTGAATTTTGATTGGTGAATGCAATCTCTTTACATTTAAATTTATTATTGATAGGATAGGACTTAATACAGCCATCTTATTGTTTGCTTATGGTTGTTTTGTATTTCCATTCTTTCTCTTCCCATTTCTGAAAATTGATGTTTTACCATGGTGATTTTCTCAGTCCCCCATTGTTTATGCCTCAGAAATTTACTCTAGATTTTTGCTCTGTGGTTGCCATAACATGATTTACATAGAATATCTGATAGATAAAAGTCAATTTTATGATGATAACACCTTATCTTTGTTCACCTATAAAGGCTTCTCCCATTTTATATTTCTGATGTCACAATTTCCCTTGTGCTGTGAATTAGTTTACAATTCTAGTAGCTATAAATGTTTAAAGTTCTTCTCCTTTAACTTTTATGCTATAGTTAAGTAGTTTATATATCATCCTAATACAGAATTAGTTTTCTAATTCCATTTTCACTTTTACTCATGTGTTTTGTGCTTTCATATGTTTTTATGTCACTAATTGTCATCTTTTCATTTCAACTTGAAATACTTCTTTTCAGCATTTCTTGAAAGGCATGTGTAGTGGTGCTTAACTCCCTCAGCTTGTATCTGTCTGAAAAGACTTTATCTTTAATGTCTAAATGAAAGTTTTCCAGATAAAGTATTTTTGGCTTGCAATTTTTATCTTTAAATATGAATATGTCATTCCATATTTTACTGGACTGTAGAGTTTCTGCTCATCAATTTACTGGTAGCCACTGGGCTCCTTTGCAGATTACTTTCTTTCTTTACCCTGCTACCTTTAAGATTCTTTGTTTATTGTTGATTTTTGATGGTTTTGTTATATTGTGCCTTGGAGAAGGTCTCTTTGCATTGATATAATAGGATGTTCTATTGGCTTTGTGGATTTTTATGTCCAAGGGTTGCCCATATTTGGAAGTTTTCAGCTATTACTTTAAATAAGCTCTTTTCCCCTTCTTCCCTCTCCTCTCCTTCTAAAATACCAATTATTCCTATATTTCACTTTCTGATGGAATACTATAGCTCTGTAGGGTTTCTTCACTTTTGTTAAATTTTAGTTCTCTCTCCTCTTCTAATTGAACTATTTCTCTATTCCTCTCTTCCAAGTCACTTATTCTTCCTTCCATCTGGTCTTCCTTGTTACCAGTCCTCTCTATTGGATTATTTATCACATTCATTGAATTCTTCTATGTCAGAATTTATTTGGTCCTTTTTTATAATTTCAACCACTTTAGTAAAAAAATCTCTGTGTTCATTAATTTCATTCCTGAGTTAATTGAACTCCTTGAGTTTTCTTGTAGCTTATTGAATTTCTTTGTAACAGTTATTTTGAATTATCAGTTAGCTGGCATATTCCATGGCTTTGAGTTTGGTTGCTGGAGAATCATTTTAATATTTTTAAACATATTTCCTTGATTTTGCAGTTTTTTATGATACGTACTTCTGTTTTTGCATTTTAATTGTTAGGTATCTTTCTTAGTTAAATATTTATCTTTACTTTGGTTCTTAAAACTGAACAGGCTGGCAATTAGAAATATTTCTTTTGTATTCCACAAGATGGCACTATAATTCAAGCTTGTGGCCTCTACAGGAGGTGGCTCTACAGATGCACTTGGGAATATCCACAAGGTTCTTGCTGCACATTGGAGTTAGGTATGGGCTTAGCAGCATGGCATTTAAGGGTCCCTACGGGTACCTATAGTTTGGTGGGAGGAACCTAACTGGGGCACTCCCAGATGTGTGTTGGCAAACCTTCTGCTGGAAGCTTGATGCAGTTAGCTGGAAATGGGTTCCTTCAATCCTCTTTGATATTCTTGCCTGTCTCCTATCCCTTTCTCTCTTTTCCTCCAGTCACAGAAGTCCCTCCTCAGAAATATAGGTGCAGTCTGGACAGAAATGTGTCCCTTCAGCCACAATTTTTGCAACTGGGGCAGCTTTCCAGTCACTTACCACATTCATATTCCATGGATCACCAATTTCCACTTCTGCTTGAGTGGTCAGCTTTGATGCCACCATAAGCCCAGCACATTGCTGTGTCACCCTGTGGAGAGGGGCTGACCTGGCAAGTTCCTTCCTGTCCTGTGCATCCAATCTCATCTCTTTCCTGGTCTGATGGCATGCCAAATGTTCCCATCAGGGAGGCTGGACCTCTACAGTTCTCTGTTGCCCATTGGTATTTGCCCAATGTTGTGCTTTAGAGGCTTACTTTTTCCTGATCACAGTGAGTGGGGGTGAATAGGCTCACCAATTCCCTTGTATTTGGAGCCCACACAGAGAATGCATCTGCTTACATTTGTATCTATAGGTGAGTAGCTGATATGATTTACCTCTTGTTAAACTTGTTAAAAGTTGTTTTATGGCCCAATATATGATCTATCTTAGATAATGTTCTGTCTGTTTCAGAAAAATGTGCATTCTGCTGCTGTCGGATGGAATGTTCTGTGCATCTATTTTCCATACATTTTGTCCAAAAAGAATTTCAAGTGCAATGTATCCAAATTTATTTTTTGTCTGTATGATCTATGTATTTTTGAAAGTGAGATATTGAAGTACCCTGATACTACTATATTGCAGTCTCTTTCTCCCTTCAGTATTTTGTCTTTTAACCTTTATACTAGAGTTAAAAGTGTTTTACACACCAACACTTCAGGATTAGTTCTCCTGAATTTGATCATATACTAACATTTACCAGCACAATATTTTCCATTCACATGTATTAATATTATAATTAGCAAGTTTTCTCTTCAGCCTAAAGAACTTTCTTTAGCATTTCTTGTAAAGCATGTCTCTTGGTGATGTATTCCTGCAGGTTTTGATCATTTGAAAATATCTTTATCTCTCCTTCAACTCAAAATAGCAACTTTGCTATGTAAAGTATTATCAGTTGGCAATTTTTATTCTTTCAGCACTTTGAATATATCATCCCACTTTCTCCTGGCTTGCAAATTTTCTGCTGAGAAATCTGATTATCACCTTAAGTGAATTCCCTTTTCTGTGTGAGTCAATTTTTTATTGTCTGTAGATGAAGACGATTTTGGATTGTACTTGTTTGGGCATCTTTAAGCTTCATATACCTGTTTTCCATATCTCTCCCTAGATTTGGGAAGTTTTCAGCTATTACTTAGCAAAATAAACTTTCTGCCCTGTTCTCTCTTCTTCCAGTATTCCCATAAGGCTTACATTGACCCTTTTCATAGTGTCTATTAAGTCCTATAGACTTTCTTAACTCTTGTTATTCTCTTTTTATTTTGTTCCTCTAGCTGCATAAATGCAAAACACTTTTCTTCAAGTTTGGAGATATTTTCTTCTGCTAGATCAAGTGTGATATTGATGTTCTTTATTGCATTCTTTGTTTAATTCTTTATATTGTTTAGCTTAAAATTTTCTGTTTGGTTCTCCTTTATGATTTCAATGTCTTTTGAACTTTTAATATTCTCCAAATACTGGTTTCCTGATTTTATTGAATTGTCTGTCTGCATTCTCTTGTAACTCACTGAACTTCCTTAAAACAATTAGTTTGACTTGTTTGAAAGTGGGAGATACATATTTCTTTGAGGGTGGATACTGGAAAAGTATTGTGTTCCTTTAGTGTGTGTAGTTCCTTGATTTTTCACGTCTCTTGATGTCTTGCATGTTTCATGAAACACTTCTTTCAGATTTTACGGACTGATTTCAATGTGGAAAGACCCTTACATATGGGTGAGAGTGAAGGTGCCAGGAAGATGGTATGTAGAAGCTTCATCTCTGGGAGGAATGTATCAGTGTAATCTCTATACAGCTCCATCAGATGAATTCAATGTTGGCAAATATTTCACAGTTGTTAGTGGCCAAGAGTGTGCTTATTTACAGTGTTTCTGAGGGATGCTGTGGTTTTCATTGACATTGATTTATGGGGTCCTCCTAATCTCTTTTTCTCCCATGACGGAAATAATCAGTGGCAAAAGCCTTTTGGGTCCTCTGTTTTCTTCCACACAGGAATTTGTAACTGTGGTGATTCCTTTTGGTGCCAGATCTAGCTTGCCGGCACATTCACAGTGATGACATCATGTGTGTGATTCATGGGCACCCACAGAGCAGTGGTTTGGACACAGGCTTGCATATCAGACCTAGAATTCATGGTTTGGACAACAGTTACACTGGTCCTCTAAGTGCAGTTTCACCCACCTCAGAATTGGTAATGGTGTGAGAGTCTTGGATACTTGTGGAGCATCAGTGGAAGATAACCAGAGGATAGGAATGCTCAAAGTGATTACTGCTCCATGTCAAATGTGCCCACTGTGCTAACGGCTTCAGTGTCCTAGCATGGACAGTCACCGAGTGGCCATGGATTCAGGTTCTGTAGTACATGTATACAGCAGCAATGGCTCCAGGGTACAGGGCACAGTCTATCTCAAAGCAGTAGTGGCTCCGGTGTCTGAGAAATGGCATGCATGAAGTGGCTTCTACACTATTGGACCTTTTGTTGTGAACGCTCTGTGACTATGCCACTAAAGTCCTGAGGCAAAGGTCCTCAAGGCTGCTGGGGTCCTTCACACAAAAGGCTAATAGGAAATGCAGTGGCACCTGCTGCATGGTAGATACTAATGGTTCCATCCTATTTCTTTGCTCCTAGCGATCTCTTGATACCTCAGCTTTGCCAATCTCCCCAGTGATACTTTCTGTGCAGTTATTCTTTATGTTCCATGGTGTTGCTGCAGGTTTTTAATTGGACTACTGAGCCCTTCCAGGACTATATGTTTTTGTTGATAGCTATCTAATTATTGTTTATTGGGAGGGACAAAAGTGGTATCTACTACTCTGCCATCTTTCTGATGTCACTACCATGGCAATATATTTTTATCTACTCATGAGTTAAGGAATAATCGAATTGTTTCCACTTTTTGTTATTACAAATAATGCTAATATGAACACTAATGTACAATTTTTGGTGCGGAAATGTATTTTCAATTCTTTTCAGCTTATACCTAGAATTGGACCTGCTTATTCATATGGTAACACTGTATCATGTTTTGTGGAACTTACAAATTATTTCCCAATATGAGTGTTAAATTTTATTATTCCTATAAAAATATGTGAGATTTCTAATTTCTGCCCATCTTTCTAATAATTAATATTTCCAATATTTTACTTTATAATTTTTTTAGTGTGTTTGATATCATCTCATCAGGATTTTCACTAGCATTGCCCTAATATCTAGTGGTATTTTCTATATTTAATGTGATTTTCGGTATTTATATATCTTCTTTGGAGAAATGCCTGCATATACATATAGTTTGCCCTTTTAAATTTTTATTATATGTGTTTTTTTGAGAAATGTTTTTTTATATATTCTGAAAATGTCCCTTATCAAATATATAATATGCAAAATTTCCTTCCATTTTCTTAATTGCCTTTTTACTTTCTTTATAACATTCTTTGAAATAGAAAGGGTTTAAACTTTTGATTTTCAATTTATCTATATTTTCTTTTTTAACACTTGTTTTTGATTTCATATTTAAGTGCCCATTGCTTAAATCTAAAGTAACAAATATTTATTTGGTTTCTTCTCATATTTTATAGTGTTAGCTGTAATATTTGGGTCTCTGAACCATTTTTACTTAATTTTTGTATTGGATGTGAATCAGGGTTTGAACTTTATTTATTTATTTATTTATCTGCAGGTTGGTATAGAATTTTCTGAGGACCTTTTGTTGCAAAGATTGTTCTTTACCACTGAATTTATTTTCTACCCTTATAATAAATCAACTGACAATATACACTATAGTTTATTTCTAGGTCCACAATATATCCTGTTTACTTATGGGTCTAGCCTCCTATGAATATACCACCCTGTCTTGATATGGCTAGCTTTGTACTAAATTTTAAAATCAGAGCATATGTATCCTTCACATTTTTTTTTAATTTTCAAAATACGTTCAGCTGGTTGGGGGGATCTCTTGAATTCCCATGTGAATTTTAAGTTCAGCTTATCAGTTTCTGGGGAAAAAAGCCAGCTAAGGTTTGACAGAGATTGAATCAAAACTCTAGATAAATTTCGGGTAGTCTTGCAATTTTTAAAATATTTTCCTACCCACAAACATGAGAGATCTTTTCACTTACTTAGTCCCTTTTAAACTTATATCAATGTTTTGGTATTTTAAGTGTACAATATGACCAATCGTCTAATAAATTGGTTCCTAATATTGAATTTTATGATGTTAATATAAATAAACTTATTTTTTAATTTATTTTTATGATTGTTCATTGGTAGTGTATAAAAATACAACTGATTCTTTAATATTGATTTTAAAGACTTAAAATAAGGGTTATGGTAAAATCATTAAACAAACTATTGTTCTTTACCTAAGACTGAGTAAATGGCAAAGATATCTGCTCTGGCCTTGTGTACTCAACATAATTCTACAGGTTCAAACCATTGCAATCAGAAAAGGAAAAGACATCAAAGGCATCCATATTGAAAATAAAAATAATGCTATATTTTTAGGAAACACAAATCTGTATGTAGAACAACTCAATGTATTCCCTACAAATACCACTAAAATTAATTAATTTAGCCAAGTTTCAGGATGCAAAATGAATATTTAAAAAACTTAATTATATTTTTATATACAAGCAATAAACAACCAAAGAATAAACTTAAATGTATACTTGAATTCACAAATAGTATCAAAAAGAGTAAAATACTTAAGAAGAAATTTCAAAAACAATCACAAAATTTGCACACTGTGAAAATTCCAAAATGTTACAGTAAGAAATTTAGGAAGACATAAATAAAGAGACATTCCATATTCATGGATTAGAGAATTATAAGAATTATAAGAATCAATTTTGTTAAGGTAGCAATTTTCCCCAAATACACCTGTAGATTCAGTTCAATACCTGTGAAAATTCCAGTAGGTTTTTGCAAAAAAATGACAAGAATGTTCTAAATCTATATGGAAATTAAAATCCTTGGATTACTCACAACTTTCAAAAAATAAGCAAGTTAGAGGACTTTCATTTCTCAATTTAAAAATTACTATGTAGCTAGATTTATCAACAGATTGTGGCAGTGGCAAAGAATATACATTTAGATCATTGTCACAGAACTAAATATCCAGAAAATTTCTCTGTACTTATATTCAATTGATTTTTGACAAAGGTGCCAAGTCAAATCTTTGGAAAAAGCAAAGTCAGTTCCACAAATACTGCTGGGACAACTGTAAAAACATGCAAAACAGTGAAGTTGGACCATTTCCTCTGATCATGCAGAAAAATTAACTGAAAATGGAACATAGACATAAAAGTAAGAGATAAAACAAACATTTTAGAATGAAACATTTTAGGAACATTTTTAGAGTTTTAGATAGACAAATGTTTTTATATGTAATATCAAAAGCAAAACCCTTAAAAAGAAAAGTAATTATATTGGACTTCACCAAAACTAAAAACTTTTGGTCTGTCAAATATACCATCAAAAAAGTGATAAAAATAAAAAACATGGGTGAAAATATTTGCAAGTAATATATTTGACAAGTGGTTTGTATACCAAATATATAGGAATTCTTGAAATGCAATAATAAAGACAAATACACCAATTTAAAAAGAATATTTGAATAGACAGTTCTCCAACATAAATACACAAATGGTCAACAAGCACATAAAAAGATGTTCAACATCATTTTGTCATTATGTAAATGTAAATTTTTGCCACAATATAATGTCACACATACTAGAATTATATTATTAAATTAAAAAACAATAAATGTGATCATGTAAAGAAATGTAAATGCTCATGAACTGCTGGTGGGAAAGTAATATGTTACAGCCACCATAAAAATAGCTTTACAGTATTTTAAAGCTAAACCTGAACATATCATACAACTCAGCAATTTCACTCATAAGTATCTACCCAAGGGAAATGAAAATACATGTCCATACAAAAGTTTGCACCTCAATGTTCTTAACACATTTACTTGCTATAGCCCATATCTGCAGAGAATCTAAACGTTTATCAACTAGTCAATGGTGAGACAAAATATATATCCCTACTATTGTATATGATGCATCAACATAAAGGAACAAATTATTGGTATATGCTATGTTATGAAAGGACCTCAAAAGTTTATACTTATTTAAAGGTGCCACACACAAGAGACTACATAATTTATTACTCTGTTGATATGAAAATTTCCAAAGAGGTACATTTATTGTACAGTAACACAGATATATTCCAAAACCCCAGTGGATGCCTGAAAATGCCAATAGTATGGACCTATATGTATTGTTTTTTTCCTATACATACATATCTATGATAAATTTTAATTTATAAATCAGGTAGAGTAAGATATTAACAATAATTAATAATAAAATAGAATTATAGCAATATACTGTAATAAAATTATGTGGATATGGTATCTCAAAATAGCATTGTACTATATACACCTTTACCCTTCTAGAGATGTTAGATGATAAAATGCCTATGTTTAGATGATTAGATGAAGTGAGGTGAATTATACAGCATTAATCTACTGACCTGCAGATGATATGTCAAAAGGAGAATCATCGGCTTCCAGACCATGGTTGACCACAAGTAACTGAAACCAGGTGTGGGTAAAATTGCAGTGTTTCCAGAATCTCTTGTCTGGCCTTAGCACAACTCTTATCAATAGGTGTTTCCAAGAGGTGAAGAGAAGTAGTCTATCTCCATATCAATAGGTGACTACAAGGGTGAGCCAGGGCTAATTTGTATGAGTGAGGTTAGGTGGAGCTCTCTCTCCCACAGCTGGGTCAAGATGCATAACTGCTTATAAGAAATAAATGGGTTTCTCCCACTTTATTTCTCCTTTGACTGATTTGGTTTAAAAGGTATTTTGCCCAAGGATTTCCCCCCAGAATTACATCTGGCAGTAGTCTGTATGAATTCTGAAACAGAATTATGTCTACATGGGTGTGACCCTTGGGTGGCTTGCTTCTAGAGATGGTGGGGACATGCCCAGAACCTCCCCTGTGGATGGTAGGGAGGCCCCAGTGGCTGCAGCAGTAGAGGGTGCAGCTTTACCAAAGAGCCCCCTATCTGTGGGGATTCCAGTTAGGGAGTCTCTAGTGGGGAATTGGTCTAGAGTAAAGCACCACCTAGAGTGGTAGGGGCTTCAACAGAATTGGGGAAGGGTGGAGACACCGGAAGCTGTGGAATTAACCCTCTGTGAGGTAGAAGACTACTTAGAGGCCCTGAGTGGCTGTGTAGCAGCTGGGATTTTAGGGTCTCTTTTCTTTTTGATAGTGAAAAGAGTTATTGAAGAGAGAGAGAGAGGAGAATCCAGGAGAGAGAGAGGGTTACTAAGGAGAGAGAAAGTCTTTGGCAGGAGTGAGACACACTTCAGCATCACTTGGAGGTGCTAGGCAATAACCTATGGGATGCCATTAAAAGAGACAGTTATTGAATTTCCAGGAAGATAGCGGTGTGAGCAGGGCAGCAGAAATCTCCTACCAAAACTATATGTATCTATGAAAACACAGCAAATACAACTAATCCTAAAAGAGAGACCAGAATACACAGGAAAGTGCACAGCATGCAGCTACACCTGAAAGGATTCGGCACCCTGTGAGGCAGGTAAGATACAGAGCCGTGACCCGGTGGGACCTGAGCACTCACCCACAACAGCGCACCGGCAGGAGGGGAGGATTCAGAGCTGGGAGGGAGTGAAAGTACATCCCGTGAAATAACCAGCCCCGGTGATCTGCACGGGGAGCCCTGACACACATTGTGCAGTGTAGTGGAGATTGGAGAGACAGAGGGTGCAGGATCTGAGCAGGGAACGGGCCAGGGTGCTTGCAGCTGGCTCCCGGGAAGGAAAAAAAAGAGAAAACTGTGTGCTTTTTTCAGTGGTCTGAAACAGACAGGAGCCCAGCAGAGGAGCTGGATCACCCCGGCATACTCAGCTCAACAGGCTGGGAGTCCTAGGGAGTTTCGGACACCTTAGCTGGTGACTGGGAAAGGGTGGCAGCACTTAGACTTCCCAGGGAGATCAACAGCCTCCCATTCGTTCCCACGCCGGCCAGAGCTACAAAGGTCCCTGCAGAGTGGCGTGGCCACGGTTGCGGAATAGTGGAGCAACAGCACCACCGACAGCATCCCCACAGAATCTACTCCAGGTGGGCGTTTTCTTTTTTGTTGTTTTGTTTTTTGTTTTTTCATCTCTTTCTTCTTTTATTTTCTTTCTTTTTTCTTTTTTTTCTTCCTTTCTCTTTTTTTCTTTTTAAAGTCTTAAAGAGCCCAGCAGACATACGTGGCACCTACCAGCGACCACTTCTATAGCCATGAAAAGAAAGAGGAATATGCTCCCAACTAAGATCAACCAGAAAACCCCAGAGAGGGAGATTGAAGGGATGGAAATGCAGTCTTGCTGAAAAACAATTCAGAATAAAAGTCATAACCATGCTGATGGATCTACAGAGAAATGTGCAAGAGCTGAGGGAGGAAGTGAGGGAAGTCAAGAAAGACAATGAAGAAATCAGAAAAGTGATCGATGGGCTTAATGGCAGACTGGAAGAGATGCAAGAGACTGTGAATGGAATAGAAATCAGAGAACAGGAATAGAGAGAAGCTGAGGCAGAGAGAGATAAATGGATCTCAAGGAATGAAAGAATAATGAGAACTGTGTGACCAATCCAGATGGAACAATATTCGCATTATAGGAGTACCAGAGGAAGAAAAGAGAGAAAAAGGGATAGAAAGTGTCTTTGAAGAAATAATTGCTGAAAACGTTCCCATGCTGGGGAAGGAAATAGTCCCGCAGTCCACGGAAGCCCACAGATTTCCCAACACAAGGGACAGAAGGAAGACAACACCAAGACAAAAAATAACTAAAATGGCAAAGATCAAAGAAAAGGACACAGTATTAAAGGCAGCTAGAGAGAGAAAAAAGATGACCTGTAAAGTGAAACCAATCAGACTATCATCAGACTTCTCAACAGAAAACTTACAGACCAGAAGAGAATGGCATGATATATTTAACGTAATGAAACAGAAGGGCCTTGAACCAAGAATATTGCATCCAGCACAATTATCATTTAAATATGACAGAGGGATTAAACAATTTCCAGACAAGCAGAAGTTGAGAGACTTTGACTCTCATAAACCACCACTACAGGATATCTTAAAAGGACTGCCCTAGAGGGAAGCAACCCGAAGGCTAAAGAGGTGTCACTAGAGAAAATAAAATCATAGCAAAGAAAGCAGACCATCCAAACACTAACAAAAGGCAAAGAATAAAACACCTAGTATATAAAGAATGGAGGAGGAAGAATAAGAAGGGAGAGAAATAAAGAAACATCAGACGGTGTTTAAAGTAACTTAACAAGAAAGTTAAGTTAGATTGTTATATAGGAAAGAAGCAACCCTTGAAACTTTCGTAACCACGAATCTAAAGCCAGCAATAGCAATAAGTATATATCTATCAAAAATCACCCTAAATGTAAATGGACCGAATGCACCCATCAAAAGACACAGAGTAACAGAATGGATAAAAAAGCAAGACCCATCTACATGCTGCTTACAGGAGACTCACCTCAAATCCAAGATATACACAGACTAAAAGTGAAGAGATGGAAAAAGATATTTCATGCAAACAACAAGAAGAAAGAAGCAGGTGCTGCAGTACTTGTATCAGACAAAATAGACTTCAAAACGAAGGAAGTAGCAAGAGATAAAGAAGGACATTACATAATGATAAAGGGGTAGGTCTAACAAGAAGTTATAACCATTACAAATGTATATGCACATACACAGCAGCGCCACCATATGTGAAACAAATACTAACAGAATTAAAGGAGGAAATAGCAATGCATTCATTTTAGGAGACTTCAACACACCACTCACTCCAAAGGACAGATCAACCAGACACAGAATTATTAAAGACACAGAGGCACTGAACAACACACTAGAACAGATGGACCTAACAGACATCTGTAGAACTCTGTACCCAAAAGCAGCAGGATACACACTCTTCTCAAGTGCACATGGAACATTTCCAGAATAGACCACATACTCGGCCACAAAAAGAACCACAGTAAATTCAAAAACATTGAGATCCTGCCAACCAACTTCTCAGATCACAAAGGTATAAAACTAGAAATAAATTTTAGAAAGAAAACAAAAAGGTTCACAAATACATGGAGACTTAACAATATTCTCCTTAATAATCAATGGGTTAATGACCAAATCAAATCAGAAATCAAAGAATATATGGGGACTAATGACAACAACAGCACAAAGCCACAGCTTCTGTGTACGTAGCAAAGGCAGTTCTAAGAGGAAAGTATACTGCAATCCAGGGTTATTTAAAGAAGGAAGAACATTCCCAAATGAACAGTCTAAAAAACAATTATTGACATTGGAAAAAGAAGAACAAAAGAGGCCCACCAGAAGGAGGGACATAATTAAGATCAGAGAAGAAATAAATAAAATTGAGAAGAATAAAACAATAGAAAAAGTCAATGAAACCAAGAGCTGATTCTTTGAAAAAATAAACAAAATAGATAAACCCCTAGCCAGACTCATTAAGGGAAAAAGAGAATCTACACACATAAGCAGAATCAGAAATGAGAAAGGAAAAATAGCAATGGACCCCAGAGAAATACAAAGAATTATAAGAGAATATTATGAGACTCTATATGCTAACAAGCTGGAAAACCTAGAAGAAATAGACAACTTCTTAGAAAAATATAACCTTCCAAGACTGACCAAGCAAGAAACAGAAAAACTAAACAGACCAATCACCAGCCGCGAAATTGAATCGGCAATCAAAAAACTGCCCAAGAACAAAACCCCTGGACCAGATGGATTCACCTCTGAATACTACCAGACATATGGAGAAGAAATAACACCCATTCTCCTTAAAGTTCTCCAAAAAATAGAAGAGGAGAGAATACCTCAAAACTCATTCTATGAAGCCAGCATCACTCTAATACCAAAACCTGGCAAAGACCTCACCAAAAAAGAAAATTACAGACCAATATCCCTGATGAACGTAGATGAAATATACTAAACAATATATTAGCAAAAAAAAAATCAAAAATACATCAAGAGGATCATACACCATGATCAAGTGGGATACATCCCAGGGATGCAAGGATGGTACAACATTCGAAAATCCATCAACATCACCTACCACATCAACAAAAAGAAAAACAAAAACCATATGATCATCTCCATAGATGCTGAAAAAGCATTTGACAAAATTCAGCATCCATTCATGATTAAAACTCTCAACAAAATGGGTTTAGAGGTCAAGTACCTCAACATCAAAAAGGCCATATATGACAAACTGACAGTTAACATCATACTTAATGGTGAGAAGCTGAAAGTTTTTCATCTAAAATCAGGAACAAGACTGGGATGCCCACTCCCTCCACTGTTATTCAACATAGTACTGGTGGTCGTAGCCACGGCAAACAGAAAAAAAAAGACATACAAGGCACCCAGATTGGTAAAGAAGAAGTCAAATTGTCACTATTTGCAGATGATGTGATACTCTACATAAAAAAAAACGCTAAAGACTCTACTCCAAAACTAATAGAACTAATATGTGAATTCAGCAAAGTTGCAGGATAGAAAGTTAACACCCAGAAATCTGTTGCTTTCCTATATGCTAACGATGATCTAAAAGAAAGAGAAATCAGAAAAACAATTCCATTCACAATTGCATCAAAAAGAATAAAATACCTAGGAATAAACATAATGAAGGAAGTGAAAGAACTGTACTCTGAAAACTACAAGACTCTCCTAAGAGAAATTAAAGAGGACACTAACAAATGGAAATGCATCCCATGGTCTTGGCTAGGAAGAATAAATATTGTCAAAATGGCTAAACTACCTAAAGTAATCTACAGATTCATCGCAATCCCTATCAAACTACCAACAGCTTTCTTCAATGAACTGGAACAAATAATTCTAAAATTCATATGGAAACACAAAAGACCCCGAATAGCCAAAACAATCCTAAGAAGGAGGAATCAAAGAGGGGGAATTATGCTCCCTGACTTCAAGCTCTACTACAAAGCCACAGTAATCAAGACAATTTGGTATTGGCACAAAAACAGACCCACAGACCAGTGGAACAGAATAGAAAATCAAACATTAACCCAAACATATACAGTCAATTAATATTTGATAAAAGTGCCTTGGATATACAATGGGGAGATGACAGCCTCTTCAGCAGCTGGTGTTGGAAAAACTGGACAGCTACATGTTAGAGAATGAAACTGGACTACTGTCTAGCCCCATACACAAAGGTAAACTCAAGGTGGATCAAAGACCTGAATGTAAGTCATGAAACCATAAAACTATTAGAAAAAAACATAGGCAAAAATGTCTTGGACATAAACATGAGCAACTTCTTCATGAACATATCTCCCTGGGCAAGGGAAACAAAAGCAAAAATGAACAAGTGGGACCATATCAAGCTGAAAAGCTTCTGTACAGCAAAGGACACCATTAGTAGAACAAAAAGAGATCCTACAGTATGGGAGAATATATTCATAAATGACATATCTGATAAGGGGTTGACATCCAAAATATATAAAGTACTCACCCACCTTAACAAACAAAAAGCAAATAATCCAGTTAAGAAATGGGCAGAGGACATGAATAGACACTTCCCTAAAGAAGAAATTCAGATGGCCAACAGGCACATGAAAAGATTCTCACATCGCTAATCATCGGAGATATGCCGATTAAAACCACAATGAGATATCACTGCACACCAGTTAGGATGGCCAACATCCAAAACACAAACAACAACAAATGTTGTTGAGGATGTGGTGAAAAGGGAACTCTCCTACACTGTTGTTGGAAATGCAAATTAGTTCAACCATTGTGGAAACCAGTATTGAGGTTCCTCAAAAAACTCAAAAT